>WKFP01015156.1:766570-829636 GCA_011057875.1 Pterocles orientalis
AGATTGCATGTCGGAGCCCTGGTTTATCTTTGTGTATATCCTCCCAGTAGCAAACCAGTTTATTTTTAACATCTTGTTGACCTTGTATAACAAGCAGCTACGTACAGCACAGTTGTCAAACTACAAGAAAGTAAAAATTACTCGTGTTTGGTCTTCGCAAGTTTTTTAGACTAAGATGGTAAACTTCAGTTGGAGATATCCCTAGGACAAAAAGAGCATTGTTTTCATACCAAAGATACAGACTGCATATTTTGCAGTGCTTTAACACGGGGTATTAGCTAATAAAAACAACCACTTGCACAGATTTAGTTTTATCTCCTTAATGAGTCAGTAACTCAGATTGTTTATTTAGGAAAAAAGTCAGTTCCCTTTTCCTGCTAGTGGCACAAATACCGACTCAGCGCTGTAAACTAGATTGAATGCAGCTATTTCCATTGATCCACCTCAATCTGGCCTAATTTTCCTGGATATTTCTTAGCTGAGCTAAAGCATTTCCATGAGGTATAAACTGGACTGATGTAAACCAAACAGACATTAGTGAAGTTTTCTAGTCACTCGGTCACAATTAAACGGGTGCAAATTTCTTCAGTGTAGCTCAGGACATAAAGTTGCTGAACAGGAGAAATAAGAGAATTTATAATTAAAAAGAATTCGAAAGAAAGAGAGAAAAAGGAAAATGATCGATCCCTAACGCTGATGCTTGTTTCTGACAAGTTGAACAAAGGAGGCTAACCTAAACCCACGGCAGGTGAAGGGTTTGCGTGTTCTCATAAGATTATACAAATATTTATAAATTTAAATTTACTCAACTCATTCAATAATATTTCATGTGCAGCCAAGTGGCATTCGGTCAAATCCGACTAGTTGATTAACATGTTTTTAATCATCTGCTGGAAAATTGGTTTTAAGGGCATTTCTGATCCTACCTTATGGCTTATACACATTTCCAAAAATAATAAACTACTGCTATTTCCTTTTTTTAACCCAGACACAGTCCTGGAAAGCTAGAAAGGACAGCACAGTAAAGAAACACAAGCACTTTGAAATAGTTTTTACAAAAAGCTAAAAGCAGATAGTCTACCTCTGCTAAAATTTAAATAAATAATCTTAAAGGTGACTGATTAAATACTTGTAGATATTCCTTTTATGTGCAGATCTTGAGGTGTGGTTCGATAACCAAGGAGGGACCCCCTGCTTCAGAGATGCTGTGAAGTATCCATCCTTGGAGATGTTCCAAACCCAACTGGACACGGGTTCAGCAAGTTCAGCTGAAAATGAAACTGTTTATATAGACCATCTAAATAGTCAATAATTTCAAAATGAACAAAGTTCTAATTAGATAATATGTGAGTGAAAATTGTGTCTGGTGTTTTCAGGCTACTGTATTTTATAGTGTTTTTGGTGCAAATGCATCCCTGAATAAGAGCATTCACACACAGTTTTACAGGGTACTTGTGTGCAAAAAAAAAAGCTGAGTGAGAACGGATGTAGGTCCCCGATTTGCATGGCTAGGATTGGACTGCCTTGGTTTTCATGTCTTTGAAATCTTATAAATCCCTATATGAAATGAGCTATAGCCAGATAAATGGAATCAGTTCATTCCAGTAACACTTACAAACAGCCTGGTAGTTAAAGTTGTGTCAACGTTTCACAGCAGACGCTCAGTTTTTTATCTTATAATTTCATCAAGAAAAACAGCTTTGAACCAAGCTTCATAAAAACAGTGTGAATGTTTTTGCCTTTATAATTAAAGATGAATTTGTCTTTCTATAAATCACACAGCCTAAAGGAGCAAACCACTGATCTCAAATACTGCTGGATATACAAAGAGTTCAAATTTGAAAAAGGGAGACTGTAGGTAATAAAGTCCAGAGTTACAAGGAAAGACTGACTGATGTGGGGTCCTGCTATGGTATGTTCTGAAAAAAATAACCACTTTTAACTGGGATTTGGGGCTAGGTAACTTGACTCAATCTTGCATCATGGGCAGGCTGCTGCTCTCTTTCTTCCGAAGCAGGAACTCATCCCATCTGTTCAGGTGAGGGACCCCTTCATCTGGATGATTGGGGGCCTGCCAGGCTGATTTGATGCAGCATAAGGACTTTTTGACGCTTCTCCTTTGGCTACGGACAGGTCAAAGAGTTTCCAAGAGCAGCTCACCATGGGCGACGCTGGGAGCCTGGGAGCAGAGCTGGCAGCTGTGCCTCTTTGGGTGCCATTTATGTTCAGTGAAAGCCTCGACTGACCTACCTGCAGTTGTGGTGGCTCCTTGGGCTGGTTCCTCCCATTGCAAAGAGAAGGAGTGTCCGCTCTGGGTGAAGATGCCCATCATCTCTCTACATGTCTAAGGTAATCTAAATGTGGGGGCTTTCTGGCCCTAGCTGTGAGACAGGAGGTGAGTTTGCTGCATGACTAAGGTTCAGAGGTGCCTAGTGGGGCAAAATGCAGTAGCAAAAGTCACAGTGTTTCTACATCAGGTACTTCCAGTATAAATGGAAGGTACTGGAGAAGACTGGACTGACTGCCTTTCACTTATAAATTCATGTGCTTATTCCCCAACGCCTAGCTGTAAGAACCCAAACTAAGGAATTAGGTTCTCCCCACCACTGGATGTTTTTCTTTCATTTTTCTCCTTCTTCCCTTCCATTTCAATCCCAGCTATCTCTGCTCTATCCATCCACATTACTTCTAGATCTCCTCATCTCATCAGAAGACCACCAACGCTTTGGTAATCCCCCTCAAACCGTCAGTATCCCACTCTTCTGGCTCTTTTCTCCACCCTGCAGTGCAGGAGCCTCTTTCAGGACACTTTATACTCATCGACCCTCAGATACAAGGGAGCAGAAAATTTGTTATTACCTTTCTCTCCAGGGGTTTGACCTCACTCCTCCATAGACTGACAGTTATCCAGCACTTCAAGCATTTACATGACCACGAGCCACTCAGGCTCGTGCAGGCTCCAGCACTAACGTTGCGTAGTCCTTGGGAAAGGAATTGCACAGAAAAGGGAAAAAAAAAAAAAAAAAGAACACCAAACCAAAAAAAAACCACGCCAACCCCTGCTTACTTATATTAATAATTATGAGAGTTGCTTATTCTCTTTCCTGATGACAAGGCTTGCTCTACTGCGTCATTTTGCCTGGCACTACATCTCTGGCAGCAAGCAACAGTGAATCCTTGGGGAAAGAGAACAGAGCAAGACAGAGGTACTGACAATTCCCACCAGGATTTTCTTTGAGTAATATGAATCCCAGGGATCTCGTGAGTTAATAGGGAAATTATGTTTCAGGAGGTTTTTTTTTTTTAATGACCTCATTTATAGTTTTCCTCTCTTCAGTTCCAGCAATGGTATAATTACACAGCTTGTGAAGGAGGTGCTCCTTTTGTCGAAACCTGCTGATAGATCAGTTCACTGGATATGCCTGGGTTTTTATTAGGAAAAGCTGTAAAAAAAATGTATTTCTTGTCAATTTTACCCATGCTGTCGTTGATTTGTCTGAATTTTGAATTCTCAGCCAGCCTAAGGCTGGGAAACTTCTGGGCTGAGTTGAATCACTTTGGCCATAAGGACAAAACTGGGGGCAAACAGCCCTGGGGAGTTGTACCTGTCTCTTTTATCTCCCCTCATCCCTCTCTCTCCCAAAACAAAGAGTCCTCCTCTACCAAGCATGACTGCCATTGCCCAGCCAGAGAGCAGAAACAGGACTATGCAATTTAAGCAGCCTTTGCTCTTACTGATAATGAATTCTAAAAAGTTGAAAAAACTCGTTGACCATTCCTATAAATTTGTTTCTGTAATATATTTGAATAATTAGAAATTGTGGCCTAGTAAACACACAAAAAAAAAGAAAAATCCAAATGGTCGTTGCTCGTCTCAGGCTGGTCAAAGCTACTCCTCTTTTTTCACAAGAAAGCTTGAAATTTTCAAATGTTGGTTTCATTCTGGTATTTTGAAATCTTCAAGTTGAATTTCTGGACAAATTTTTAGGATATATTCATTTCGGATTTCAAAATTTAACTGAAAGTTTTAAAGGTTTCTCCTATTTTAATGTTGTTCTTTGTCACACAGTGATGCCATATTGTGGTATTGGTGAAAAATGGAGTATGACTTGAAAGACGCTACAATTTGTATTTACAGGTAGTGTTAAGGCCAAAAATGTTAAGTTATTGCGCCATATTGATTAAAACATTTTTATCTCCTTAACTGTATTATATTGAAAAAAAATCCTACACTTGTTAATTAAATGAAGTGTGCAAGTTAAGGAGTGCTTTTTTTTTTCTCTGGAAGGCTTGAGCATAAAGTCTTTTATTTTTTATTTTTACAGTAAAATCCAGTCATTTCACTTCATCTGTCCTGCAATTTTAGAAATGCAAGAATGAGATTGTCTCGCTGTGCACTAATGGACAAATTCTTGCTGGCATTATATGGAATGGGTCTGGATGTTGTGTTGAGGGATATGATTTAGTTGGGAAGTATTGGATATGGTTGGACTGGATGATCTTCCAGGTCTTTTCCAACCTTATAGTTCTGTGATTCTGTGATTCTGTGAACGTAAAAAAATGTGCGAGGTGTTCAAACCCATGTGAATGGTTACTTACACTTTGCTTTGCCATGTACTATTGATAGCAGAACCGGGCAGCGTTTGATTTTAATGATATATGAAATCACTGTCCCGCTCAAGTCAAACATATCTTCTAAGGGTAATTGTCTGCAACAACAGCCCAGCTGGACTTCTGCACAGCTTGATAAGCCCTTATCTCAGGCGACCTGTACCTCCATGGAGTACATGGCATCCCTCCCTGCTCTGACTGTGCCGAAGCCCCAGAGGAAAAGTCCTATAGGTGCAGATCACGTTGATGCAGTTTTCATTCATTTTGACACAGAAATTGGATAAAATCAGACCTGATAAAGATCTCTGTGATCTCCTACTAGATAACTCACATGGTCAGATGGGCAACTGTTTGTCACTGCAAAAATGTCGTCCTGGGGATCACCAGCCAATATTGGATGCAATAGTGAGGAGTTTAAGAGAGACCCAGTGCATTTACAAAACAGAACATGATCTCTTCCCATCTTGACTGATTTGGTGCAACCTTGCTGTTGCTGCCTGTGTTTTAAAAATCTGTTGTTTTCCTTTGTGCAAAAGGGAAAAACAGAGACAACAGTACAACTAACACGAAAATCTTTCCTGACTTCTTGGACTATTTAAACAGTAAATAATACAATTAGTGCAATTGAGTCTTATAATGAAAATCAGTTTTAGTTAATTTCACATAGCCTTCTCATTGCTGTTTTTCAACCTAATGTAATTTGGCTAATTCTGCTTTAGATGCATTTTAAATTTGATTGTAAATAGAAATGGTCAAAAGTTTCCTTATATTGTTACTGTCAAAACCAGTAATTTTGAAAAGTGTTTCGTTTACAAAAATTATTACCTTGTGACCTTTTCTTCAAGTTTAGTTTTTTCCTATTTTTTTCCTTGACAAAATTTTAACCAAAACGTTCAATGATATCTTAGTATTGACCTGCATTTCCCAGAGAAGAGCCCTTTCAGCAAACGAAAGAGAAAAAGAAGTGTTTGCAACAAGCTAGAAAGCATTACACATTTTAAGAAAATCTTGGGAAATGTAAAAATAAATGTTCCATTTTGAAATCCCACAAAGTGCAGGTATTCAGAACGTTTAATGAAATATTTCATTTTTCAGCAGTTTCTTATTGCAAATATTCTGTTCTTTGGTTAAGTTTTTATCAAGCATTGAGAGGTTTTTAACTGAAATCTTTATCTAAGTCAAGTATTTACTCTTGAAAAATGAACGTAACATTCCTTTAAAAAGAAAAAAATAACTCTTCTTTCTCTGATGTGCTGCCCAAGGTTCGCTCAGACACTGACTGTGCACTCATGGACTTGTCTGGAGGAAAATGGGACCTTTCTTCATGTCTCTTTCTTCTCCTCCTGTCAGAGGGCTCATTGGTGACCTGTCACAAGGAGCCATCGTTCCCATTATTTTAGGGCCCATGGAGGAGGCAGATCTCTACTTCATTAATTATATAAACCCTATAACATTGGTTTTCCATTGACTTAAGATCACTTTGCCTATGAGAAAAACCAATTTACTAACTGCAATGAAAAGTGTGGGTTGAAGCATGTGTTTTTTCCTCCTACAGTAGTTAAAGGAAGTAGTTCTCCAATCTGATAGAGTGAGAAATATATTGGATTGGTGTTGATTTTTTATTTCTTCCAAAAGAATTGTGAATAATTTTGTTTTAAGGTCAGACAAAACAAACAAATCAAAGCAAACATACAAAAAAGCTTCAGATCCAGCCTGTCTTCACTGATAGTGTGGTATGAACAGCTATTTTTGATGCCAAGGATTGAGTTTCTAGTTCTAATGTGCTTGTGTTTAATCCAAAGTCCAAGGATAATTTCATCGAGTCAAACAGGGCAACATCTGCAGAAAGTTGAATGGATGCCTGAATCACAGAAGAATTTGGGCAAAGTCCAGTTCCTGCAAATTTTTGGGTTATGCTGTGGTTCTTCCATTAATCTTCAATACTAATTAGCATATAGGAATAATTCCCTTCTAGAGGTTTGTTATATCAGTGTTTCACTGACTTTATGCTACACAATTTATGTTTGTGTTTGGTACACACTGGGATTGAAGTAGACAGAATAAGGATTCAGTATCTTCTTTGTTTGATTTCAATTTTATTTTTGGAGTCTTAATTCAAAGATTTGTTAAAATTTTACCCCAAAGGATGCAAGCCTGAGAAGCAAGACTAGGACCAGCCCTAGCAGCTTTTACAGGTGAGAAGGAGACTAAGATTATGCTGAAATAGTATTTCTTGAAACTTGTCCTTGAATGGCAGAATGAGAAGAAGCGACTGCAGCTGAAGTGGAGGATGGAAAACAGGAGGTGAAGATATGTGAGTGTAGGTGATATGTGGGGCTGTAGAAAGTGATCGCCAGGGTAGTACACCGAAGGCGAAGCACACCTTGGTCCATTAGGTCCATACAGTGTGGCACATGGTATTCGGTCCATTGGTGCTCGGTGACAGATGCCATGGGAGACTATGACCCTTTGGAACGAGGCGCTGAGGACCCTCTACCACACCAGTGCCCAGCCAGTGCTGGTGCAAAACACGACAGCAACAGCTTAAGGGACTGCAGGGAAATATGCAGACCTAGTTGCATGGCCTGTAGCACCCAAATTGGCCCTAAGTGAACCTCAGGGTGGGCTTTTGCCACTGCCAGAGAGGAATGGAGATGCAGCGCAGTGCTGCAGGACTGTCTTGGTGTACCTGCTCACAAAGGGTGGGCAGAGGGGCCCAGGACCCACAGGTCTGTGCAGGACTTCAGTCCTGAGGGGCCTGGAAGAAACACATGCTCCCTATCATGGCGCGTGCAGACAAAAGTGAAGCAAAACAGCCTCTGCAACTCTTTCTCTAGCTGATCTCTGCCCAGACGCACTCTGCCATCCATGGATTTGGCTCCACATGACTTGCTCGGCAGCGTAAGTCCCCGCAGATTTTGGCCCCGTGTCTCCGAACAAGGAGTTCATCAGCTGTCAGCTGACGCAGATTTCTTTTACCTTCGGCAATTTTCCAGCCTTCACATTCTGGAGCACAGCTTCAAGGAAGAGACTGAAGCAAACAAACAGTCTGTTCTTCTCATGTGTTCCTTGGAAGACATGAGCTCCTAATCCCACAGATTTGGGCCGGTCTTGTCTTGTCAGTCCAGTCAGCTGTAGAGTGTCAGGGGACTGCTGGGACCACCCTGGGGCAGGGGGATGTACCAACACACAGCAACGGACCAGTGTCTGCGTTTGTGGGGTCCCTCCAGAGATGCTCCAGCAAAGCCATGATATATACCCAACCTTGCGTATATATCGCATGCACTAAGTAAGGACGCTTTTCTGCTGAGGCCATTTGTCTAACTATAGCACCTGATGGGAGCTGTTGACAAAGCTGCATGCTCTGTATTTTTTGCCTCGCTTTTCACTGCAGGGAAGAGCTGCTGGGTTGGGACGATGGCTGGGGCACATTTTGTGTGGGTCAATCCATCCCCTGCACCTCCATTCTCTCTGCAGTTGTGGACACTTTGCTGATCAGGGGGTACACATGGTGCTTTCGTATGTGACCGATAATTTGTAAGGAAAAGCCACAAATTTTATCACTGAAAGAAATTTTAAAGCCTGTTTCCAATTCCAAACAAGTCTGAAATGTTATAATTTTATGAGGCAATGGTTCAGCTTCTGTCATTGCTCTGACACAGAACTGGACAGATGTTTATGACACTCACAAAAAAAGAAACCAGGGCAGGCTGCACCAGAACATTTTAGAAGCCATTAATAAGACTTTATGTTGTTATTTTGAAGGGCATTTTCTGCTGCTCTCAGCACAATATTGTGACTGGCCTTCACCGGACGGAAAAAAAAAAAGATGTATTCTTACTTCATCCTAAATAACAGAGCAGCCAGCGTGAGAACAAATCCCGCGGAGGACAAGGCAATTCGCAGTTTCTGTACGTGTGAGGAAACTCTAATGTCAGACCTACAAAAGGGCCCAAATGCCACCTAGCTTCAAAATGTCACCTGGCTTCGAAATAGCGACAACCGACACTTTTGCAGCACTCCGGAGCAGAGGGGTGAGCTGACCCTGGCCTCGCTGAGCAGCAGCTCTAACCCCTGGGTGGTGGCGGAGGTGGGGAGGAGGTTTTAGAGAAACATGGTAAACCCGTTTAATTTGGACTTTTTGATTAAGACACAATATTTCCACACTGAAGTGTCTGATACTGAATTGGCTGGAAACAGCGTTTCAGGTCACCCCACAAGAGACAGTGTTTCCCTGTTGAGGATGGTGCATCCCTGGGGACGGGAACGGGTCCTCTCCTGGGCACGGTGGGATGACTCCTTCGCTGCTCCAGGGCGTTGTTCCTAGGAGGTACCGCACTGCTCCATCAGAAAAAGGCTCTATCTGTCCTGAGTCTTAAAGCTCTTTTAAAAAGCAGAGCTCTGAACATGCATCTCCCACGAGACAACGCACCACAACGAGAAATGCAATATACAGTGTTACCTGACTCGAAATAAAATGTTTCAGGTCAGTCAGACAATGGGATTCAGCTCAAAGCGATTTCAAATAGAATATTTTCTTCTGGAAAGAAAAGAACCACTTGAATAAAAAAAATTCTTGAACAATTCATTTTTTGTATTGGTTTCCCTCCTTTCTGTGTGTGTGTGTCTGTAGCAACATTACAGCAAGAATCTACCTTGTGCACATCACGGATTTCTCTTCTTAATGGAGGCAACCCTGCTAGTTCCTGAACTTCAGCCATCTGCTCAAGCCTAAAGGGCAGCAATATTAAATTAACTGTAGTCTGACATTTCTTTGATAACTGACATTTGCACAAACAAGTCCTCCATGTACATGTGCACATTAGGAAATTAAAGTGTAAAGTAAATAAGATTATCATTGTGTGTTTCTTCTCAAAAACATATTGCAAGTCATTATCTCTCCCTCTAATGACTGAAATTCTGTGTGCAAAACCAAGTAATTTAATTTACATAACTCAAATGCATGCTATTTTGTTGCTGTTGCAGGGCCTGTACCGAATGCCTTGTGAATTAAATCATTTCATCGTCGAGAGTTGGCACAGCTGCGGGCAGATAACTCTTCTCACCACATTGCGTGAGAGAACAGACACACACCAGACAGCGCTGCTCCTCCTGTCCCTCCAGAGCACTCCCCGCGATTTTGGGGAATGCTTCTGACACTGTGAGACTCTCCGCTTCCTCCGAAAGAAAATTCTGCTCCAGATGGGGCTCAGTTATTGATCTCATCACATTCCCACTCAAGCCAGTGGGATTTTTTCTTTCTGGTGGTGAGAGCAAGACTAGATCCAAAATAATTGTATTAATTTCAACTGCTTGGCTAGAAATTGGCAAGATGCTGAAAAGTCTTGTCCCTCTGTCCAATAACAGCTGTTATACGGCTGCTGGGTTGGTAGCTACCTCAAAAACCCTATATACAGATAGAGAAAATGAGTTGAATGAAGTAAATAAACTGGAGGGGGGTCGGGGACAGACATTCTGCCATTGATGCAGGCATGGCTGGGGATATCTGCACGGGGTGCCTCAGACGATGAGCCCAGTCTGACATTTTAATTCATTCAGATACCAGCATCCACACAATAGCCAGGTGTGCACTTCTCACAGCTTTCCTACTCGGTGAGTTTATCATAAAGGGTTTATTCTTTTTCTACACATAATGATTCTGTGGCATAAAGTTTTAAGCACAGGGAGAGAAAAGTTTTCAGTAAGCACATACTACACTTTATTCTGTCATAAACTCCAGCAGTAAAAAAAGAGGAATAGATAGTTTCTTTTTCCAGTGCTCACACACACACTCTTGAGATGAGAAAAGATTGTGTTGTCAAATGTCCATATCATTAGGCATTGCAATGGTGGGAATTGAGGGTTTCAGAAAGGAATTTTTCAGTCTGGGCTGACTGTCTCCAAGGAATTCCTCGGTGGAGGATTTTTCTATGGTTGTCTCTTTCTACACAGAAGAGAAAAGAATTTGTCTCTCTCTCTCTGCTGCGAGTTGCAGTTCCTTCTCTATCAACTGATAAATGGCCTCAGACTTTATTACCTTTTCTTCTTCTTTTGTTCCCATCATCAGTGCCACCTGTGATTTCTCTGCTCTTTGTAGAACCTTATTCCCTCCAGATTTAATTCCAGCCGAGGGAAGTATACACTTATCTTTTCATCACCTGAGCCCATTAATCTCTCCTGGAAGAGTAGCTCTTGCTGAAACCTGCTGTGGTGAGTAAGGGAGAGTGTTTTGAGAGGTTTGCCAGAACTCAGCCCAAGCATCTTCTTTCCCATCCTCAGAGGGAGCTGCAGGTGCTCAGGAGGTGGTTCTGGATCCATGCAGACTGCTTGTCAAACTCAGCTTAAAGATCCCAACTTAAAAGATTTTAAGACCCTGAGCAATCAAGTGCTCATGTTTGATTGTCTCTCCCCCTGTCTTTCGAGGCATGCCATACAGCAAGGTGTAAGACGTCCCTTATTTCTAGGGAAAGGTAAGTTAATGAGATACCTTGATTGCCAACACTTCATTACTGCTCCCAGCACTGCCTCCCTGCTCCCACCAGTGAGGCCATCACAGGGGAGGAGAAAGCAGCACTAGGAATGGCAGTGAATAGCTGAAGCACACCTTGGTTTTAGGTTCCCCTTTTCAGGGGAACATGTATCCAATCCTGACAGAAAACTGGAGAACTCCGCAGAAAGTACCTCTCACCCCTGGACCATGCAGCTTTGGAAGACTCTTGTTCTTGGACCAAACAAAAACATGTCAGAGTTTTACAGCTTTGATACTTGAGTGAAGCTACATCTCTGCATTCTAAAAACTTTTCATCATTCAAGTGGATGAAAGAAAGAGAAAATCTGGTGATTTGAAGCAATTAGTACTGCTCCCGTTTCCTCCCCTTGTTCCTTGAGGTGGTGCTGAATACACAAGTTCTGGGTGTTCTGGTCTGGAACATGATAACTTTGCTACAGTAGGTGTAAAAAATCATCAAAAATAATCATAAAGAAAACTAATAGTAGATGTTCTGTGTAACGTACGATGTGGTGAATGACTGACAACTCTCTTTGTGTTACATTATCACACCTTTTGCAAATAGGCCTTCCGAAATGGTAAGAATCTCAGGTTTTCAACAGCAGGTTCAGAAGTAGGATCTCCTTCACTGATGATAACAACAGAGCTGCCTCTGATTGCTTAACACTGTAAGGAAGCAGATGCATGGAGATGCCTTAGCATTATTTGATATGCTTTTAGATACCCTTGCAATCATTCTGTAGCAGCTCCTCACAGTGTGAACGACAGGATTAGCTTCTGCAAGCCTGCTCAGTAGCTTCAAATGCTCAGTTTTTTTCTGGCATTTGGATAGGACATGCAACTATGTTTTTACTATTCATTGTCTGTAAAATATTAATTATTATTAGATTTGTGGCTTCCGTGTCCTTTGGTCTGACCATGTGTATATTGAATATTGTCTTCGTTTTCACCCTGAAATTTTAATTTCCTGTATTTACTGTGAAAGTAAGTGCAAATACTCTGCTTCACATTGTTAAACAAACAAAAAAAAAGTATAGTTTAAAAAGCTGTATTTTTCTCTCTATTCTTGCATTTACAACTGTTTCCTTGAGGTTTTACTCTTAGTTAAATGTCTCCTCTTCCCTTCAGGCACAAAATATTGTGCTTTCTGGGTATACATGGTGAATAATTTACTCTTGCTTGGAAAGAAATTTGGGCTCTCTGCACAAGAAGTGCATTAGTCCAGAAGCAGAAAAACTTCCAGTAAATGTGCTTGTTTTGAACAGAGGACAGGAAGAAACATAGCCAGTTTTTATACCTACTACTTAAACTAAGAAATGAAGATGTGGTGTCAAAGTGGACTGGGAAAGGATGCTGTTGGACACAAGCGCAGGTATTCTGAGGCGTTTGGGGTGTGTACGGTAGCTCTTAACTGTGGAAACTCTGACAGCTCTCTGCACTGTACAAGAGATTAATTCAAAGCCAAGTGCAAAACAAAAACATCTGCTTATTTATCAGCCTAGTCTTAGAGAAGTGATCCTAATGTGTACCTCTGGGAGAGAAGAGCCTCATTACAGAATCAAGTCAGAGAACTTCCCATAACCAGAAAACCTTGATTCTCCCAGAGTTTTTCATTTTACCACTTTTTCACCTACTGTGCTCATTAAGCAAAAAAAATTTCAAGAAACTAATAAATAGGAGCTTCTCTTTTAAGTGGCCATCTGGTTCAAGGTGGATAATTATCTTCTGACATCTGTTCAGTGACATGCACTATATACCAGTATTTAAACTGATGATCTTAAGCCATTTTCTAGTGCACACAAATACCCAAAGTTGCAACAACATTCTGGGGGTCTGCAGGGTCTCCTTCAAATTCTCCTATTTGAATACCAATGGTGCTAAATGGTAACCGACAAATCAAACCTGCTTACTGGCAGTTCAGCTTGTCAAGAGATGTGCTCTCTCTGCCTATAAATTTGAATGCATACAGTGAAGACGTAAAAGGAAAGATTTCTGCATTCATATCTCCATCCCATTTTCTGCAGCACTGTCAGTGCCCCTCCAAGAGTCTGTAAGGCTTTCATTTCATTTCCAACGGAGGCTGATAAAAAATTGCACAAAAGCATGTTAGCATCTGCGCGGTTTTTCCAACCTAACGCAATCAAACATGCATCAATTGCAAAATTGCTATGGTGACCCACCTATGGTCTCCTGTTAACTCATCAGCTCCTGCCACTGTCAGGTGTTCACTCTATTTGAAAAGGCTTTTTCTCTGTCAGGAGTTTATGATTAAATGCTTTTTACTGATAATGCCAGGCTGCTGGCAGTGAAAGTGGGAATAGGAGAGGATTTTCCTTTGATAAATACAGCTATTTCAGAACACTTCAGAAGGGAAGTTTCAGCATATTTCACTTTAATAGCTTTTAATTTATTTTCTCATCCAAATCAGTTTTCAACATGCAGGTAGACTATACTAAAATGACTTAAAGATGATCAAAGATACAAATGAAAACCTAAGCTCTTTGAATCAACTGATAGGAAACTAGTTTTAGATAACAATTGTGTCTGATTTAACAGCAGGTGGAGGTGAAGTCTTCCAGAGGCCCAAGGAATGGTTGCTCTTCACATACAAACAGTTGCTTCTGTACACAAGCTGAGTGGTCGGTGGCTTTTCTGTCCCCAGCTACCCAAGCATCGCAGTGAGTGCTACTGCGCGGCTTCAGCAGTAATCCTCCTGTGCGCAACAGGCAACAAACCCCGAAATTTGTTTCTGTTGAGAGGTGTAAGGAGGGGAGAGGAAGGACCAGAAGTCCAAAAAGAGGATGGAAGATCCCAAAACAATCTTTACTGCTAACCATGGACTGGGAAAGAAATAAACAGGAAGCAAAAAAAATGCATGCCTCCAACATGTTCTTTGGGAAAGGAGAGCAGAAGGAATGTGATTTTAAGGAGGAAAAGATCTAGATGCCCTTCACCAGGCATCAGCTCTCAAAAGCTTGAGATTTCCATTCAGCCTTGAGGAAAGACCCTTTACAACCCCACAATGTACATCTGTGCTAGGGACTGAACTCAGGGACTAAACCCCTGACGCTCCACATCCTCGTTAGTGTGCTCCCTTGCTTAGACTTGAACCACACTGTGCTTTGAGTTGGACAAAGCTCAGACATGGCCCTGGGAGACCTCAGTCTCTGAAGGAAGCGTAGCACCAGGTTTGACTCCCCCCTTACGTGCCATCCAGCACTATCCCAACAGGATTTGCGCTCTCAAGCACTCCTGCCCTGAGGCATGTAACATATACCCTCAGCTTCATGCTTTTAAAACTTCTCTCTTTTGGGCTGCAAGGCAGCCCTTGTAATATTTTGGACACTTTAATAGAAATCTCTATCCCGTCCCACATGAAAACCAACAATTGTGTCCACAGGGACAGCACACACAGCCTGGAGAAGCCACAGGCAAATGCTGGGCATGTGGATGCAGCCTGTCTCTCTGAGCATGGGTGACAGTCACCCAGCCATGGAGTGGCTGAAGCTGGCAGGCACTTCTGCTCCATCCCTCTGCTCAAGCAGGGTTATCTAGAACTGGTTGCCCAGCACTGTGTCCGGGTGGATTTTGAGTGTCTCCAAGGACAGAGACTGCACAACCTCTCTAGACAACCTGTGCCAGTGCTTGGTCACCCTCACAGGAACCTTTTTTTTGTGTGTGTTCAAATGAAATTTCATGTGTTTCAGTTTGCCTCTGGTCCTGTCACTGGGCACCACTGAAAAGAGCCTGCTTCCCTCTTCTCGTTCCCTCCCATCAGGTATTTATAGACGTTGGCAAGATCACCCGAGTCAGGCCAGGGCCATCTCTGCCCCACACTCTACGGGCTCCAATCAACCTTCCTTTGGTGCTTTGCCCTCTGCCAAGTCCTCCAAGAGATGAGTGATGCTTCTGGACTTTGGCCAGTTACTGATGAATAGGACATCCACTCTGTATGCAACCATTTCATGTTGTATACAACACCTTTTGAGGTCATATTCGTGACCTGGATTAAAAATCAATGAGGATTTTTCATCACCCTTCTCAGATTATAATCTCTCATGGCAACCCTTGTTCCATACTTAGCATGATCTTATACGAGAATAGGAGAAGAAGGGTTTGTTCTACTGCATGCAAAAACTGAAATTCCTTTTGTTATCATACTAGATATACTCATTTTTTCCATTGTGTTGAATTAAAAAAAAAGGAAAATCTGTTAGTTTATGTTAGTGTAGAGAGCAGGCTGATATTGCTGGAGGCAAAAGCTGGAAGAACTGGCTAGAAACAGTGCATACTATTCTTATTTTAGGTATTTTGTGCCTCTTTACATTGTCCTTACCCACTATCTCCTACTCTCTGTGCAACAACTATTAAGAAAAGTTTCAGAATATATTCCCTCTCTCTGACTGTTCAAGAATGAAAAAATGGAATTTAACAAGTCACCAGCGCTTCACCTCCTCACCAGTGTATTCACCTCAAGGCAGGAAGAGGGAGAAGACAAGCAGTTTTTGAGAAGATCTAGCTGTGCATAGTCATTGGGATCTCAGGTTCATGTAAACCAACTGAAACTCATGCACAACGTCACAGTTAGTGCTGCAAAACAGTACTGAAAGAAAATTCAAGGCTTTTGCAAGAGGCTTTTGATATAACTTCTTCCTAGACAAACGTATGCAACAGCTCTGCCTCCTTTCCCCTTAGCTGTATGTCCAAGAACTACCTCGTCAGTTTTGTGATGTATATTTCATGGACTGATGCTCTGTTTGTCTTTAACAGTCTTGAGAGATTTAAATAAATCCAGCATCCCTTCCTTCTTTAAGGTTTATGGAAATCTACTTTTTTTCCAACAGAACAATATCTAAAATGCTAAATCAATGTAACTCTTGACTGTGTTTACAGTGGAGCTCGTTGTCAGAGCTGTAAAGTCTTGCATTGTAAGGACAGTAATCATGCTATCATAATGTCCTTTCTGTTGACATTCCGCCCAAGGTCCATTTAAGCTGAGAGCGTGACTTTGTGATCTAGCAACATAATAATACAGCAGTTAGTACAAATTACTTATCTGAATGCAAAAAATTACATTAAGGCAATATGCAGGTGTCTCAATTATACTCCAGCATATGTGCTTTAACTTTTATTGCAGAGGCTTTGTAATCCAGTTAGCCTTGTAAATGTATTCATAACAGAATCTATGGTTAATTATTTGCTAAGGTAACTTTGGTCCATTTTTTACCGTGTTATCACAAGTATCATCTTTTCCAATTAAGCCCACAGATTTAATGTGTCAAATCAGGTTGTACGCAATTAAACAAAATGGATACTTAATGTAAGTGTTACTTCGTGTTGTATGCAGTAAAACCTTTTTTTTTTTTTTTTTTTTTATAAAACCCAGGGATTTTTGTACAGGTTTACTTATTCTAGATTGAGAAGGTGCAGGTCACTTTCAAATGGCTAAACACAAACACATATTTTCATCGCAATAATAACCTCCCATCTCAGACTGGTGACACAAAGCATTTGCTGATTGTGAGATGATGCTTTTCCATCTCACTTTAATTGGAGGCAACTGCTCCAACTGGATGGGCTGTCTTCTACAGAAGACGACGACATTGCTAACAGGATACAGGTTCTTCCAACCATCTGTTTCTAATGGCAAGATGCTGGGCTATCTTCAGCATCTTCCTATTGCCTGGGTTTTTCAAAGGAGATGTTTCTTTGGATCTGATGACAAAAGAGACTTGGGCTTCTCTGGTAATTCTGACTTTCTTGCAGAGAGGTCTAATTAATGGCCTAACTATCCTCAATCTGCGAAGCCCAGTCAGTATTATATTTCCATAGAGACATGCAAAGGATATAAAATATAATGCTGTGGTAGCCAATGGTGTCTTTCTGTAGCTCATAGTAGCAACTGTACCTCTGAACTCAGAGAACTGGATTCTGGAGCCCTTTCTCTCCTTTCATATGTTTTGTGTTTTTTTTCTAGTGGCTTTTAGTTTAACTCAGCACAAGATGAAAAAAAAAAGTTTTTATTACAATTATTAACACCAGTGCAGACCCCTGATTTATGACTCCCATTTAGTATTTCATTTTTGGAAATGAAATATAATTACATTTTTTATATGAAATACTAAAAGTAGTAGTATGGACAAGAGAAGGAGAAAAAGAAAAGGAACAGAGAAAGTAGCATGAACAAGAACACTAAAGCATCTAGAAGACCCCAGAGATGCAAGCACGACACTGAAGAGGTTCAAGGGAAAATGTGATTTCTCCCTGAATGCAGGTGAGGGTACAGGGATGGGCAGGAACAAAAAGAGAGCTATATTTCTGAGTAGTTCAGAGTCTGATTTGTTTACACCTAAGTAGGAAAAAAACACACTAGTTTTCAGAATTTGCTGTAGAAATCTGAAAAACATTGTACTCTCAGAAATATGAGTTTCGTGCTGTTAAGATCTACTCAAACGACATCCTGGGGAGTACAGTCACCTTCCTAAAAATATGTTTTCCAACAAAAGCTGTTCTACAGACAGCAGGCAGTTAAAGATGCTAGTCACTGTTAAAGAAGTCTGCGCCAGCTGGGTGTCCAGCATTGTCTCCGTAGTCTGAACCCTTGGTTTCCCATAGCAGATTCTCAGGCGTCAAAGTTTAAAAAAAAAAAAATATTAAATGGTACAGCTTCAGGGTCAGCTTGAGCTGGGTGCCTCCAGAGAGGGATCCCAACACAAGAAATCCCATGGCAATGACACCTTTACGGACTACTCCCCTGCCCCTCACACGTTCTTAATGTGCTATAGATGTGACTTTTAGTGCAATGATGACTTTTGGCATGGGGTTTTCTAACACCTCATCGAATGATTTCTCTGCCACTAGGCATGTCATCAATTGTTCTTATCTTGACAAATTGCACCTGCTGTTGACAGCTGTAGCCTTGAAGCCTCCATGTCTTCTAGTCTGTGTTTCTTCAGCAGAGCATGAGAAACCGCAGAAGTCCCAGACTTAGGATAAAAGGTTCTAGGTCCTAAGTTCCAGACTTAGGATAAACACTTAACCATAACGACAGCTTCGGTGTGTTATCTGCATTATTTTCACACTAAAAAAGAAAACACAGCATACTGTACCAGCTACTAAAAGGGAACATATACCTAAGTGGAAATTTACAGCTTGCGGCCAAGGGCTTCAGCAAATCTAGCTACTCATGCTAAGTAAAGCTGAGCATAAAATCATACATCCTTATAACTCTGAGTGATTTATTCTGTTTAAAACTTATTTATTCTAAACAACTAATATTTCTTAACACTCCCTAAAATGTATTGGATTTCAGTCTGCACCCTTCTGAAACTCTGAGAACACCTTGAGAAGCCTGGGTTCCAGGAGAGGAAACACTGAAGGCTTGTGGTCCTTGCGTAACTGTTTTCTGTTGCATTTTCAGAGATTCTGGTATCAGTTCCTGCAGCTAGAGAATGTGTGAGGTGTCTGAGAGCTGGAAACAGCGAGTAACCAGCAGCTCACTCATAGCCATCACAAAGGCTTAGCAGAGACCATTGTGTCTCAGTAAAAGCTGGAAGTAAAAGAAATTGGCATGACAGCAGAAACGAATGGTAAAAGGATAAAATGTTGTACGTACCTGTAGAAGCAGTTACTAAAATGCTTTTTTATAAATCAATGAGCTGTTTTCATTCTAAACAAAAGAGAAACTTAAGGGCTTGACTATTTTTCAAAGGTATTGAAGTCGCAGGTGTTAGCACAATTTCTGTTCGTGTGCGTGTATGTTTTTTAACAAAAGCAACATCTCACTGCTCTTGAAAGGAAATATTCTGCAATCAGATCATACAGACTCTTTTTAATCCTGGGCAATCAGCTGAAATATTGAACACGTGATCGTAAATGTCAACCCGTTTGTGGCTTTATTCTATTTAGAACTCTCTCTTCCGAAAGGCAAAAAAACAAAGATGAAGTACTTTAAAATTATATCCCTTTAGTACAATGGGAAATGAGGAATGATGTTTTGGAACAATTAATTAATTAACATTGTTTTGAGGTGGAGACTGATCGGTTTATGTATGGTATTAAACAACTCATTTCCATGGGATTACCCCAGAGTGCTCCTTCCAGTCCTGAACAATGTTTTCCTTGTATTTACCTTTGAAAGTGACATAAAAAAAAAATTGATTGTAACATTTAGATTTAATTCTGTATCTGCCTTCTGAGACTGTGTATGTCAGGTGCCAAAATTAAAAAAGAAAGAACAAGGCTGATGGACACCTTCTGTCAGAAACAGGGTCCACTGCTTGCCCCAGGCAGTCTCACTAGGATCCTAGGATCACATGAATGGTTTGGGTTGGAAGGGACCTTCAAAGATCATCTAGTTCCAGCCCCCCTGCCATGGGCGGGGACATCTTCCACTAGATCAGGTTATTCAAAGCCCCATCCAACCTTACCTTGAACACTTCCAAGCTGAGCACTCCTTGAATACTTCCGTGATGAAAGAGTGTTATATGGCTGTGAGATGTGGTGAAGAAAAGCAACCCCAACGCTTAGTGAGGAGATATTGGTCTCTGTCCTGCCTGGGTGGCTTGTAGCTGCTGTACCCAAGAGGAGGGCACTACGTAGGGAAAAAGAGACATTTTTGCTGCCAGGTCCTCCATTCTAGCAGGTGCACTGTCAAACTGCAAACACCAGCTGAAAGCCACTGGGACACCCCCAGCCCACCAAGCATCGACTGCCACAGGACAGTATCCACCCCTGAGAAAATCCATTTCACTGACAGCATCATCCACAGCTGCCTGGCTCAGCTGCGTAACTAGGAAAAAATGGCCACAAGGCAGATCCTGCTGCCAGTGAAGGATCTTATTTTTTTGGTTGGCTCAGTTTAGCTTTGAGAGTGAGGAACTGAGAATGGATGAGAATTTTAAGAGCGGAAGATAATTTCCATGAAAGTGATTTCATATGATAAAATTAATTTGTCTAAGGAATCGGCTGAGAAAAAGCAGCAGAATAAATTATGGACTCGAAAAAGCAGACTAGGAAACTGGTGGGAAGAACTTCAAAGCCAACAGCTTTAAATACAGAGAAGTGCTGAAGACAGGCAGCTATCAAAAGAGATTTTGTAAAAAGCAAAGTGGCAAACTCTACCATTACAAAAGAAAAAATAGGAGAATTAGAAACAGATCAATACGGTTGTCTCTGGAGTTCTTTAAGGACTGGGAAATCAAAAAGATATCCTGAAAAATATGGAAAAAAGGAGCAAAGAGATAGCAGAAGGTGCGGGCACAAGGCATAGAGTTGAAATAAGAGGATAAGGTTAAAAGAGATGTCAGACTGCAGGGAAATAAAGAGAACCAAGAGATATGCTAACTGGATTAAAAGGAAGTCTAGGTCTACCGCCAAACAGAGGGAAAACGTAAACTAATTAATGCAAAAATGCAGAAATATTACAGGCTTTCTTGGGATCAGCTTTGTGAAAAAGAGTTAACTGCAATCATTGAATTACTGGCATTCATCTAAGAAGTGGCTACAGGAACAGGAAAGAAGAGAGAGAACTAGCTGTGACAAGAGATATATTCAAGCTGCCTGATGAAGAGGAGTGCAAGAGGGAAAACAAGAGGCTTACCTCTAAAAAGCAGAAAAAAGATGAAACCAGGAAATCGCAAACCCATCAGCTCAACTTCGATCCACTGAAAGAATAGATCTAGGGGATAATAGGGAATAAAAACAGCCAGCACAGACTTATAAGTAATGCATCCTGTCAAACCAGCCTACTTCTTTTCTTCAGCAGGGTAGCCAGCCTTGTGGCTGGAGGGGGTTGGTGTGATTCATTTTAATTTTAGCGAGGATTTCAGTGCTATTTCATTTGAGGTTCTTATAGCTGCAGTAGACAAATATCCTGCAGATGCAATCACTAAGGGTGGGTGCGTGACTGACTGATGAAGTCCTCTTCACGAGGGTTAATCACAGATTCACTAACACCCTTCAAGGGCACTGAAGTGTGGTCATACGGGGGTCAGTCATTAGCAGTTTCAAGATCGTGCTTTAATAGCTGAGATGATGAAACAGAACGCATGATCGTGAGATCTGAGAATGACACCAACCTGAGGAAAGAGAAACCGCAGGGGAAGGACAGGAACGTGAAATGGGTTTCAGTGAGATGAAACTCAAGAAAGTAAAATACAATATCCTAAATGTAGGCAGAAGGCTTTCATGTACAGTGGGATGTATCTGGCTGAGTGTCAGTACTGCAGAAAGGAACCATACATAGCTATAGGATGAAGTGATGGAAAAAAATGGAAATTTTATTAAAGAATATATGAACAAAAATTATTAGTGAGATTGGATTGTACTTATAGCTGTAGAAGTCTAAAGTGGCAGTCACTGTCTTCTTGGGGTAATACACAGTACGTGACATCTGAAGGATGTTATCTAGTAGAATGTTAGGGAAATGAGAAAGAGTCTGGAAGAGACCTCCAAGAATGTGAAGAGGCAGTTGATGTTGGAAAGAGGAAGGAAATGAGATAATTTTGTTTGGAAAATGGAAATCTGAGCAGACAGATGAATGAGAAAACAGTACACTGATGTTATAATCTGCTGGAAAGGGAAATGTATGCTCAGATGTCCTCCTTCACAGCACAGCAGAAATCTGTTTACTGTTCAAAAAGATTTAGGATGGATATTAATAAAAACCTTTTAGCAGGATGGTGAGGGATTTGGCACAAGCTAACTAGAGAAGTTACAGAAAGTCCTCCTCTATAGGTTTTAAGAACATGAATATGTGCTTGGTGTTGGCAAAGGTAAAGTCAATCCTGTCTCAAAGCAGACTGTAGTGGACCTAAGAGCCTTCTGCTGACTGACTTTTCTGCAACTGCCCTCCCTTTCTGGTGCTTTTTCCAGGCTGTCCCTCCACCCAAGCTATCTTCAATGTGTCTCTATCCCTACTGTCTCCTCCAGGCTTCCCAGCTTCACTACCTCCTGTTGCTCCAACAAACGAAGAAAGAAATTGGTCATGTTGATGAGCAAAGCCATGGGAAGAGGTTCTCACCGGCATCCCAGGTCTTCGACATCTTCAGATGTGTAATTATCCCCCCACACCACAGGCCTGCAAAGGGTGCAGGATCCTCCTCTGTAACAGCTGAATTGATGCAAATACATTCATATTTATGCACATTCAACATCTCTGCTCATCTTTGTTTCTTCGTGGAAATTGGAAGGTGCATTAATGCCGCAGGTGGCAGAGAAACTATGGATGAGAGGCATCAGTGAGGAGACAGGGTGCCTGCCTCTGCCATTCACCATCCCTGGGGGGCTGCACAAAACTCAGAGCCTTCTGCACCTGCAGGCAGGATGCTCTCCGACAGAGAGAAAAGTCCTGGAGTTAGAAACAGCAGAGAAGCCTGAAACTTCTCTGTCAGGACTGAAATTTTGGCCCCAGCACAAAAGTTTCAAATACCAGGTAATTTGAAGTCAACTTTTCTACAGTCGATGGTTTTCTTTTTTGAATTATATAAATAACTGCAAAAACGTACATCCTTGAATGCTCTAAGGACTGGCTGACAACAGTTTAATATGTTGATTAATATAATTTCCCTATTTCCTTCTGCTATTCATCTCGCAGTAACAAAATGTAGAGAAGACAGCCCGTAGGTATCTTTTACTTTTACCGTGCTACAGGAGTATCTCAGATCTTTGCATTAGAATAGCTGTGCGCGTGCACATTCATCCCTGCAGGAAAATATTTCTCTTGCGTTTAAAAAATCTTTCTCAGAAAATCAACAAAAAAATGTTTTAATGCAGTGATAAGGCTGTGCTGTGACAGTGTGTGCCCTTTTACGATCTCCTTTTAAGAATAACTCAAATATTTGGCGTCTGAGACATAGAAATAGAAACACAGGACACATTGCTACAACCCTAACTCAGCCAGTACGCCCACAGAAGGACACATTTGCACTTTCCATTGCACAGGGTTGAACGGGATCTACCTCTGTTTGCCTTGTGTTCAACTATTTACCCCTTCAGAAAAGTCAGCCTGCGCTTGATCGCTCGAGCCCTTGACCCCCATCAATCTTGTACACTCTACACCACACTGTAACTGTATTTTCCATCTGCAAACCCATAGAGTGCCTTCAAATCATTCTCACTGGTTATAGCTGGCCTTAATGGGATAGGAAGGACGCAGAGTAAAGGCAGTGTGGCTGTGCATTGCAGTGCTATATTTCTCGATTTTCCAACATTTTGAGTGTTGCTGAGCTCAGTATTCTAGAAGGACAAGACTTATCACCCGGCACTGACTAGCTCAGAAAGGATTTATGAAAAAAATGAATTGCCTATGAAATGATGGAAATTAAGTAGCATAGACCCAAAATTAATGTTTGCAGGACCTGCATGCTCTGTGATGCGCTGCAGCATTTCAATGCTATGGCTAAAGCAGCATGTTTTATTTCTCAGTGATACAAGAGACTTGTCTCGAATTGGCTTGGCACTATTGGTATTACCTGCAGGCAGATATGTTGATGTCATCTCAAGCAAAGATTCAGAGTTTAACATGCTCATCACATATACCATGAGGCTTCTGCCACCTCCTTATACATTAGCAATTGTCTTCAGGTGTATTTCATGTCTGAAATTACAATAACAAAAGGATTGGTACATGGGAAGTCTTGTCATGAGATCACCCTAAGATTCCTCTTTAATTGTATGTGCCAGAGCCGGCTCCAGGCTGGTGTCCCTTGGGTCCCACTGGGCAAGTGGGTCTTCGTGTCTGTATGGAAGCAGAGAATGCTTGAATTCCCAAAATCCTCAGCCAAGGCTCCCGTAGAATGGCAATGAGAGGAGACAAGACGTGTGCACTTTCTGCAAGGAGGGTGCCTGCAAGTGTAGTTGCATTATGTTGGTATCTGCAGCTCCGACAGAAATTGGAGCTGAATATCCCCAGTTTTCCCTGGTGGATTTTACACAGTGTAGGACAATGTTCAGCACAGGGAACAGAGAGCTGGTCTTTTTTGAAAGCAGGTGCTAAGAACCCTCAGAGAGTCCCAGCAAAGGTGTAACAAACAGCTTTAGCCATGAGAAGTGCACGTGCAAAATTTGATGTGACAGTGATCTCAAAAAATCACATTTGTTTCCACTTCTAGAAATGGAAATTTATTTCCCTTGGAAGAATATCTAAAAGGAAGCATGTGATTTTTAGAAATAGTATGCACAAAAGAAAAAGTCAAAGTGGTGTAGAAAACACTAGAACTCTCAAAGCTTTCCTTTAGAGACACAAAACTGGAGGGGCTGCTCAAAACCTTCCTCCTAAAACTACCAAAGTTAGGCTTTACCCAGCCTAAATTTTCACCAGGCTTGGTCACATTTTGATCTGATTTCCTCAGGGAATCCAAACCCTTAAAAAGCATCCTTGCTATATTCCAAAAACTCCAATCCATCATTTCAATGTAAAGATTGTCTGCATTTTTCTTCATCTACAAGAAGAGAATGCATTTTTTCCTTACCCTTCTTTTTTGACTTGGCTGAACTTTATCTGCTGACATTTCCATATTTAAAATCCTTCAGCATTTCTAACAATAATCAAGGGCCTCAAATCTTGTGATGAAGACAAAACAAAGATTTCCCTTTCCCTCTGAGGACAGAACAAATAATTTGAGAGGGGCTTTCTCCTTGAATGACGATCAATATTCAACTTCATGGCTCCATGTGTGGAGAGCAGCTTCCCAACTAGAGCCCAAATTGGTGTATTTTATATGTATTTATATGTTTCCAGGAGTAATGTGCCATTTGCTGGGATACAAGTACACCACATGTTACAGAATATTTTTTCCCATTTCATTTGTCTTACTCTTCCACTTGGTGTTTTTAAAGGCATTTAAATGCATGCATTTTCTAGGATACAAAAATATTACTAATACATCAACTACTTGCCTAATAATATCAACAATAATAGTGTTTTTTGTGTAGAAACCAGCATGTTCTCATGGTTTTGAGCACATTGAAGAGTTGGCTGCCTTACCTGCTGCTGGCCAGCTGTATGACATCTTGAAAGGAGGAGGAAGCACGTGGGTTTCCTTGCTGAGATCTATACTGGCCTGATCTTGCCCAGTACTGCACATGATGTGGCATTGGATAGTCTGTTGAGAGCAAACACGCTCCAGAGAGGGCATTAGGCACAGAGAAATGGGGGGGTTGATTGCAGTCACACAAGAAGTCCTGAAGAAGAAATTCCAGGTGGAGGTGGAATCTATCACACCCAACCACGCTATTGGAAAGTGAGGTGGTTAGACCAGGTTAACTGCTTTGGCTCCTCTGTAGTCAACAGAGAGAAAGAAATCTCCAGAAGGTATTTTGTTTCATCCTGAGGCGCGTGTGTAGGAAAAGTGGGATGACACATCTTCTGGGTTTGCCTCTCTGTCTTTATTCACTATGGAGGGATGTCGCAGTTTAGAAAGGCCAGAGGGACAGTTTTTGTTAAACACCCAGTGGGCTGAGGCAGGGACAGGGAGGGTTTCACTCACCACTGAGGGTCACAGGCAAGTCTGTTCCCCTGAAAAGACAGCCAGCAACACGTCCGTTTCTCAGTTATTCAGTCTGCCAGTGTGACCTTGCCCATTCTTCCCATTCCCAGTGCTCCCAGTTTTGTGGAACAAGACTAATAGGTCTGTGGCCATCATGAGGACATCCACAGTTTTGGATGATGGGATTAGATAGGCTTCAGCCTCCTTCTGACCCAGACACCTAGCTGCTTCCATCTGATCCTTTTCATCCCGTAATATTTCCATAAAAGCAGTGCACTGATGCCGCACTAGGAGAATTTCACCCATTTTTTTAAGGAATATGTTGGATACCTACTCCCTTGAAAACTAGGATACCTTGGAGAACTAGAAGGAATGGCTTCTGCTGCACACCAGGTTTAAATCACTGGCAGCAAAATTAATTGCCCCAGACGAGTCCTCCCTCTTGTAGTTCCAGTTTGCCCACGGTTGATTTGTAAGCAGTGACAACTGTTTGGATGGAAGACTCCATGGCATGAAATTCAGGTTTTTAATTTTCAACATTAGGCAACAGGTTCACACAATGGGAGATTTTTTCTTTTTATTAATCAGAGCTTCAGATAAGCTGTTTTGACTTTCTCTGTGGTCAGCAGGACTCTGCTCAATTAGTACTACAGGCAGCCTAATCTATGGCAATAATAAAACACCAGAAGAGATTACTATTATTTTTTGAATTATACAAGGAACAAATAGCCGCTGCTTAATTTTCCATTTGATTCCACAAGAGTTACCACAGAGCTTAAAATACTGACAGAAATATTTACCAGAGTCAAGTGAAGTTCACAACGTTTGGGGCTTTATTGTGTTTTTCCTCTCGGCGTATTTCTCTCATTTACCAGTCTGATTCTGGACTACAGTTAATATTATTGATCTCATCTTCTGACGGGTTCTGTAACTAGTTTTTTCTGCATACATTTGTTCCTCAGCTGTAGCAGAGGTGCTTTCAATCTTCCATCCTCTGAGAAAAAAAAGGAATTTTTTTTCTGTAAAAACACTTTTTTTTCACTCTGACTTCAAACTAGAGTGTGACTACCCTGGAGCTGCTTTTCAAGGAATTCTTTCCCAGGCGAGTTCTTAAGCCTTGGTCTGCCCAGGAGCCCCTGTGTCATAAAGGATTTTTTTCCATAATATTTCAGATCCAATGCCTTGTTCCCATTCATGTCTTTTATCATTATCCAACATGTTTATCTTCTAGTTTCAATGCTTCTTAAAGAAAGAGGCACTGGGGATAAAAATATCTAAGTGAGGAACACAGAGTACACCACTTGCTCTTGTCGTGTATTTTGTGTAAATAATAGTTCTTGTCTTGATAGTCTCATTGTGATAATAGGTAACTGAACAAAAAAAACACTAAAGTGTCATTTTAAATAACGCTGAGTAAATTCCAGGAGCTTGCATTTGAAAAAGGACAAAGGAAAAACACTAAAACAAATCTCCCAAAGAACAGAGATGCATCTACAGCTATTTTTTTTTTCACTTGTCAGTAATTTTTATATTATCAGTATCTTTCATGACTAGGTTGAGCAAGGAAATCAATTCTATTCCTCTAGTGTCTCTAATACATTTATTTTAAGAGATTTATTGGATTGGGAACTGTAAGAAATATTTGAGTTGGAATTACACAGTCGAACAACAGAATAGTTCAGGTTGGAACGGGCATTTGGGGGTCACTTAGTCCAACTCTCTGCTCAAAGCAGAGCTTGCTTCAAAGTTAGATCAGACTGCTCGGTGTCTTGTCTGCCTTTGCAAGGGTGGAGATCCCACAGTCCCCTGGGCAGCCCAGATCTGTGCTTCACCACCCTCAGAGGGGCCGTATTGTTCTTATGTCTGGTTGTAATTTCCCTTGCTACAACCTGAGACCATCACCTCTTGCCTTTCTGCTGTGCATCGTGAGAAAAGCCTGACTCTGTTTTCTTTAAAACCTCAGCGTTGGTAGTGGATGACAGGAGTTGAATGCCTCCTAAGCCTTCTCTTTGCAAGGCTAAACACAGCCAGCTCCCTCTGCTGATGAACTTGTTCAACCTCTGCATCTCCCGGGGGTGGTGCAAGGTGTTGGAGGTACAAAAGACAGACGGTTCTGCTGTAATAGTCCTGCTGAACATAAAATCCTCAATGTAATGGTTTCTCCCTTAGCTAGATACCTTGCTAATGAATTGCAAATAATTTCAGAAAATGCAATACCAGATCCCACACTGGGTTGAGAAACAAAAAGTTACTGTCATAACCAAAACAGTGTCGTCTACCTCTCTCCTTCACATGAGTTACTCTGTTTATGCCAGTTTTCCATTTTTATTTTATAATTTATGTAAATTATACTCAGGAGAATGGATATGATTTCTGTAATGCCCCAGTGGCTGTAGTTTGAAGAACTCTCCCTTTCCAGTTGAGGAAGGATGCTCAGTTCCCAGCACAGCTCTTTGCAAATGTACCTCTCCCGTAATATATTTTGTTACTAATGAAGAACAATATGTCTCATCTACTTGCTGTCATATAAAGACATTAGCAGCCATACAAAACCAGGAATAGGTAGGGAACAATTAAAAAGCTTTATCCCCAAATAAAAAACTCCTGCTGCAGAACTGTCATTTAATTTTGAATAGTGATTGTGCAGAGATGAGCTAGGCCATGTTTGTGGGTAGCAGTAATATCTTTTATTAGATCATCTAGTACATTTGCAATCTGCAATATTGTTTTTAAACCTGGTTCATGGAAGTTGGTATCTCACACAGACTGGCACATAGCGTCCACATTGACTGTCACTTTAAACAAGACAAATCGCTCTGCATTCAAACAAGATCCTATCTTTTTCCTAAACCCACCTTATCACGCAGTAGGACAAAATGGTTTACAGAATGGTTGACGTTAGAAGGGACCTCTGGATGTCATGTAGTCCAACACCACCGCTAAAGCGGGGTCAGCCAGAGCAGGTTGTCCAGGACTGTGATCAGTCAGCATCTGAGTATCTCCAGGGATGGAGACTCCACAGCCTCTCTGGGCAACCTGTGCCAGTGTTTGGCCACTCTCCCAGTAACAAGTTGGTTTTTTTTCTTATGTTAAGTTGAAATTTCATGGGCTTTAATTTGTGCTCACTGCCCCTTGTCCTGTCACTGGACACTACTGAGGAATGCCTGTCTCCCTCTTCAGTCCCTCCTGCCAACTATTTACACACGTTGATCAGATCCCTCTGAGCCTTCTCTCCTCCATGGTGAACACTTCCAACTCTTTCATCATGAAAGATCCTCCAGTCACCCCATCAGCTTTTTGACTTTTTGCTGAGCTCCCTCTGGCATGTCCCTGTCTCCTAAACGCTGGGGAGCCCTGACCTGAACCCAGCACTCCAGATGTATCTCACCACAGCTGAGCAGAGCGGAAGGGTCTGCTCCCTTGACCTGCTGGTAATGTTCCCCCTCATGCAGCCGAGGATGCTGTTGACCATTTTTGCCTTGAGGGTGCATTGCTGGCTCACAGTCAATTTTATGCCCACCAGGGTGACCCCCAGGTCACTTTCTGCAGAGCTAGTTTCCAGTCAGACAGCCCTCAGCCTGTACTGGTTCATGGGATTACCCTCCACCTGGTGCAGGACTTTGCATTTCCCTTTGTTGAGCTTCATGAGATTCCTGTTGGCCTGTTTCTTCATCCTGTTGAGGTCCCTCTGGATGGCAGCACGACCTTCTGGTGTATCAGTACTGATTGCACTCAGACCAATTGAAGAGAGATTCTTTTCCCTAATTAATGAACCAGGAGAAAGCTACCAAGCACTCCCAAATGAAGTTCTTCAATCCTTTCAGTTTAAAGCAGTACTGCAAATTTTTGCTCTCTGAAGTACCCATAGCTACTAATTTTCACGTCTAACTAATAAAGCAATCTTGGATCTCATCAGCAACACAATAAGGTCACAGTGCCCATACTGTGCTTTCAAATAGTTTCAGCCAAGATTTCTTTCCCCTGTGTGTTTTTCTGAATATCAGCTTGCTTTCTCTTTCTTACCTTGTTAAGTCTAGAAGAAAGCGTGTGCCAAGATGCAAATACTTAATATCATGAATAACTACAAAGTGGCAGTATTTAATGTATACTTTATAAATCAGTCCAGCAACTTATTTCTACATAAGCAATTTTTCTTCATTAATTGAGCTAGTGACGTTGGGGAACCACTCATACTGTTTACTTAGTTGCTCTAATTAGCTCTTTGGAAGTATTTACCTCTCTCTACTGACTAGGTGGTAAAGTCAGGCTCTTAACATTTGGTAATTTGAATTGCACATTTAATCAGATACAGAAGTTGCTGTGAGTGATGGCAAGAACACTTTGTGTATTCAGACCTCCTGACTTTAACAGAAAGTAGAGATCCACGACATTCTGGCATCAGTGGCATTATTTTAGAGGTACAGAGGAAAAGTAACTGCACCAAAAATGTTAGTTACCCAAAAAAGCACTGGAACTCTAACTGAGTACCTGCTTAAGTACTGGATTTTGCATAATTCCTGTACAACCCACCATAAGTAGAAGCAGAGAGTTTTTCTTCCAGTATTTAGGTGGTTACAAGTCTGTATGAGATGTTTTGGCTATTGCCAGGTTACTATTGCTATCTTGATGCCTATGCATTCCTGGGATGAAAGAATGCTAATGCAGTTCTCTTCTGATGAGGAAATAGGAAAATATACATAAAGATGGCAATTTTTATGAAATAAAGAACAGAATCCTAATATTTTGGAAATACACAATGGAATCAAGTTATCAGATATGGCTTTCTAAATAGCCAGGAACAGCTTGTTTCCTAAATGAATAGGATAACAAAGCTTTAATTGTGATCAGTGAATCGTACTCACAATTCTGTACCACATCTTTTGACATTCCCAGGTCTGAATTTGTTAACAGCTGAACTTTGTTAAGTAGTTCTTCCTAGAACTTAACAGCTGAACTTTGTTAAGTAGTTCTTCCTAGAACTTGTCTATGTGCCAGCTAATCACAGCATACAGGGCTAGTATATGCATTAAATGGTAGCTCTCTGGCATATATATAGTTCTTTTTTCAGGATATGTCCTTTGCCCCTTATTATTAAACACAAACCCATGGGTTATTTTTCTTGATGAAGGAAAAACTTTTAGCTCTTCAGATGTAACTTTACCTTTCTGCTGCTAGATCATAAAAATCTCAGCTAAGGATGTTTTCTTATCTACATTTCCAAGTTTGTTTGCCAGGTAACACCATCGCTGTTATTGTTTGATATCAAATTATGTTCCAAATAGTTCTGCATAGGAAATTGTATTTTTAGCCTCTAATCTCTATGAGGTGTCTTCCCTCCCTTTCCCCCCTGGGTAATGTCAGAGGTGTGGAGCTCATCCACATTTTGGACAGAGGGATGAAGCCATTAAACTAAAGGTTGCTAATTTTTCTCCAGCTTCCCGTTAAAAGAGGACCCACTCTTTAACACCTCCTGCTGGAATTATTTCATGTCGATTGAGTCTCCAGGGAGACCTAGTTTCTTTCTTTCTTTTTAGAGAATAATCTTGAGACTACCACTCCAGTCAGCTTTTATATTTACTTTCACTAAACACATTTCATAACAAGATGCTAACAGATTTGGCCTTTCACATGCTGTCAAACGGGGCCTCATTCCCTCATTCAGATGCTTGAACACTTCTGAGCAGCGATACAACAGCAGCAGCCCCAATGCCTCAAGGCATTGGGGCTGCTGCTGTTGTATCGCTGCTCAGAAGGAGATAGTAAAGCCATAGCAGAATGTGGACAGTCAGTAACAGGTAAATCAAGGGGAAATGCAAACTGACATGACAACCACCAGCTTCTGCTGGGTGGGGAAGAGGTGGTCATCCCAATAGATCTGAAGTCATAGAGGCTGTCAGACCTGCCACCCCGTTGGGAACAGATATTCATATCTACCTTGATTTGCTTTCTTCAAGCAAGAAGAAATCTTGCTTGATTTCTTCACTGAGTATTTGGAACAGGCTCTCCTTTCCTTTTGCTTGGGTTAGCTCTTGGGATATTTTTTCTCACTGATGCCTGCTGTTTCCAGCTGCTTCACATGCCTAAAACCCATGGCGTGTTCCCTTGAGAAACCAGCTGGAAGGCTATCTACTTGAAAGGAGCGTAAGACAGACATTAAATAAAGTATGCAGGGCAGTTCCCAGTAGGGGAAAGATATATCCAGAATAACGGTGCCTCAGAGATAGGAATTTTATAAGGAGCAGGGAAATACTGCATCTGGGGAAGGAAATGTTTACAATTATAAATTATTAACAAGCATGCCAATTTTCCACCTCATAACTCTGATAAAGTCCTCTAAAGACAGCTTCTCCTCTAACACATCCTAACAAAGACAGGCTTGTCCCACTGCCATCACAGTACTAGAAAGTTTCTGGGGGTGCCCATAGTAGCTCACATTTTTCTCCCAAGAGAAAGACACGAGACTCAGTGCCCAGAACCTGCCACTTGGTTTCTATTTACCGCCTGGGTGTGACTCCCGAAAGCACAGCAGGTTTTCCCTCTCCAGGGGGTCTCTGCCAACACCCAGAGCCTGGAGCCCCTGATGGCAGGGGACGAGACGGGCCACGGGTGCGTGCTCAGCAGCTGCTGCAGCTCCCTGAAAACTGCAAAGATGCCTTTTGGTCCCCAAGGGTCCTTGGCTTTTTGAAGCCTGAAGAAACCCGTCACTCGCTGAGTGAGGAACCCTCAGCACCTCTGCTCCTCAGGGAAGATGCAAAGCAGCCAGGATCCCCAGAGTGGACCTGCCTGACCCAGAGCCTGCAGGCTGCTGTCCCAGCCCCCTCCAGACAGACAGCAAAAACTGTGAGGAGGCACAGCTGGGTGCACCGCCTGTGCCTTGGAAGGTGCAAGACTACAGCAGCCCCTTGTCTGCTTTTATCTGTATGGATTAGCTGGCAGGATCCGTTCCGCCCAGGCAAAATCCTGACATCCTTCTGTATTAGAGTGGGATCCCAGACATCATTTCAGTCTGTGTACAGTGTAAATGTGGGTGTCCTCTGCTAGATTCATTTTGCTGTCTGAAGACATTTTGACAGATAAATAGATACATGCAGATCCTAGTTTACATTTAGGTGATGTGTAAGGAATATTAAACAGCCATTACTTATGATAAACTCCAGTTCCTCTTTCCTGATTAAAGAGCACCCAGTTTACATTTCTCTCTGCATATAAAATTGCAAGACATTCACTAACTAATCTGTAATCTAATCTCTTCTGGAACATCCCATACAATTTTTCCAGTCAGTTTAAGCCAGTTACAAATTTGTTAATGCCTTCATTTTCACAGAAATAGAAGGAGAAAAGAAGCGTAGTCATTGTGTATTAATGGAAGACAAATTTTACCCCGAACAATTTAATTTAGCGGTTTATAGAAAAAAAAATTGTTTTTCTGAAAAATGAAGTTCCACTCAGATGCTTGATCTGAGTTCAAGTATATTTCAATAGCATAAGGAAGTTAATAATGCAGGTGAAAAACACTGTTGTCTATTCCAAAAATGTTCTAAATGCAGTTCATCATTTTCTGCGGTTGAATTAATGACTTGCAATAAAAAGACTGATGAATTTGTATGACATCTTGGAGAACATCACGGAATATTAAGATGCTTGGGCCTGACCTTTCATACATATTCTGGTAGCTGCCTGTAACATTTTACGATACAATATGCTCCACCTGGTTCTAAATATGCTTACTACAGATTTGTGAGAAGATAATTCAAGCAGAAGTCTGATACATATATTTGCAAAAGGGGGATGATAGCTTTGGCTTTCCCTACTGCTTATTCGTCCTGAAAGGGCAAACCAGAGACGGAGCAAGGATCAAGTGCTCACTTGTTGGGTGGCTGCTTTAGCAGGGTAAAGAGCACAAGAAAGAGACCCAGTTCCTGCTCACTAAGGAAAGCCCAGTACAAGGATCTGGGTGAACTGGGAATAAATTAGACCTGCTTTGGGTAGGTGACATAGATCTCCAGAGCTTCTGTTGGGTTCCTCTGGCTCAGCTGTTGACCAGTCCCACATGTCCTGTCACAGGATACCAGGGAGAGGAGCTCAGCACCTCCCTCTCCCCTTCCTCAGGAAGCTGTAGAGAGCCACGAGGTCACCCCTCAGCCTCCTTTCCTCCAAACCAGACAAGCCCAAAGTCTTTAGCCACTCCTCACAGACCATGCCTTCCAGCCCTTCCACCAGCTCAGTTGCCCTCATCTGGACATGTTCAAGGACCTTTGCATCGTTCTTAAATGCTGAGACCCAGAACTGCATACGTGTCACTCAGCAGAACAACGCTACACATTCACTGTTTGCCTAAGTGCTTTCTCTGCATGAAGAGTGGCAGAACTTATTACTACTTTTTCACTTTTCACTGCTATTCCACTGCATTAGTTACAGTGGGAAAAGCTACACTGCTTTTCTTTCCATGTCTGCGTTGGGTGTATGCTTACAACACTTCAAAGTGTGGTTTGCCCTTACCTGCCAAAACACAGTGACTTCAGCTAGCACGGTGGCAGATGCTCTGTTTGACAGCTCTTGGGTTTTCTATCACAAGAGAAGGCATCTTGTGTGGTACTCTTATGCTGATGTATCATTTTATACAATTGACTTTTATGTCCTCATAAAATGTTTATGTTTTATCTGTTTATGCAACCAACTCCATTAGCTGTCTCCTAGTATGGCAGCAAGGCCCCGACACAAACTCACTGAACATATGAACCAAGTGCTTGAAAGTTCAGTTCTGTGTGTGGTACTGGAACACCAAACCCTTCGGCCTTCCCGAAAGAGGGCACAACAATTCAGGTGCTCCTTAGGCACTCTTATCAACCCCTGACACACTCAGAGCCAAGAGCAACTGGACAGTCCCCAAAGCACATGCTGAAGATGGGGAGGATACACTTGAAAGTGCCCTAGTGCCCATGCCCCCACCTTCAGCTGCCATATCCCAAATACCTACCAAAACCTTGGCAAAAACTGGCTTTAGACTGTCCTCATCTTTCCTCCATCCCTCACATCTCAGTGCTCACTGATCACCTGTGCAGGAGTTTCCAGCCCAGGGTGTGGTGGGAGGTGTACACCATGCTGATAGTATTTTTCTAGTGATAGATAGCCCACACTATCCTACCACTGCAGCATTCAGAAAGCTGTGCCTTCTCTTGTTTCAGCCTGTCTTTGTTATTTCAGCAAGCTGGGGTAGTGTGGTTTATGTATGCCTTATGAACAGTCTGCACTGCTGAAACAGGCTAAGCAGTTATCCAAAACAGTTCCCTGCCTTAGAAGAAGTACTTGCATAAAATTGCTGACCCACTGTGTCTCAATGCCAGTTCCCCTGCAGGACACCCCACAGAGTCCCTGAAGGGCTGATGCCAACAAACCTTTGGAACTGCAGAGTTGAAATACAGTTTTTTCTTCATGTTTTATCTTCCTGTTCTTATTGCACAGCATTTTGCAAAAGGACGCAAATGGTAGAGCTGCTTAGGCAGAAGGGGCATGTTTCCCCATCACCCTGTGCATGGGGCAGCACGCAGAAACGGAGCTGTGGTGGGAGAGCCATCTCCAGGCTGCCTTGCCACACCGGGTGCTGGGAAGGACCATGAGTGAGGATGGGAGCTGCCATGGATGACACCCCTAGGAAGGTGTGTGCAGCCAGAGCCATCCGTGTTTGGATGCTCACTTCTTGCCACCAGCACCCTCTGACACTTCCACCATGCCTGTGCACTCATCTGTATGCCAGAAGCAGCAGTGGGGGTAGCTGCTACCCCTGCCCCCTCCATATGACACTCCTACCACCGAGAAATTTTCCACACATGCCTTTCTAGCTGGGAAAATTGCACTAATAGGAAGAGGCGGCTCCTACAAGGTGCCCAAAGTAACCCAGGAGCCGTGTGCTTCCTGAAGTGTGGGCTGAAGCTGTACTTTTTGTGCAGCCCATCCTGGAAAAACATGGTATGGGCATCTGTGCTCTCCTGGCAAGGCTGACTGAGGGATGGAGACCACCTTAACTTCAACAAAAAAAACCCCACAGCCCTGCTCTGTGTCTCCACACAGCCCAGGGTCTCTCCATTGTTCTCTCTCTTGCTCTCTGTGTGCCTCCGGACTGGGCAGTCCAGCTGTGTCCTGCAGGCAGAGAGACTTTGTCTAGAATCTTTTTAAAAGTTTAGCACTATGTAACTAAGTGCTACCAGGTAAGTTAACACCCACTCACGGTTGCTGTCTTTCTATTTTATATTTATAACTGGGAGAAGCAGCAGTAATACCCAAATACTGAGACTGACCCCGAGAGATTTCCTCCCCTACAGCTCCTGATTCAGGTGATCCAGATCGTTTGGAGCTGGGTTCGAGCTATTGATTCCTGCCCTCTGCACTGCAAGAACTCACTTTAATTCAGCTTCATATGTTGGCAAAAACCATTCTACTTTTTGAAACCCATTAAGTTCTGGGGTTTATGTTTTTGAAAAAAAAAATGGAGCTTCTATAAGAAAAATGGGGATCAGATATAGAGTTATATGTACAAGGAAAATGAGAAAATGTCTCTTGTTGATATCTCCCATTTCTGCCTTTCAGAATTTGTTCTGATGGATTTCAAGCATAAAAGAGCCTTGGCTTACATATCGTGCATTGCAAAGGATGAGATTCAAGCTTCAGCTGAGTTACTTAAATGAATAATGATTTTAGAAGATTTAGGGCTTCATTTAATTTTCAGCAGAGAAGCTGTGACAGTTATGATAGGGAGAGGCTATGGCATAAAGAAAAAAGTACACCAGCAGCATCAACTGCCTCAAGTTACGTGAGAAACACATTATTCCCAGAGGAGTTACCGCATGCAACCCAGTGGCTGCCGTGCACAGTTCCAAAGCTGATTTACAAATCTGTGAGAAGACAGCAGGGTAAGACACCACCACCTTTAGCTCACTAGAGATCAAATCTAGCAGTGCTCCCATGGGCTACAATAAAATAATCTTAAAATATATTTCACTGCTGGGTGAGGTAACCCCTACTACTTCTAAAGAAGATCAGTGAGATTTAACCCAAAAAAAAGAGACAGGATGATCCTAGCAACAATACTCATGTCGAAACATGAAATGCCTGAGAAGTTACTGTGGTGTATTAATCCATTGTGATAACAAGACCTACATTAGAACTTGCAGATCAGTCATATCACTGAAACAGCTGCAATAATTTTCACTCATCTTCAGTGAATTCACCTTCCAATGCAATACATTGGCCATATCTTGGGCACATTTTTAGGCACCAAACTGACCCCACCATTTGCTCACCTGTTCATTAGCAATACGGAGGATGCTAAAGGGATCAGGCCCTACCTTCGCTACACAGGTGTATCGAAAACACCAACTTCTGCAGATAGAATTTTGCAGAACACACACTGAACAGTCAGTTGCTACAAGCGCAAGCAGTTTATGAAAATCCAAATCAGATCTGATCTGGCAGTTTGCAGTAGCTGAGCCAGGTTCTGTTCCTCATCCGAGGTCTCGTTGCATTGGAGCAGCACGGAAGTGCAACCAGCCATGGGTACATCTTAATCTGAACATCTGGAGGCCAGGAAAATCGCTATCCAGCTTCACCCTTATGTGAAAGTGACAGCTCCACAGTTTGTGTTGTCTTCACAAGCAGAAAAAAATAAAATTTCACCCTAAGCTTCACGTAATCACGTTCTTTACTCCTTTTCCAGGCAGCTTTCCTAGTCCATCTCTACAGTACAAGTGTATTAAATATAAAATCTGACATTGCTGTCACTTATGAACCAAACAACTTGCAGTATATTTGCTTGCAAGTAACAAAATCACACTGAAACACATTTATATATCACATCAAAAAAATATGAGGAAAACGCAGAAGCCTTGCTTTTGTCTGTTGGACAAAATTTAAAATATTTAAAATTTTAAATATTAAAAAAAACCCACACAAAAGCCCATCACTGACTTTTTGCTTATGGGACTGGGATGTTTAGGCATAACACAAAGAAAAACTTTTCATTTTTTCTCAGACAATGAGACCAAAAAAGCTAAACTTTAATTTGATATAGATAGATAGATAGATAGATGTAGATGTAGATATAGATATATAGATGTATAGAGGATATAGATAGATATAGATAAACATATAGATAAAGATATAGATATAGGTGATATAGATACAGATATAATCATGCCTGCTAAAACCTAAATCTGAGGTTAAGCTGGTGCAGTAATGTCTGCTTTATGCTGGCAGATACCCTGATGTCATGTCAATCTTGAAGCTTAATGAGAGCAGAGGTACAAACATCTCTCATGACTTACCTGAGGGCAGGAGAGCTGGAGGTTGGGCTGCAACTTGCACTAACACCCTGGGCACTTGGGTAGCGCTCACCGTTCGACACCACATCAGCCTTTGATTTCTGATTAAAACCTCTTTTTCACTCAACAGATGAAGGGAGATTGTTTCTCACGCTGTGTCAGTGAGCCTTGACAGATAGATATGTCAGTCCTGGTTTGTAATTCATATTCACTTAACATATAAAACAAACTCATTTTTGAAAGCAGTTTTGATCTCTGTTTAAACTTTGTGGGTCCCAGTTTGCCTTTTTTCCTTTTCCTAACCCTAAGAAGGAAAAAGCTTAAAAAGAAAAATTGTCTTCAGAGTTATAACGGTAAAAGAAAACCTTGTATTGTGGTTCTTTTTTCCTTTCCTGTGACTTGTTAACTGAATGTTTCAGCCAAAAGACATGTTTCTCTTTCATTCTGTTCTTCATCCTGCTTCATGACTAACAAAAACTGGAGAGGAGTGGGAGCGTTTCCTTCACGAGGAATTCACAGATTCGGGGAAATTTATTCTGAAAAATATAAAATAGAAAGATGTTCTACATGTCTTATGACATGAAATTACCATAATAATTCTCAAAACATGGAAAATATTCAGTCATTGTTTCAATGTTAAATCTTTTCAGCTAAGATTTTATAACAAAGTAAAACTAATTTTGAAATGAAACTCAAAATGTTCAGATAAGGCAAAACCAACACATGGCTCATTACCACAAGCTTTGTACTTCGTGTGTTTTCGGAAATGTATCATAAAATCAGTTTGCTATTGTGGAGAACCGTTCATTCCAGCAAACAACTGTTTCCAACTGAGACACGTATGTGAGCAATTTGCAACTGGATTTACAGATCCTCCCAAACCCCTTGCAGCAATTGGGAGTGACGAGTGGCATGGGAACAGCCGATTACTAAATGCAGTGAGGACACTTACTATTTGGTTAAGAGGATGTCGGAAAAAATATGAAGCCTTTAAAAAGGAATATGCTGGGTGGAGAATGGATAGAGAGCAGCCCTGGGGAGAAGGACTTGGGGGTATTGGGGGATGAGAAGCTGAACATGACCCAGCAGTGTGCGCTTGCAGCCCAGAAACCAACCGTGTCCTGGGCTGCATCAAGAGAAGCATTAGCAGCAGGTCAAGGGAGGTGATTCTCCCCCTCTGCTCTGCTCTCGTGAGACCCCACCTTGAGTACTGTGTTCAGATGTGGGGCCCCAACACAAAAAAGACCTGGACCTGTTGGAGAGAGTCCAGAGGAGAGCCACAAAATTGGTCAGAGGGCTGGAGCACCTCCCCTATGAGGACAGGCTGAGAGAGTTGGGGTTGTTCAGCCTGGAGAAGAGAAGGCTCCGAGGAGACTTAATAGCAGCCTTCCAGTACCTGAAGGGGGCTACAGGAGAGATGGGGAGGGGCTCTGTATCAGGGAGTGTAGGGAGAGGACAAGGGGTAACGGGTATCAGCTGAAAGAGGGTAAATTTAGGTTAGATATGAGGAAGAATTTTTTCACTGTGAAATTTTCACAGTGAAATTTTTCACTGAAACAGGTTGCCCAGAGAAGCTGTGGATGCCCCATCCCTGGAGGGGTTCAAGGCCAGGCTGGATGAGGCTTTGAGCAACCTGGGCTAGTGGAGGGTGTCCCTGCCCATGGCAGGGGGGTTGGAACTTGATGATCTTTAAGGTCCTTTCCAACCCAAAGCATTCTATGATTCTATGATATCTTCTGAAGCAAAGAAGATCAGCAAAGGTTTGGCACCTTCTTGGTGCAGAGCTGACTTGTTGATTTTACTTTCCTGACATCTGGAGCCCATCAAATGCTACAACTGTGTGAGGCTGCTCTCTGTGGGTTGGAAACCCAACACGTAGCAACACACCACAGCTGGAGAAACAGAGCAAGGAAAACTGCTCTTCTCTCTCACCCTCTCCATCCTGTGACTTTGGAGAGCTAATCTTTAAATATAGTATATCCCTGTTAAGTTTTGATAGTTAGCAGGCATGGAATTGGATTATCCAGATGCAGCAGGTGCAGAGTGTGGTTCACAAATCCAGAGAGAATAGACCTTGTACCACAACGATGCAACCCAATGAGACACACAGTCTAGAAACTCTCTTCTTGCACACTGAACATGCCAGATAAAGCCATGTACTCTTAATAGCATCTTCCTAAAATCATAAAAAGCAAAAATGATTAGGCAATACAAGTTGCATTAAAACCAATAATGATCATCTGTTATGACTTCGTTCCCCAGGGGATCCCGGGGGATGTTCTGCAGCACTGAAAAAAAACAGGGAAACAGGCTCATGGGTAGCAGCAGCAGTCCCAGTATTAAATTACAGCCTTAATCAAGCACGGTGTCCTACAGAGCCTTGCGAGGATGTCACAAGCAGCTACTGCCCGAGATGTTCACATGTAACGCTTCTGGAAAAAGAGAGTTGCTAATTGCCCTGCGCACTGTCAGAGGGCGCGTGCAGAAAATTTACAGTAATTTGCCAAATGGACTGTGGGATCCTTTTACCTCAAGCACATTAAGCAGATGTCGGGATGAAGTAGAATTGGAGTGCAGGGTTTATAATGAATACAGAGAAGGAGTCTTTTGGTTTGATGAAAAAAAGAGAGAAGGGTTTCACAGTAGGGACTGCTAATGAACTCTGGAGCCTTTAGCCTCCATGTTACAAACAAACAGGCAGTGAAGACAATGTTACCCCTCTCACACAGGGCATATGCATGCATGCAATGGCATATAGGATGCTTTAGGACTGAGATATCTAGGAGAAGCTTTTGATAGTCATTTTGTTGCTGAGTTCCCTAGGGGTTATTGGTGTGTCTGCAGGGAGCACAGGCAAATCTGCAGAGGGCTAACTATGGGCTGGAGCAGAAAGGTCTCTGACTGCCCATCAGTCAAAAGCAAAGAGGCAAAAAACTTTTCCAAAGGTGAAACTTTCATAAATTTGCTATAACACAAGAAGAAAAATATGTTCCTCTGATTTTGGAACAAAAACAAGGTTTTGGATTATTGTCCTTAAGAAGAGAAGAGGAAAATATTCTTTGGAAGTAGAAGCACACGAATAGCACTTTTTTAAAAGATAAATTATTTTGTTAGTACTAGAGGCTGGTGGTGTTAGGCGAGACTTGCCTCAAAGGTGTATCTCCCTCTCACTATCTCCACACTGGTAGCACCTACAAAACTCCCTGGATGTTCCCCCATCCAGGTCACACTTGGATCCCTCCTTGAAATAGGTGCAAGGCAAAAAATTCTGGCACATTGTGAAATACGATAGTAACAAGGAAAGGTACATATTAGAATTTGAATACAGAGTTTAATTAAAATTCAACCATTATTACTTAGGGGTTACAAGAATCCATATAGCAAAGTTAAAAGTTTATGAAACAGGTATATACTGTATGGAAAAGATAAAAATAGCAAAGTTTTAGTTTTGACTCAGAGGTTTCTTCAAGACCTAAAGAAGTAGAAGCTTAGAAGGAGGAATCAAAATGAGGGAAGACAAAGATGAGCTCCTTGGGAGACCCTCTGACAAGAGAAAATTGGAATACGAGGTCTTACTCTAACCACTAAAGGAAAGTATTTGGAAAGAAGTAGCAGGTGTAAAGTCAGGAGAGCCTGAAGATTTCTGAGCTGATTCAGGAGGGTATTCTGATTTATGTCTGCTATAAGAACTAACAAGTGGAGGAAAATGAGGGCCAAAGTAGAGACTACCATTCACCTAGAATTAATTAGACTTTCGGTACTGTGAGAGACCGGGAAAATCGTGAATTCTAAAGACTTTGAGACATTTATATGCTGTTGCATGCCGGTGCTTTCATTCTGCAATTCCACAGAACTGAGAGAAGATACACTGGCACAAAATTTGTATAATGAGGTAATAAATTGGGCTATTATTTTGAAGAGGGGAAGGACTATAAAGAAGTGACAGGCTTGATTTGTATCCACCAGTTCATAGCCGCAGGAAAATGCCAATGGATATTAAATGGCTAATTATCATATCTAGAGCTAAATTAATTCCTAAGAGTCTTGCACAGATTTCCTTGAAAAAAAGAGTCATCAGCTTAACCAAAATATCCTGGAATGATAGCTTTGCTTCAAATCATGACATAACAATGATAATAATTTGGTCAGATTTGGTGAACTAAAATTCAAACTGCTTTATTAAATCATTAGTAAACGTTGCCCCTAAACAACAATTTCCATCATTTAAATCAGCCCTCTAGAGCAATACGTTTATTTGCACCGCAGGTGGTGGTTCTTAAGGAACTTGCAGAAGTGTGGGTCTCTAGAGGAAAGGTAGGCAGACACTACTCGGCGAAAACTGTCAAAGGAGTATCACACGGTATCGGGCTGTATTGCTTTTCCACAAATACATGATGTTCCTCAGCTACCATACAGCCAGAACCCCACAACACTGCTTCCCTTTCTTGTACTATGGACACTTTGATATTATTTTTAAGGCAGGCTATTTTTGAAAGGCCAAGGCATCCTCTCCTACATCTCTTGAACTCCGTGGGAGCAGGATAGTCTCTGATGATTAAATCCCTCCCAAACAGAGAGGAAGAGTGACTTTTTGTTACTCAGCTCCCAGTGCTGGCTGCTGCTATATGTCTTTTCCAGAGACATAATGTATACTGCAGGCTGGTTTCAATGTAAATCTGGCTTAATCCTGATGGACAGGAGTCAAGTGCAGCCTCATGGAAGCTACTACACAGGGTGTTTTCTGTATGAAGCTCTTGTGGCACCTCGCGAGTTTTGAATGACTCCAAGGAATAACAATATTCTCTTGCTTACACTTGAAGAGTACTTTTTCCCCTGTTGATTAAAGCTGACATATGAAGACAATAAAAAACACGCAGTATAGGAAAACAGCCTGGACATCTGTTTTTCTCTCCCATAGCAAATGATGCGGTTCTCGGCTTTGTTACTGAACTAAACTGAAGAACGACACCTCTGTGAGCTGCTTTAATAAAAAGAAATGCAGTGAGACAATAAATTAAATTATCATGAAATACAGAAGGATCAGTGGAGCTGTGCACATACTGCTCCTCACAGGAGGACACCAAAGCTTTGCAATAGATACCAGTTACCCTTCCCTTATTCCTATATGCCAGCCGAACATCAAAAGACCGGATTCTGCTGTTTCTGCCTTCAAAGCATTAGTCAGGGCAGATGTCTGGCAAATTCCCCAAATGGTGCCCAGTCAACTTTAACAAGAGCGCTCCACATTTGCTCACTAACAGTCAGACAACTTAGACATTGGATACAGCTCAACAGTTCAGTAGAAATACTCTAGAACATCATAAAGAGTATTTGGACCAAGGTGAATGCATATTTCAAAGAGGTCATTAGATCACAAGTCTGTAACATGCCTTGCTTGCGTGGACTCAGATGTTTTAAATACAAGGCTCCAGCATACCATGGGCTCGTCGGCATTTCAGCAGGCACATATGTCTCCCATTCCTCCAGACAAGCTTGTCTGTAGCACCTTCAATGTAGTCTGGATTCTTCTCAGGGTAGGAACATGGATATGTCACCATCCCACCCTGCAAGCTCCCAGCAGCGGGTTAGCATTAAGGTTAGCAATAGATTGCCTGCCTCACTCCCCAGTGCAGCAAACACAGCTGTAGAGACACAGCTGCTGAACACACCCACAAACCTCCGCATCACTTCTCTGACTGTAACCAGGGTCTTCTAGATGTGTAGCTGCACCCTGCACATGTGGAAAAACACAAAGCACACCTAAAAGCCGCAACTTCTTTCCACTGCTTTTCTTTCTTTTGGAGGAGCAGAAGGTAAAGAAAATAAGAATCACAAAATAGGTACCACATGTAGACAGTATGCACATGTACTAGAAGACATACGTACACTGCAGAGAATGACAGGCAACAGCATCAGTTTCAGCCTCAGCAGATGCTGGTAGAAGCATCTCAAACAGAAGTGAAGTAGAGTTTTTTAGTTCAGGAAAATTACCACAGTCTCACCAAATACAAGGGGATGTGTTCTTGGAGCTTTGCTTGGAAGAGTTCTTCCAAAGGACGACTAATCTGACTACACACAGTATTTAGTACTCCTATGTAGGGCTCCTCTCAGGTACACAACTAACTTCTGAGATACCTGCTTACATGTTTCTAAAGCAGCAAGTAAAGGCAACAAAGACAGTTGAACAGTTTTCATTTGTTCTTCTGCTAACAGAGTATCTTTCTGCTTTCTATTGCTAAACTGTTCTCATCCTCGCTACAGGGCCAGAGCTTCCCAACCATACCTCCTGAGAAATCCCTGGGTGATCTTACCAGACGTAAATACTCAGCATGAAACTTCATCAATTTACATCTTCATAAAATCACATTTTGGGGAAAAGTGAGCAAGTGATTTTCACAAATGAGAGGCATATATCTGATACTGTTAACACAGACTCTGCAATCAGCTTCTTAATTTGTGGGAAGACAGCCAAGACAACCGTCTTTTCTTTAACAGCTTTTAAGATTTAAATGCTTCAGACCAAACCAATCTACTGATGGCAAAGGCAGTTTCCTTCAGAACTGAATTTGGCCATTTGAATCTTTTGAAATACATTTTTGTTACATAAATGCAAATTTTATTTTTCCTCTTTCTTGGCGCACGCAAAGGTTCTGCGCAAACAATAGAAGCCTTCGTTATAGGAAGCAAATACCATGCAGTGGAGAGAATTATAGGGTGGTTTATCAACTATTTTGTATCAAAGTAGTTTTTAAATATATTCCTTTGTCCCCATTTACATCTCAGCTTTAATGCCTATGGATGCTAAAAAGTCTCTGCCTTAAGCACTGTCATTTACAGTGAAAAAATTATCTTTCAGACTTGTCTCCAGCTCAAAAAAAAAAACAACAAAAAGCCAACTTAACACTGGCATCTTTTTCCAATAGAGGAAATCAGCACAACTTTCTGCCTTCCTCTTGAGAAATTCAGTGTTTCCCTTCACCCCTTGTTCACTCGCCCGCACAGACTTTTTTCTTCCAGACAAAGAAGCGGGTGTCACTCACAGCATCACATTTCCTGCCCAAGGGTACTTTTGCCACAGCTCTACCGCACTCTTCACCTTCCTTGGGGGCACAAAAAAGCTCCGTGCTGTTGTGGGCTCTACTCCGCCACCTGAATCCCATAGCATTGGTTTGTGCTGTCTATGTGGAAGTCTCCTAGTGAAGGTGGTTTATTATTTCAGCCTATAAAAGTAAAGGCACATAGGAAAAGCTACCTACCATTTACCTTTTCATGGTCTGAGCTGTTCCTCACATTAAGGGAGGAGTAGGGGAAATTAAGTTTATCTGAAACATTATCAAATATACATAGCCATCCCAGACACAATTTAAATCAAAGAATGGAATTCACCCACCATAATGTGGCTTCCAAAAATCATGTATTTCAGTCAAAACTAGCAACCATAAGCTCGTCTGATGCATAATAGAAAACAGCAACCTTATGGGAGATTTATGTAATCTTAAAACAAGGTCCAGGATGGCTCAGTTGCATCACCTTACTAGAGACTATTTCTCGCCATTGACTATAAAACCAACCTAATGTGACCAACTCTGAATTAGATGTCTAATATTAAAGTGACATAAGTCCCACTCTTGGGATCTGTGGGGTGAGGGAATCCTGATCTACGAATTAACAAGAACATTGTAGTAGCAGTGCTCATCATTTTTGTTTCTGCTACCCATATCTTCCCTTGGGGTCAATTTCTATTTGCTCAAAATGTAGAGGAGGACTTGATCCATCCTTATTTTCTACTCTAAAGTTGAATGCCTGCAGCTGAGTTTTTACTTTGGGGAAAAAAACTCCAAGAAGAGGTTATGGAATTTCTATCATTACCTGCTAGAGTCTATGGCTGAGTAAGATATTATTTCTGGCAACAAAAATGCTCAGATTTATCTGTGTTCTTGAAAGCAGGAATTAGAAAATTCAGGATAAACCACAGCTTCTCTGCATCAGTGCACTGCTGTTATTGCTGTACCATGGGGCCCAGGTAAACTCAGCTATTGAGACCCCCAGCAGCCTGTCATGGGTACCTTCAGACTAGGGCTCAGAGCCTTTTCTAGTTCCGTGGTCAGCCACATCCCTTTGGCTCAAATGTGTCTGTGCAGATGAGACCTAAACGTACAGCAGCACTGACCTCCCCTCTTCCCCCTTCTACACCTATGTCCCTTCACACACCTCAGTCCACTGACGTGGCACGTTCCATACAGGGTCCAGACAGGATGGTTAGGCAGATTTTCACCCCAGAATGAACTGCAGAAGACCCAAAGAGAGTGATCGGCCTGTATAATCAAACTGGTCCAAAAACAGAGACACTTTACTGGTAGGAGCATCATAAAGATGAATGATGCTCTGAGCACAGCAAATTGTTTCACCTTCATTTCACTTTTGTTAGGGAGCCTGTGGATATGGAAAGAGACGAGGTAAAACAGCCTATCTCAAGCTTTGGTCCACAAGCACGACACTGCATAAAATTAGCATCAGGTCAGGTTAGACAGTGACCTGTGGGGCTAGGATTTATTTGCATTCATTGACTCCCTTTTGAAAATACTTACGTTCAAAAAGTTATGTGGGAAGCCAAGCAAATCACATTGACCCGCCCTAGCAAAAAAACAAAATTGATGGGAATATATTTGTATTATTAGGTCTGTTTGATTTCGTTTCTCTTGAGGGATCAGAGTTGAGGACAGAAAGAGAATATCTGTTTTTCCTTTTGTCTCACTGTACAAAAAACTCCGGACTTTAAGAAAAAAATCAGTCCTTGATTTTTTTTTTCTCCTGGTGTTAAATTCAATCAAAGCATAAGGAGCAAACAGAAATGTACAGTATATGTCTCGTGATTGATTTTGAAAGAATTCTGTAATTTTTATGAATTTCTGTGAAGTTCTGTTGAACAGGCAGGCAAGATAACTCTCGGCGCATCTTTGAAGAATTCTGTGTTCTTGTTTTATTTTGCAATTAATTTAAGCAAAAGCCAATATGCTTACCAAGATAGGAAATACATTTTCATATAGTTTTAAAATAAATGAATCTCATCAAAACTTCTGTCCAGGTGACTAAGTTAATCAGTTGTGAAACTTCATTGAATTCACAGAGTTTTGGTGACATGAATTTGGCACAGTATGTTTCTTCAGGAATAGCAGAAGACCTGTGGAACTTATCAGTTAAAACCAGAAGATATCGGTACAGTTGTGAATCCCCAGGCGCCTTCAGAAACTAGACCTGGAAATGACTCAGAGGATGAAGCTGATCTGACTCTTGTAAATGTTAACACCTGAACCACTTCCCCAAGGCTCCCTGCACATCCAGTGGAGAGAACAGACACTTCTGGAGTAGGAGTCACCTCATCGTAAAGCAAGTGGCTGGAACAGGTCAGATGAGTTGTATCCTGAGCAAAGAGATTTGTCTCAAGAGACTATGAAGGGAGCCTTGGATGTCTAGCCCACATTAAGGTATTTATGCCTTGTAAGCTCTCTAGGTCAGGTTAGGCCAGAAGGATTCACTCCTGAAAATCTCGTGCCCTAATATTTCATCCTGTTGCATCTATATTGTGACTGGCTAAAGCACACCTGACTAGAGGCACTGAAGCACCAAGATTCGAAAACCTCAATGGATGGATTTGGCTAATCCCCCTCCTGAGTCTTGGACTTTTAACGTATCTGATCAGATGAAATTTGAGGGACAACATACCTGGAGTATAAGTCATTTATCAGCACATGCAGATAGATGCTATATACAGAGAAATAAATGTCATCCAAAACTATAAGCAAACCATCCTGGAACATCCAATAATTCTGTTAACTTTTCTATATGAGCACACACATGATCTTTATAAAATATAAGACTACCTTACTGAATAAGACAAAAGGTCCTATTTAGCCTGATATCAGGTCTCTCAGTGTGTCCAAAGTGAATGTCTAGGGAAATAATAAGACCAGGACAAGTGTATATGATGTCTCCCCCATCCAGATGTCCCTGCCACCTACTCCTTAAGGTTCAAGGACTTCCTGAGACAGATATTTTTCCTCTGATATTTCCAATCTCAGTGGACTTGATAATACTTCTGATCTCACAGTCACTTCTCTGAGCTCTCTTAATCTTCAGAACTTCCAGTACCTATAAGATCTTGTACTGAGGTGCTCTGGAGCCAACCTATTTGCCAGGCAAAAAGTGAGTTGCTGCTTTGCTAGTGTTGAACCTAGCACCCATCAGTTTCATTCAACACCTCCTCATTCTTGTGTTGAGGAGAACTGAAAAGTGGGTCCTCATTCACCCATGCAGTTCTGCCCATGAGTTCAGAGATCTCCATCCTGCCCTCTGTCAGTCACCTACTCTTTGGATGGAAGGAGACCCTAGTTTACTCAGTAGCTCTTTGTATGAAAGTCACTCTGTACCTCCACCACCTTTGCTACCCCTGAAATCCTCCAAGCTCTTCCCCATCAAAGCTCAGTTAGCTGTTCCTCTGTGACTGCACTCTCTACTGTGACAATGATCATCTGCACTGAGCAGTCAACACTGCAAACTCCTACCCTCGATGTGACCAGGGAAAGGAAACAGAGAGGAAGGGACCAGCCCTTCAAATCATCCTCCAAGGCAAAATACCCCCACCACCCGCAGTGCATGCACAGATTCCAAAGACCTCATGTGTCCTGCTTAGCCCCAGCTGCAGCACAGACCTAGTCTTGGTTAGAAAAATATGCCAATTTTATTGTTGTAAATTTTGCTGTGGAATAAACTTAGAATATTTCTCCCCTTTTACTTCTTCAGTATGACTAATAGTCTCCTGGCTCCCACCACAGGTGCTGTACTGACATCCGTATCATTCAGACAGACAGAATCACTGTTCATGTGAAACCTGTTCTGGTTCTGTTGCCAACAAATAAAATCTTGCTTCATTTCTGTTTAAACTCTTGTGAACACACCTTTGTAATTTCTTTTTTATCAGTGCTAATGTCTGCTCTGTCAGCCACTTGAATTTGGTCACACCATGACAGTAACTTAGATAGTCACAAAAAGATAGTCACAAAATCTGCAAACCTAGTGGAGACTACAGACTCAAAAAGGTTTGGCGATACCATCAAGGAGTTAACTATGACATCCTAACATGCCCTTCCTGGAGAAACCATCTCACACTGGGACTTCGGATCAATCTGCTGCCCACTGCCTTTGCAGCAGGAGCAATTACAGACCCAAATACTTTTGCTCTTTTGACACTGCCCTAGGAATCATTTAATGAAGCCTTTACAGACCTGGATAAATATTATAAGCAACTTTTCCACGGCTGCTTATTTGATTTCCCCTGCTTCTTTGTTATTCCCATCCCTTCAGCTTATGTATCTGATGCTTTCTGGCACGAACGCTCAGCACAACTGGGAATTCTGGCTGAACAGGAGCAGAATGCAAATTTGAATCCCTAATTACTTTCATCACAAGCAAGGGGACTCCTGGAGCTTTTCACAAATAGTTCTGGTCTATCTGACCCAGTCAATGTCATTAAATCAAGGAGGCTAGCACCTCAGTCCTGAAGAGCTAACAACCTAATCCAGGATAAGACTTGACAAGCTGCTGCAGCAAACCACATGGGAGGGAAGGATGCCAAGGCTGGCTGTGATAAATGCTGTATAGTTTCAGAAAAAGTTTGTAAAGCCAGAAATTAAGTTTTTCTTGCTTGCTTTCAGATGTAAATACATACAGGCATGTTCCCCTGGCTATGAGCAACTGGTAGTTTTCTTCAGTTATCCAGTCAACACGGATCACGAAGACAATTGTGAAGGAACACAGGTGGTGGCTTCAGGGATTAACATGGGGACAGATTTTCATTTAAAGAAAGCAGAAACAGAAGTGAAGAGATTGCTACTCTGCTGGTGGAACAAACAGCAAATAAGTTACTTGAGCATATCCCCCCGTGGGACAGGAGTAGCACAAAAAGGCAGCAAACTTTTAAACAAATAAAATAACTAAGCGTCAGGAACTTCTGCACACTTTTCCTCATTCTTGGTGGGGTTTTTGTTTTCCACCACACTGAAGCTATGCTTTTTGCCTCCATTTTTTTTACTGGTGTCATTGCTAAAGTTGCGGTGAGGGGCTGCCACCTTCCCCCCAGCTCGGTGCCAGTCACAGCCTCAGAGGCTGCAAACACTCGGTGTGTGCACCACGGGGGATGCCCCAGTGCCTGAGCCAAACAGCGATTCACCTGATAGCAAAGGGGTATGAGAAAAGGTGCTGGAAGGTCAACCCAATCCAGAATGATGGTGCTTGAGCTCCCACCATGTTCAGGATTACTGTGTGTCCCCTGAGTACAAACACAGTCAGACCCAGGACTGACTTCTCCTGAGACATGTTTCTACCCAGGATGCTGATCGCAGGAGCTGCTCAGCACAGATCTAAATCTCTAAGGCAGGACAGACCTACACAGCTTATCCAGTCCATGGGGTTGTCATTTTGAATGTATACACTGGAAAAAAAATCAGGCTTAAGTCAAATATGTCTGTATGGGATCTCACAGGTGGCTGCATTTTCTGTGTGGCCATGGCATGGCTGACACGGGGCTGAGAGGGAGTCTGGAAATTAGCTGGGAACAGAGCTCATCGTTAGCCATTTGTGCATTCTTCCATCAGGTATGGTATTGCCTTTGTATTAATATTTATGAAGAGGCTAGTCTACACAGAGGTATCTGATATGTGAAACACGACAAACAAATAACAGGTTATATCAAATCTGCAAGTGAAGTCTCACTTTTTTTTTGAAGGAAGAGTGGATGAGACAACAACTGAATAGGAGACTGACATATTGATGACAGAGCAGAACTCAGGAAAGACAACTCGTCTGAAAATGTGAGAGACATGAGAGACCTGGTGAAACTACCATAAGGCAAGTTTTATTGTTTGAGGGGGTTCTTTCCTTACAAGCAATCACTTTTCCTAAAGCATCTCTGCATGTGCTGGTTTGTTAGATCCCATGCTATGAAGTAGCCACTACCACTGCCAGGGTTTACCAGTACAACAGCAGCTTTCACTGTGTGACCTTTCAGAGTGATGGGGAGGTTGGAAACATGCCAGAGAGTTAAAAACCAAACAAACATATTTTCTTACTAAACCCATTATTTATATTTTCTCTCTCCCTTCCTAAAAATTTCCAGTAGGAAGTTAAATTATGACTAACGTTTGTGGGATTTTTCTTTTTCAAATAAATCCTTTCTTTGGGTACATCATTAAAAGATGTGTTACTGTCAGATCTGGTGAAACTGTAATTACAGTGAGTGCAATAAATAAAAGCATAATGGCTCCACTGCATAAATAATGGCTCATTATCCCAGTTTTATTGGTGTTTAGTTTGCTGAGCCAATAACTCCACCTGCATACCCAAAGAAAATGTTCTGATCTGAACAATTTAGTCTAGCTTAAGTGAAAGAAACAAAGTAAGAGCTTTTGCAGGAGAAAGGACATCTGGTCATGCTGGTACCCCCCTTGCATGGGCTTGCACCCCTGCCCCCCGCTGAAGAGATGTGGCAGCATCCCACCTCACCACAATGCTTCCCAAGGTGGTACCAGCACAGCAATCCACTGCCTTGACAGGGTGCACCCAGCCTGGGTAACTCCCCAAAATCCCTGCTGGGGTCAACCTGTGGGAATGATGCTTTGGGCCTGGTCACATGCCATGAGTATTGGTGGGTGCTCCAGCTCTAGCATCAGTGCTCTGCCACTGCTGTCCCTCCAGGTCTTGCCCGCCCAGCTGTGCTGGGACCCCTTTCACCTTTCCATTTGACCGATCTTTCCCTTCTAGTCTCTCGAACCCCTGAACATGCCAAACCAATGAGTAGCAATAAAACAAATAGCAAAGCCAAGAATCTGCGTGGAGGAGCGCGAAGGTGAGGTTTTCTTACGCCTCCTACTCACTTGCCCTGCTCTCTAAGGCAGGTATGATTTGTCCCTGCAAGGCAGGCAGGAACCGCGTTCTAAATTTTGGTCCCACTGCCCTCGTGGCCATGGCGTTAGACTCTGAAAGGGCTGGAGATCACTCTGCCTCGTGAAATGTTGATCCTCAATCAGAGACACACTTGGATGCTCAGAACTTGTGGCCATACAGGCTGCCTCTGACATCCAAGTTCATGCTGAGTGCTCCTTCCCCACTGCAAGTACACCCACAGAAAGCCACGGGACTGCTCACACCAACAGGGGAACAAAACCGAGTTCCAGATGATTACTTATTACTCATTCAGGCAAGAGTGTGCCTGATGGGGACGTGTCGTTCAGCTCATCACAAAGGCAAGGCACTGAGTGGTAACAGGTACATCTTTAGCCTAGACATGTAATCAAATTACTGCAGCGTTAACAAGTTATTTCATGTCACCTGAGCCCTGGCAACAGCCACTGCCTGTGCTCCTTTCCTGTGGTGAATGGAGCACTTTGCATTTGCCATGAAACAGAGCTGCCTGGGGACATTTTCCCAGGCCCAGCCGAGCAGGTGACTTGGTGGCTGTCATGTCTCCTCTGAGGCCAAGTCACCCACCAGCAGGAAGATGGTTTTAGCCTCACCACCAAGGGTGTTGCACCTCCCACAGGTCAGACACTGGCTCCCACAATGTCAGAATCTCCCTTGGCAGCTGATGCTTTCCTAGAGTTGGTGCCTCTCCTACCAACACGCTCTTCTCTCTTGGTGACCCCAGCTGATCTGGGTGTCCCCAGGGTGCTCTGAAACCAGGTCATCAGCAGGATGACACACACTCACCCAGAAAATGAGCAAACAATATGGGATTTTCTACCATTATTATGACCTTCTGATATTCTGTGCAAGTAACTAGTTTAAATTATGTTCAATAGTGCTGTAAAAAATAACTTTTAGCACAGAATCTTGCTCAAAATGCTCGGCTTTCTCTTGCATATCAACAGGCTTGGGTGGCTTAGTATGGAGAGAGGTCTAGAGGGAGCTGGGGTTGTTTAGCCTGGAGAAAAGGAGGCTGAGGGGCAACCTTACTGCTCTCTACAACTGCCTGAAAGAAGGTTGTAGTGAGGTGGGTGTCTGTTTCTTCTCCCAAGTAGCAAGTGATAGGACAAGAGGAAATGGCCTCAAGTTGAACCAGGGGAGGTTTAGATTGGATATTAGGAAAACTTTCTTCACCACAAGGGTTGTCAAGCATTGGAACAGGCTGCCCAGGGAAGTGGTTGAGTCACCATCCCTGGAGGTATTTAAAAGATGTGTAGATGTGACACTTAAGGACACGGTTTAGTGGTGGACTGACTGTGTTAGGTTAACGGTTGGAGTCAATGATCTTAAAGGTCTTTTCCAACCTAAATGATCTGATCTAGGTGTTCCTTGGAGTCAATGATCTTAAAGGTCTTTTCCAACCTAAACGATTCCATGATTCCTATCTGTCTAATTGTGAATTCACTTCTGGAGCTGACTTTAGCTCGATGGTACTTGTTTTCCCTCACGACTGGTGCTTTGCATTCAGGTCTTCCTTGGTGCAAAAAAAAATTGGGTTTAATACATTGCATTAATATGCTTTCCAAGTGGTTAGATTTGCTGTAATTGCTTAATTCTCCTCTGTGTGACCCTCATTTGGGGCTTCAATGCAAAATTGCTGAAATGCTTTTCTGAATTCTGTGCACTTTCTTTCACGTATGCTCCGATATTTACAGAGTCCCTGCATAAACAATCATCAGCAGTGTTTTATAGGGAAGCTGAAATATGAAATTACCTCAAACCTTTCTGTTACTCAGAACATTTAGTTGAGACTGTGATGTCACACATCTTGGTGAGTATTTTGCTGAAGGCTGCAAATTATAGTGCAGAGAAAACATAATCTCTGTCTTTCTATTCTAGTACACCTCAGAGGTAGAACCCCCCTTTTTAACAGTCTGGGCTGTGCCTGGCAAGTCATGAGCACACTGCAAATAATATATAAACAAATAATAAATGTTAGACCGTAATAAATTCTTTACTCTTGGGAGTGAATGCAGTCTTGGGCAGTTGCTTTGTTTCACTGGGCTTTTCAGTATTATTCATCTAAAGCACGGTTTCAAAAGGAAGTGAAGGTCTTGCCTTTAATATATCAGATATATGCTTTTTTCTAGATGCCAATTTGAATGCCAATCTCTTAGATTTTGGGGCTTTTTTTAAAGGAAATACATGTAGGGAAAGAATGGGACTTCTGTTATCATTAAAGATTAAAAAAAATCAGTGCTTATTTAGCTGCTATTATATAGCTCTATTATCGTTTTCTGAATAGCACATTACAAGTAATTGCTTTAAACTTTATAGCCATGTCTATATCACACCCATTAAGTAGCCAGAGTCGAAGAACGCTGGCAGTGTGCAAAGACAAACAGAGCTAATCGAACACATATAGTCTCATGAACCAGGTAAGAATTTGCCTAGTGGGAAACCTGCCTTTCTGGGACCTAGATGCCCCAGTACAGCAGCACAAGAAGCACACGTTATGGTACTACCCATGGCTGAGCAATTACTCAAAACTAAATAAAAAATGAACCAGGCTGCAGGCATTCAGTGTAATGAGTTAATATTTCTTACTGTAAAATGATTTAATGACTGATTAGAATTATCCTGAAATATATTTAAGTCCAGATTGCTGCCTTGTTGAGGGGAATCTATGGGAGGATTGAGACAAGCCAAGGGACTAGCAATCAACCCTTAAAATCCAATGCAGGCTGGCAGTGACCAAGAGAGACAAACAAATTGTTACTCTTGTTTTCAGGAACAAGCATCAAACGATATCTAGATTCCCTTATGAAGATATCATTACATGCAAATATTAGTCACGGCTATCTCTGGAGCTTTCTCGGTGCAGCGGACCCAGCAGCTATGAGTGTTCTTTTCAGGATGTAATTTTAATTGCAATAGATTTTAAACTAATTATATAAAATTAGTTTTTAAACCTTTATGGGGAATTGTTCTCCCTTTCTAACTGGGGATCCTTCGGATGACTTCACTGCTGCCTGGACTGGTAAGACAGCTTAGTTAAAGGCATCTAGCACTGGTACCACTAAGGTTGGCAGGAGGAACCCACACCCGTGATGACTTGTTACTTTTTGGTAATATTACTAGGTATTAGAAGAGGCAAAAACACAAAAAGGAAAATTTCACCTAAAACAATGATGTAGCAGCTGAGAAAGAAGAAATAAGACCTACACGAGTCTCTGTCACTACCCTCCTCTGCTATTTACACATGATATTACCAGCCTCCTGTGCCTTCGCTGCAGGGTTGTTTGTTGTGCCAGGAGACAGCAGAGAGGGGAAGAAGATAAAGGGAGGGCTGCTGGGAGGTGGGGCTGCCATGGTCACCAGATGCCTAGTCCCCATCTTGATGTGGGGATATGTTCAGTGGTATACAAGGAGAAACTTCTCAGATCCAACAACAACGAGAAAAATAGATGCTGTCCTTCCAGGATTCCCCTGGGATAAACCAGCATTTCATTATATCATTTGTAGAAAGGCAGCTCCAGGTTCTAAAAATTACGCTTTATTAAATAATCCCAGAGTCATTTATAAAAGGGAAGCAATTTTAAAAGAACATTAGAAATGCTTCTCATCCCACTGAAAACCCCCCAAATTTACCCTGAGTTACAACTCATTACTCTAGAGTACTCTCAGTATTATACATTGCTGTCTGAAATACACATTGCCTTTAACTATAATGACACATAAAGCTAAATAGTTTTAGTATAAAATATCTGTTACTTATTAGTAGAGCTGTACTGATGTCGGAGCTTTCTTCCTTACTCCTTGATTCCAGGAAAACATGATCCCTCCTTGAGAACACGGTTTTATTCATGGCGTTTGTTCCTCTGACTGATGAAGTCGATTGTGCTTTTTACAGGTGAGGACCCCCTACCTGAAATCAGACATCAGTGAAACTCCATGTTAGTGATACTGCTCCCCTCAGGTAAACTTCCCAGAGGAAAGTGTCTCTGCACAACCTTGGCACCGGGGCATTTTCATCTGAAGGCCAGCAAGCCAGCCATGACCCCTACAGCAGCAGCTGGAGGAGAGCTAATTACATGTCATTAAATTGTTTGACCTGGTGTTTCCTCACCTCATGCTCTTTGCTTCAAAGAATAGTTTTGAAAAATTAAGGAATGGAGAAGGGGGAAGAGAGAGAGAAAATAAACTAAAATCACGCTTGCTTTTTCCATAAAACACATATACAGCAGGTTCAGCAAAGGATCCAGTTCAGGCTGCCCATCACAGCTGTACTAGAAGTGCTGATCCAGTTCATTCTGCTGCAAAAGGTAAAATCAGATGCTTTAACAACATTATATGTTTCTACTGCTGTGGAGAAAACTTCACATAAATGTAGTTTTAGTAACGCTTTGCACACAATCAGAGCTGTCTAATCTTGTCAAACATTTGTCCTCTGGCAAACAGGCATTTCCAAGGAGCGCACCTGACAGTCAGCTGTATTTTAGAAACCAGCAGCAGAAACACCAGGGAGGAGTTGCGCCAGGAGCTTCCTTCCAGCTACAGCAACACTTAAGCAGTTTTGTTCCTCAGGCAATTTTAGCTTCTAAGCATAGGGTGGGTTTTTTTCCTTCTGTTATGAATAATAATCATTTGTACCCCTGTAGTTTTGTGGAGCCAAAACTGTGTTCGTGTCCCACTGTGCAAGGTCTTCTAAAACCCCAGGAGAAAGCAGCACGGAGGTTGTTATGAATGCTGTGAACTTCTCTTTCCCTTTGGGGATCAGCTCTGTAGCGTCACAGTCGTGGCTCATGAAGTGATTCTGGCCATTCCGCCACTTGGGCTCCGTGGTGCTTCTTCTTCTTCAATGTGTGCTGGTGACAGGTCCCACAGATCTACCGAATTGTGATTTCTCCTCTGGAGACGATCCTGTACGCCTACCTGCTGATGCCAGGAGGGGAACAACAGTGATGGCAGCTACACGAAATGTACAGAGGAAGGAGCCATCTCCCCTTTCTCTGCTGGAAGCAGAGGGCTGTATCCATATTATTCAAAAGGACAGGCAAAACTTCCTCACCAGCTGTAATGTCTTTTAACCACTAGCCTGTGTGAGTAGAGCAAGGTGCTTAAAGGCAGGGAGGTAGGTAACGGTGTGCCTCTATGTTGCAGGTGGATGAAAATTTCCCAGTTGAGCACTTTCAAAGGGGGCTATTGTGAAAACTGGGTGCCTTTGAAAATTGCCTCCTATATACATCTTTAGACATCCATATCCTTTAATTAGTTTGCGTCCATCCCCATGAGAGGCATTGACTGAGGACATTTCCAGGCACATGTGATCCAGAGATACCCTAGTCAGCATAGCCTAGGTAGGATGCTGGCAGGGGAGAGAGTGTTTGGAAAACAGCCTGTTTCCCTCCCTGTCTTGTGTCTTGCAGTGATTTGGGCTTTTTTCCTTCCCTGAATAACCAATGTGAGTTTACTTTTTCTATGAAGCATTTTCTTTGCAGTTTCCAAAAAATTATCTCACCTTAATGAGCTGCAATTCTTGTCCCCATTGTCACAAGGATCTTCCACTTACCCTCCAGAAAGTTCCCTATGATGGGGATTGGAAAGCTCTGCAGCAAAAATGAGAGCAACCTGAGTAGATGGAGGCATCTTACATAGCTGGAAGTATCAGGACCTTATCGCAGCTGGAAGTGTTATATACTTCCCACTAATCGCAGTGTGTGCAGCTGCTAAAGTACACCACGGAGGGCCAGAGGAAAGCAGACACTCAGTGAGCTATCTGAAGCCAGCCTGCAGTTCAGATGCTGTCCAGCCTTTTCTGCTCATGGGCTTCCCAATGGCACGGAGGAATTTATTGCCCCAGCAGCCCTCAGCTCTCAGGAGAAGACCTGGCCGCAGAGGCAGTATGAGTTCTGTGGAGTCAGCCACCTCTCAGAAGGAGAAAGCTCTGTAGACCAGCAGCCTCCGGTACTTTCCAGGGTGGGGACTTTTCTAAAACCTGTGACTACCCTCCTGTTGAAATGGGACTTGGATATCAAAGCCCACAGCAAACACTGTGTTCCTTCCTCGTCTCCCCTGCTCCTATGTGCAAGTCAGGTAAGATCTTTCTCTGAGTCACAACATACAATCAAGGAAAAGCAATATTTGGAGCTACGTGTTCCTGAAAGCTTTAGGAAGAACAATGTAAGCTCCAAACTACCTTCAGATGAAGGAAGCTGTCATTTCTGTTCAGCAAGTGTTCTGTCATCATAAGGAAGTTTTCAAGCTACAGCTACGTTCAAACTCTGTTTATCACAGACCTAAATGCAAAGCACAACACTCACACTCTTCAGGTTTTGAGTCTAAAGAGCAGAAAATATTTGAAAATGAAGAATAAGTACTTTTATCTGTAAGGACGATCTGTCCCAAGTGTTTAGATGAAATGTTTAATGAATGCTCAAATGAAAATGCTACTAAAAAAAAAGAAAAAAAGCTGAGTTCTTTCCTACATGAAAATATGTCACACTTCTATGATAAGTACAATAACTACAGATTCAGTTTGTGGTGTATAAATAAAGAAGAACCCATTGAACCATATCAATCTGTATTGGATGGAGGTTGCTAAGAGAAGTCAGTCCTGTCTTTAAAGACAGCTGTATCCCAGAGGTCTAAGTCTACATATCAACCTTACGGGTCAGCAAAGACGATTCTTTACCTTTTCTGACTTTGTATTTCTCTCATACAACCTCAAGATATGTCAGTTTTCATGTTATGGCAAAAAAACCCCCTTCATCAAATCTATGGTAAGAGACTTCTGCCAGGGAGCTGGCATCCCATTTGCTGCTCTCCAGCCCAGAGCTGCAGGTTTGTCCGTAAACTGCAGCAGTGGCATGGGGAATCTGGAGCAAGCGATATGGCTGGGGTAGAGGCTGTTGGTGCCTCAGCAGAGGGGTGGGCAGGATGCTGCTAACATGAAATGCTGTCAGACATCCAGCACTGCTGCTCTGGCTGGTACTGCAGCAAGCAGGTGAACCAGAGTGGAGGCAAGAGAAGGGACCAAGAGGCCCCAAACTTCTTCTAAGGTAGCACAAAAGTGGAGCACAGCACAGGGCAGAACATCTGCTTGTCCACAAATCTGTTGGCCAAAAGGTCAGACCAAACCTTAGCCAGACTCCTCCTGTGAGCAGGCTGTCCCTGACGCGTGGGACAAGGACATGAAACAACAACGCTTTCCAAAGATCAGAGCAGAACCATAGCTGGTTTATACCATCCATAGTCTCAATGCAGAAAAATCTGTATTGTCTGTCTGGGAGCTGATACGCAGGATTTACCGCTTGATTTTACTAAATCTGAGACCATGATACAGATGTACTAAGAAATGACTAAAAACCCATTACTGCTGTGTTTGTATAAGCAGGAGGATAAATCATATTTTTCTAGAATTTGAGAAGTCGGTCTTTTTGAGTATCACAAGTACACATAGTTTTCCTTCACATTACTTCTTCCCTTTCAAAGCTGCATCTGACAGAAAAGCTAGTCTCCTTGACAACACAACAAAGCCTTTTACAGAGGGATCGTGCTGTACAGCTCATCACAACTTCCAAGACACTGCCACTGGACAAAAGGTACTTACTCAAGATAAGCAAACTCCATATCACATCGTTCATGGCAACAATTTCCATAAGAGCCTTTCATGGGCAGTGATATGGATGAGAAACCAGGAGAATGTCAGGACAGTGAGTTAAATATTTTTTTAAGGATAAGATAAAGAAAGCTGGTGCACTGAGGGTTGTTTTTTTTTAAATCTGAGATCCTTACCTGTTCCTTATTCTAACTAGGAGTGGCAAGTCATATAAATAAATTAGAAAAGTTATTTCGTGTTCATCTTATACTAGCAATCATCTGTGTGAGGCAGAGCACCTTATGACATTGGTTACCTGGCTCTTGGCTTTCTTCTCTTTTTCCTGCTTTTTAGTTTGGTGTAAAGAACAAGTATGAAAGTTGGCAACTGGAAATCCAGAAAACGAGAGCTCTAATCAGAGCCATTTCTCTCACTCAGTTTTTCTATGTGCATGTTACAATAATATTGGCATGCAACAGTGGAAGTAGGATAAATTAATTAACTCTTTAACAATAGAGGTAGGACAAATTAATTAACACTTTTTTCTTTTTTGAGTGAGAAAAGGTCTGGTAAGAAGTACCGTCATCTGTGAGTTTAATCACATTATTCTAATAATGTAACAGTATTTAGACTAAGAAAACTAACCAGGTGCTCAACTGTTTCCATGTTTTTCAGCTTCTTCTGAAATGTCACTTTATCAGTGTAAAACTGAACCAAAAAATCTCATATTTTGATGGGTTTGAGCTTTATGCATCTTAAATAATTAGAGGTTGCTTTTAATAGTGTGCTAAATTCACTATAGTCAGCAGAATTTTTGCCTAATTCTGAAAGCCGTGTTTGTCATTGGAAGGCAGGAAGTTTTGGGGACAAACACTCCTGAGTGGCCACGATCGGGCTGGCGCAGGCAAGCAGAGCATTTGTCCTCTGCCTCTGAAGCAGAGGCATATTTTTAGAAGGACACAGAAGCATTGTTCTCATTTTCTCAACCTTGTGTTGTTGCTAAAGGACTCGAGCCTCTCTTCTGTCATCTCTGGGCACTCAGGGAATAAATGGACATGCAGAACAGAAAATTTGTTGTTAAAAATTATGTGTCATACATCCTTGTTTTATCAATTCAATCAGGACCTGACAAATTGCATGCTAGCTAGAGTCAGCATCAGGGCAACGATTTTTCTTCAGTTACTGCATTTGTGATCCAGATGTTGTTACTAAAACAGAAATTGTGTCAATGAAATAGGAGAATGAGTCTTTGGAATAATTTTAATGTCCTGGGAAATATGTGTAAATAAATAAATACACAAATTAAATGGTTTGTGCAGGAAACTATGTTTAAGAAATGAACATTTGAAGTTTGCTCGAGGTTAATATCTTCTAAGTTGGTGTATTGGGTCTGGCTGAGATGGAGTTAGCATCCCCACAGGAAGGGGATGATAGAGGAGCCTGGTGGGCATCCAGACAAGGTTAGCCCACCACAGTTGGCTCGTCATTTTTCTTCTCCCAGGCCAAGAAGGTGACCAATATAAAGATGATAGGAAACTGTTTGCAAGGTTTAGCTTCAAAAGAATTCATCTTTTATGAGAGCAAAAAAAGCACTCAAACCCTATCCCTCAGCGTCTCCTCTGGTCAGCCTGGGACATGCTATCCTCTGAACATCAATTAGTCAAATCCAGCAAAAGTAACAATTGAGCTTTATCTAATCTCAACCTAATCTCACATTCAACCCTGGAAAAAACTAGCTCTTGACAAGACAAAGTCCCTTCCCAGGTTTCCATGCCCAGCACAGAGCTTGAAACCAGCATGAAGGAGCACAACCCAGCCAAACAACCAGCATCTATCCCAGGAGTTCTGTTAAACACAACCTGGCAAACCATTTCTCTGCCTCTGCTTCAGTCACTGCTGCTCACGGCCATGCCTGAAGGTGCTGTTTGCCCAGCAGATGTGCTCTCAGCTCCTCTCCTCTGCGGACGTGTGAAGGATTCTTTGAGTGAAGATGATGATGCTTGAAAATGTTAGCAGTGGTGGCTGGAAGCTCATTTGCTTCAGGTGACTGTGAAAGTGCATTTAAATGTGGTTCAAAGACAGCAGGACAAAAAATCATAAACTGAGATAGAGAGAGAAATGGCGTGACACAGGGGAGACAATGAAAGACTCCAGCATATGCAGATGAAAACCCAGAGGGGCAAAGTGCATCCAAAACACCCAGTCCTGTCGTGCCCCTCCTCTCCCCCTTGGGGAACTGCTTGGATGTTCTCCTTCCTTTGGTCTGAAGAGCATAGATACAGCATGGAACGCAGAGCATTTCCATCCTCGCTGCATCCCACTGTCTCTGCTGTCACATCTATTCCTCTGTCGTTGCCCTGATACTGATACCATGCTGCCTTTGCTGCAGCAATCACAACGGCTACCTTACTCTGAAAGCTGCATTCAACATCAAGAGTCAAGAAGTTTCAGAGACAAACTTTCCCATGCAGCAGCAATCATCTTGGCAGAGGCAAATAAACCATTTGGTCTGTTTCCATGCTTTTAGGTTAAAGATCCTGTTAAAGAGAATGCAGAAGCATCACTAATTTTCTCAACATTGTTTTCTTGCTAAAGGAGTTGGGTCTTTCTTCTGTCACATCTGCTCAGATGTTCTCCAGAGGAAAGAGGAAGACAAGGGTAAAGATTCCACTTATTCCCTGTGGTATGGGGGATGTCCAAACAGAGAGCTGGAGGGGTTGGTGGCAGCGGATTCCAGACACTGCGGTCCACAGACAGCTGCCAAGCTGGACAGTTTCCCATAGAGCTCTCTGCACTCACACCATCGAATCTGTAAGAGAAAAATACAGAGTCAAAACAGTCCTGAAGATTATTGCCTGTCCTCACTGGTGCACCATGAACCACAGCTTGGAAACCATCATCTAAAGGATAAAACGAAAAAGCCTGAAGGGCTGGTGACCACTTGTCTAAGCAGAGCTTCTCCATGTATTTGATACGAGGACTTCAGTGAACAAATTAAGCCTTTTATTTTTCATTTCTCAGGACTTAAGCCAACTTATACATGGGATGTCAGGCATAAGGGACAGCGTGAAGAGACAGATAGCTATTTGAGAGGGTGGGAGGTGGAAAATGGTGGGATCAGTGGGTGCACAAGGACATGGACACACAGAGAATGAGCAACTATCAGGAAGACAGTTCACTGCAGGGAGAGGATACAGGAGCAGATGTGATGATGAAGACAGCTGGATACTTCCCTGTGTTTTCCATCTGCATATGCTGGAGACCTGCTTCCTTTCCATCACATCATTCTGTTTCTCCCAGTGGTTTGAAGTATGTGTTTCTACTCAGTATTATTATGTTCTGGCACCTTTCTCATCTGCCATTTTCTCTGTCCTATATGGCGTGGCTTTCCTTTGTTTCAGCAGCTCTTCTCATTTTTTTCCCCAGCTTTGTTCCCTCTCTGTTCCTGCATTAATTTATCCTGTTGGCTGGCCATCACGTAAAATATTGTGGGAACAGGATGTTCCTTTGATACATAATTAAGGATAGAATATGAACAGCTGATCTTCTGGCATTTTCACCAGAAAAAAAAAGGGGGGGGGGGGGAGA
>WKFP01015156.1:829656-851383 GCA_011057875.1 Pterocles orientalis
GGGGGGGGGGGGAAGCTCTTCCATTGAATGGCTATTTTAGATGAAAATTGCACTGACCCCAAGTATCCCCCAAAATGTTCATTCTTCTCAGGCTGGAATGAGGAGCATTCTCAAAGTCAGCTTCACACACTGTTATTTTCACAGTTCCCTTGAAATTAAGACATGCGAATAAGAGGAAGCAGTGAGGACAAAAATCAGTCTGCTTTGGTAAGGAGTGTTTCAGTGGAAAAGGACAGACAATAGCGGTCCACCGCAGAGACCTGGCTTCCTGTGGGCAGTCAGCTCCTCCTCCAGCCAAACCCACAGCCTCCAGGGGCTCACCAACCAGCTGAACATGAGCTCTCAGGACTAGGCAAAAACAAACGAGCGACCTTTGGATCTACAAATGGAAGAGAAGGATGAAGAATTGGACCAGACCCACAATGACGTATGAGCATTAGCAGATTGGAAAACGTACAGACACTCTGGGAGTTCTCAGGTTATTAAACAGGGGTTAAGCACTAAATTCATCACAAGCTTATCTTACCTACCCACAGAAAGGACACTAAAAATATAGCCTAACTACAGCCAAATGGAAAATAAAGATGTACAGATTTGCTGCAAAGAGGAGCTAAGCACTGTAACACATTACTAGTGGTAATGGCAGCTGCTCCAGAACCAGAATTTTTAAAGAAGAAATTACATGCCTTTCTTAGTGCTGTCGAATACTTCAAACAATGATTCAGCTAGGATTGTCCTCCAGACTATCCTGAGCAGGTGAGATGATCACAGTGATCCTTTCAGGTGTTGTAGCTGACCACATGTGCGTAAGGGAGGCACAAGGGCTGCGGACTGAAACACGCTGCTCAGGTGCTTTCTCAAGTGCAGCAGCGATGGCTGCTCCGAGCACCGCTCTCTGCACCAGCGCCAGCCTGGCATCTCAGATCCTTGCAGGTTGAAGCCACATTGCAGGTCATCGCCACTGCTTTGCACAAACGTCGTGTGAGCGACCTGCTCAGCTGAACAGATGTCAAAAAGCAATCAGTAAAGGCTGAGAGGTAAGTCAGGCTTTATTCTTCATCATAGCATTCACACTCTTTGCTGTGTTTCCCCTGATTTGTTAAATATTTCATACACTATATGTTAAATGGACCAGAAGATGCTTTTGTCTATCTTTACAGAAAACGTACTAATCATGAGGGACACAAGCAATTGTGATCACCCCCTCTGCTCTTGGAAGTTCCCTCACTGTGAAAATGTCAAAGTAGGCTAATTTTATGCTGCATAATGTATTTGACCTACCCCTTTCACTCAGATGCACTTGAAACTCTTCAGCTGATCCTAAATAAATCTTGCAATGAGCACTAAATATGAAATGTTATTGATTTTTGTTTTTATTGCGCTATATATGATTATAACTGTGGAACACTGTTCAATAGGTCAAGCACTCTCTTTGCTTAATTAATATTTACCACAACCAGTAGCCTGAAGGCATCTTGGTGAAAAGACGTCTAGAAATAACCAGCCTGTAAGCTTTGCAGAGCCAAGAAGGTATCTACACTTCCTTTACATCCTGCATTAATCTTCCATCACATCCTGAGACACATACAGCAAGTGTTTTACTTTGGGTCCGCTGGAGAGATGCGCAGAATTTGAATGTTAGCAAAAATTCCCTGCTTCTGCGTCACCTACAAATAACTGCATCCTTAGTTATAAATACCTGCATGCCACATGGTGTCATCCACTCAGTCCAACCCTTCATCTTTCACCTTCAGATAGCTCCGTTGTGCCTGCTCATGATGCCAGTTGGTCATTCTGTGCTTCCAAAACTGCAGGATCAGATTTCAGTTTAAATACACACTTGAGCTCTCTTTAATTTAATTTTCACAATATTGTGGCTTTGACCCTGTGAACAACAAACAACAGCACTGTGCTTCACTGCCAGAAGGCCCCAGCACCAGGAACAGTGCTCCCATTCCTGAAGCAAGGCATCTCTGGCAGGTTTTGGTAGGTGTCAATGTCTGTAAAAGGTTCAGTGCTGTGGGACATCACACCAAAACACCGATACTTGGATATCCGGGCAGGTCAGAGCAAGTGGATTATTCACAGAATAGGTGTGCTGGAGGATTTACCAGCATCCTGCTGTGGGCCAGCCCTGCCAGCCAGGCTGCCCCTGTGCCAGTAAAACGGCTCCGTGCTCACACAGACGGGGCTCCGTCGGCAAGGAGAGCTGACCTGTGCCAACCCCCTGACACCAAACAGCAGCGTGCTGCCTGCCTCTCAGCAGGGGCAGGACAATTTTCATGTGGTAGCCCCTGAACAGGCAGGTTAATTGTGAACTTACAGGTCTCTGATCTTCAAGCACAATTTTTAGGTTTTTTTTTTGTTCTTTATGGCTGCGGCATTTGGCATATGTTCAATTTCCCCATCAGTGGAAGCTGTAATAGCATCTTTGTTACACCGTGTAGCAGAACATACCTTGCCTGCTTCCTCTTATCTATTTTCACTGAAAAAATTCATAGTGTTTTCTGTCTCTCAGGCACTATTCCTAGCAAGCTTTAACCCTTCTTCCACCACATTTCCAGTCACCCAGCAAATCCCGCTGCTGTCTTTTCTCATTTGTTCTTGATAAATTGTCCCTTGAATGAATGCTTTGTGGTTGGCCCTTAGGGGAATATCTGTTTTCTCACTTTCTTCCAGGAAAGAGATGAGAACTGAACAGCATGAGAGGAAGGAGAAGGGCGGAGATGTCCCTTTTCGCAGGCAGGGAGGTCGCTGTGACATTACAAGATTTGCCAATTGTTTCACACCCTGCATGGACAGACATTTCTTGCAAATCCATAAATCTTCACCAGCTGAAATCTCTTCTTGCCTTCTGCCTGGGTTGTTTCAAGCAATACCACGGTGTTGTGGATTTATGTGGTGGGTTTTTTGGTAGCAGGGGATGGACTACAGTGATGGCTCCTGTAAGTAACTGCTGGAAGGTCCCCCAGCTCCAAGCCAGACTCACTTCCAGCCAAGACTGAGCTGATCAGTGCTCTGCACATAACACAATGAAGAGGGGACACAGCGCAGGGAGCAGTGGCACGGCCCCGGACAAGGTCCAGCCTGGCCAGTCTGTACAGCTGCCTGCCTGCTGCCCGCTTGCCCATCCTCTCTGCAACCCCCATCCCCTGCCCCTGGACCACTCGGGAGAGAAGGTAGAGAAATGAGGAACAAAGCTTTTGGGCCCAGGAAGAAGGGAGGGGTGGGGGAGAGGTGTCTTTTTAGGATGTAGTCCTCTTTCTCTTTATCTTGCTCTGTTTTGATTATTAACAAAAATTATTTTTTGTGTTTTTCCTGAGTTGTGTCGTTTTTTTGCATGTGACGGTAAGTGGTGAGTGAACCCTCCTTGTCCTTGCCTCAGCCCACAAGGTTTTTACCTTTTTTCCGATGCTCTTCTCCATCCCACCGAAAGGGAGCAGAGACTGAGAGGCTGTGTGGTGCTTATTGCCAGGTGACCTTAAACTACATTACACAGCATCCTCATAAAAAAAAGATATTGGTGACTTTAAACTATGGGCATCTGACTGGGGATGGCAAATCCTATTGTAGTTTCTGCAAGTTCCTCTAGCCTGGGCTGCTGTGACTGTTCCCTCTGCCTGCTATGGCCTGCCCACAATGCTGTAGCTAGAGCTGTGCTTTTTTCATTTTTTGATACGTCAATACCATCTTCATATCCCACTGCCCCTCTTTTCCCTGTCCCATGGTGTCCTATCTCTAGTCAGATCTCTAAGCATCTTGTTTTTTCCCCCTCCCCCAAAGCACCCAATCCTCTCAATTTTCCTCTCTCAAGCTGATCAATTTTTTTTTTCTCCCGACCTGTGCCTAGGACATTTCCTCTACTCACATAGGATCACCTCCTTTCTTTTCCCTTGCCCTTCCTCTGGTCTGTGCTGGTGGTTGCAGTAGCAAACCCCGCACTGGTCCTTAGCCTCTCCAGTCATTCTGCATCTTTTCATTCTACTCAGGTGGCATCTCTGCACTTCAAATGCGTGGCCCTCCGCAGCTTGGTTTCCAATAGACCCTAGTCTTTATTTGGTCGACACTTTTCTATAAATTCTCAGTGCTACTTCTGAACAGGTGTCTTGACATCAACTTCACTCTGACAAATTTCTTAAGAGGATTTCCTTTAAGCAAATACTTAAAGCTTTAGGTTGTATCATGTCTGCTCCTGGACCATCGCTAAGACAATTTAACTCCAGTGAAGTTGCTGGACTTGGGGAGATTGCATTTCTCAGCAGGTCACCAGGCTTTCTTTCCCCTTCGTATTTCTGCTGAACTGATATTGTTGGTTGTGCTAACCCAAAAAGGATGTTAGTAAAACCTCCTAGGGTAATTCTTCTGCAACAAGATCCTTCTTGCTGTGAGAGCAGTTTGTTGTAACCCGGGCATCTCCCTCTGGTCTGCTGCAAAGCGCACGCATTACGAAGATCCTCTAATGAACACAAATATTTTTTTTTTCCACTTCATACCATTCTTCTCTGCTTCTTGTTCTTCTTTGTGCCTGTGAGTGACTGTGAGCCTTCATCTACCACAAACTGCAATGGGCATGTTGTGAAAATACATCAGCATGTCCCTAATAAGGCTGGAAGCAGGAGGTGGTATTTATCCCGGTACTTTCTAACAAGCCCAGAACTCTAGCTACAAAAACAACATCATGTCAGGGGGAAAAAAAAAATAGCTCCCTTAGCTGCATTGCTGGTTAAAACTTTTCAGCAAAAGATGCAGCTGTAAACAGGCAGAGAGAGGCTTTTGAAAAACTGATGAAAACAAATATTCTGAAGGTCAAATTAAATACTGCATGAAGTATCACTATTTTTTTAAGACTCTGGAGTCAGTACTGCTCACCACGATATGTTTACTTTCAGAAAGAAAGAAGATATTAGTACCATGGCTAAAATAAAGTTGTTTAATGTACTGTTTAACAGAATAGACAATAAGTTACAGAAAACCACATTAGACTCAGGAAAACATTCAGAGAACACAATATTTTTTCTATGGCAGCGAAGTACATACAGGAATGGGTCGCTTCATTTTTAGTTTACTAAATGCAGGGGTAGAGCAAGTGGAAAATTATGGTTCTTGGGAAATATATTATGAGAAGGAAAAAAATGTCTATTGCTTGAAGTGCTTTGGACTGCTACATTGTTTTGCTCTGGTTTTCTGCTGTCCTGAACGTTATGGGAAGGGGGCTTGTTGCAGCGAGGTTGGATTCCTGGGCAAGCACCACTTGTGGAGAAAAAGATAGAGACCGGGCAGAACTCTTGAGCCAGGCCATGAACATAAGAGTGGCTGGTCCATGGAGCCCATTAGCCTGCCTGAGTGCTGTCAAAAATAAATGCAAACAGAGCAGGGGAGGGGTATGGTGATACCTGAGCCCAGGAGATTTTCTGATGTTTTGTGTTGGTGATGAATCTGGAGACACAATTAAATCTCATATATAATATAAAAAATAAGGCATTAGTGCTCTTCTGCACTAGTTGGTGACTCCTTTCCTATCGAAACCTATATAACCTCCCTCTGTGCTGCACATACTGTGGAGATGGTGTGCTAGTAATGTCCTGGGGGCCCATAAGGAGTCAGGGTCCTGACCTTTGCACAATCGGAAGATAATACTTTCCACCTTTCAGTCTACACAGTAGCTCTTTGGCTGAAACAATAGACCATATAGCAGGAAATAAAGCGAGTATCACAATCAGTTATGAAGTGAAACCGTCCAATTTTATGGGTGGTGACTTACTGGGAGGCCTCGTTTTATAACAGGAATGACAAAGCATCTTTCCTTGAGTTGCAACCAAGAGTTTTCAACACAGGCAAACAGAAGTGGTGTTGACAGCAACAACTTGCTGGCCACAGGGGAGGCCAAGCCTCGGCCGCTTCGTATCAAGCCTTTGAAAGTCTGATTTTTCCTGAATCAGCTTTTTTTACTCTGAAGAGGTAAAAAGCTATTTTACCCCGAAGGTACCACAGCTCCTGACAGGCTGGAGCACCACCTGCAAAACGTTGCTGGTGCCCTTGGTTGTGGCTCCAGGCAGATTTAAGGGGATGAACACTAGAAGTGGGGCTTCAGGAGAGCAACTGGGACATGCCCCATTGGAGAAGGACATCCAGGAGTGACCTCCAGGAGCTGGGCTGCCCCACACCATGGTGCTGCAGGTGATGGTGCAGGTGGTGGCAGGTACCACAGAGGTACAGAGGACTGCAAAGCCTGTGAGCCTGTGGAAACCAGACATTACCTTGATCAAGATTAATGCAGACAACACAGCTGCACTGAAGGCTCACGGCCATTAACATCTAGTTACTGCTATGATATGCTTGTATAGAAGCATATGCTGTCTTCTAGTCCATCGTTAAAATCTTAGAGGGCTTAATTATTGATGAATTTAAGATACTTTAACCCTTCACCCCCTTAAAAAGGACTTGCAATGCACAAAGAGACTGGTTTTCTCCTGGAGCACCTGCTGCTATGTGTCCCGGTTGGCAAGTGATGCTCTACCTTTCCTTCCTATCAATATTAGCAGCAGAGGAGGGATGGTATTTGCTAGCGTGGGAATTCTACAAAAAATCACCAGAATATTAAACCTAGAAAGAGGAAAGGCTATGAAGACTGCCATTTTTTTACTATTCTATGGGGTTATCCAGAAATATCACGCAAACCACTGAATAAAGATGGGAACTTGCAGACCAACGCAGATCCCTGGGATGTCCGTACTTTCCCTCCACTGATGGGAAAGGAGACCAGAGTGGCTGGCACAAACCCAGCAGTGGCAGCAGACAAGGAAGCGCTGAGAAAGCCTTGGCCCCAGGTTTCACGTAGTTCTTTCTTTCGATTTTTTTACCGCATTTCCCTTCAGCTGGCCTCCTATTTGCTCTCCAGTCAGACCTGGTGTGTCGCGTCATTTCCAAGCTGTAATGACAAAAATAATGTACTCTACTCACTCACACTTCCAAAAGCACCTCTTTGCTTTCCTGAATTGCACACACCGGGGACGTCTCGCTGCTGTAGCTTATCTCCTGCACAGCACAAACAGCTCAGGCCAGCTGGTCAGTGCTCGTAACTACCAAACATTTATTCCATCTAATTACCAAAGTGAAAGCAACTTTGCAGTTAGTGCAGATCTCTACCAGTTCATTTATGGCAGAATAGCTCATCTAAGTGCTAATAGAAGAAGTCTTTGATTACCAGTGTATTCATGGAGATTTAAACTCCAATTGAAGTAATTAATTCCTTGTCCACTATAGACAAAATGGTGCTAGAGATTGGAAATGCATGGAAGAATATTTTCATTAAAAACTGAATATACCCATTTACCATTTTTAATTAGAGTGGCATCATTTGCATTGCTATAGTTAAAGGCCTACTGGTATTTCTGGTATAAATAGGCTGCTGTTTATCGTAAGTTCTCAGTATGCATTTGTGCTGAGATAGAACATGACAGGATGTATTAGCTTGTTTTTAAAATGTTTTTTAAAATGTTAATTTAATACATTCTCAGGGTAAGCACAAATGTAAACCCAGCTCTGAGAGGAATTGAATGTCCCTACTGTAAAGCTGAGTTGTATCAGAAATTCCTTTTAGCATTAACCAAATGAGTTTCCTGCTCTGAAAAACATTTTCTGAGTTTTCAGGTTCTTTCCTACTCTTTATATTAGGATGAGGCCAAGACCCTGACAAAGTTATTACAACAACAAATACCAGCAGAAAAAAAAAAAAAAAAGTCTCACCTTAAACTAGCTTGGGAATGCCAGCATTTGACGCCCATCTATTGATAGATTCAGGCAAAAAACTTTTCTCTGATCTTCTGCACCCACAGTGTATGGCTCGCTAAGGTATTTGGGATAAACTATCTTCTGGCGCTGTCACTTCTTCTCCTTTTTGGCCACCCCCGCACACACTAAGCATCTATTTTAATTTGTATGAACAGCAACAAGAGACGATATCTATGAGCCCTGTTATGCCAGATCCTGTGGAAGACCATCCTAGCTCCCAGTGTGCTCATGAGCGGAGGCTATACAGCTTTGCTCGTGAAACAAACAGCAAGCTTTCATGCAAGCATGTTAATGGGCATCCCCATCCCCACTGCACAAAAGTACTGGCTGCCAGGGTGTAGTAGACTGCAGGTGGAGAGTAGAAAACTGGCCTTGCTGTTTTGGATGCCCCATCCCTGGAGGGGTTCAAGGCCAGGCTGGATGAGGCGTTGAGCAACCTGGGCTAGTGGAGGGTGTCCCTGCCCATGGCAGGGGGGTTGGAGCTTGATGATCTTTAAGGTCCTTTCCAACCCAAACCACTCTGTGGTTCTATGATTCTACGATCTTGTTCTGCTCTCCCTGTTTCCTGTCTTTGCAGGTATCAATGGCAAATGTGACTCAGGCTCACACAGGACGCCTGTGACCAACACAGGATCTGAACCAGTTCTTGAGATTTCACCTAGGGTTTTATCAAGATCCTTCCTTTTTCTTGCAGATGAGCCAAAATGGGATTAAATACAGGTTCTGTGTGTACAGAATCCCAAAGGCAAGTGAAATTTGACTACTGAGCTGCGTGCATCTATTTCAGGCACAAGGAATATCATCCAGAGCTGACTCTATATTTCTGAACGCTCAAATTTACTATTATACTACTCATTTGTCCACCCAGACTGCCAATGCAAAGCAGCTTTCTCTTAGCCGTGCTGATTGTCATATAGACACCAAGCCTTCATTATCCACACCCACGCTACGCTTACCGATCACAGTGCCAGGTGCTGGGAGACAACTGGGATATTTCTTGGACTCCCCTAAGCTATATTGCACAGGTGACATTCTGAGAATCTTTTTTCTTTTTTCTTCTGACCATTATGTAGGTATCTGTAAAGTACTAATTGGTACAGCTTTTAAGGCAAACTCTCCTGCTAGGCACCCAACTATGAACACTACTATAGTTGTTTAAACCTCAGACTACTTTTTACGTAGGTGCATCAGTTAATATAGAGAGATGGGTGAATTTTGGAGGTCAATTTAAAAAATGGAAATTTCTCAAGGAACATAAAGAGTAGTCTCCCATTTTGCACATTCTGAACTCTCACAAATATTCTTTAAATATGTGCCAAAGACCCTTACGTAGCCTGTCAACATGGAAACACAATCCCAGAGGTGTTTCTCCACGGGTAGTGTGAAGTCCTGTGCAGTGTCTCGATCCATGGCCGGGGATCCCCCGAAGTGAGGAGACCCCTTGCTCATCAGTTTTGGCAGCTCCTCTTCCTCAGCGGGCAACTGCTTTCTGCTGTTCTCCCAGCCACCTCCCCGCACAGTGCGCCTGCCCTCCTCCAAGAGCCTCTCCTCGCTATCAGCCCCTTTGCCTTTGCCATGCTGAACTTCATCCCCCGGCGGGTACGGGGCTGAAAGCAGAGACCCCCCCCACCCCCAGTGTGCAGACAAGGGGGGAGCCGGGCTCACTGGCCTTGGGTGCTGCTCATGATTTGTGCCATTCCCCTTCCTCCTGCTTCCTGAGGACTGACTCCACACTGCAGAGGGACCATGGTCCTCCCAAAACAACACCTTAACCCATTGCTCGCCAGTCCCCCAGAAGTGCTGTACCTGTTCACGAGGCAATTACAGCTCCACAAGAAACTCCTCTCTTCGTTGAAAAGTTCCCTCCTATGTTGCCATGGATATGATGGCCTGTTTCTAAACTCCTTTTTTCCCTTTTGCAGTGTATGATCTCTGCTATGGTCTCTACATTTTGATCCATCCTAAATATAATTTCTAAATGAATTACTGTTCTGCTTGTATCTTGCGATCACCAAACTGCCCTGCGATATTGTCACTCCCGATTCACCTTCTGCCAGTCTTTCCAAGCAAATCATCGCTGAAAAGGCAAGGAGAAGGACAAGCTAATTTGGCTGAACGGGTTTTTCGCTTGTTTCTTGTTTCTTTGAGGGATGTTTTGTTCCACAACAGCAGAGCTGAAATGGATGTGGTGAAAATAATTATTTTTTAACCATGTTCCCACATACTAGCTCAAGAGATCCAGAACAGGGTCGGGAATGGTAAAGAAAACTGTCCACGTTACCTCTGCAAATTATGTTTTTATTAATCAGCTATGCTTGTTTACATGATGTATGAAAGCAATGAATTTTGAGAATAATTAAAAAAACATGCAGGCAAGAAAATGAAGCCTGAACCGCAAGTATGTAGTAAGAAGTCATTGTGTCTAGGGATTATTTCTACTTTTTTGCAAACTGTGATGAGTGTACACCCACAGACCTCCTTCATAGACCTCTCCTTGGCCTGAAACATCATCCTAAGGGCACGCTTTTCCCTCTGCTATTTGTTCTTGAGAGTATCCTTTCTATGACAACAGCTCCTTTTGGGGCATGTAAAATTAAGCATCTCTGGGTGGATCTGAACGCCGAGCACACCCACACTAGTGTCAGTGTGGCCAAAGACAACCGCAAAGTCACACTCACTGCCTCCTCTGCTCTGCAACAGAAAATTTCTCCTTGGAATGTTCTGCTTTGCTCTCACCCAAGGACTTACTCTATTTTAATCTCTGCCTTTAAGATGCAGCACAGCCACAGTGGCAAACATCTTTGTGCACGATGTAAGAAGCGACTTGCTCACTGTTTTTCTAGAAAGGTGGGTTAAGGTCTCCCTAGGCTGTTCCTGCCTGGTGGAGCAGGGAGAGAAAGTAAAAGTGGGTTTGTAATACCTCTGTCAGCAGCAGAGAAGATGAGGAAAGGTGTGTTGTATTTCTGAAATAATTGGTGGTGTTGTAGCCCAGCTGCTGCTGTGGGTTCACCCTGGGCTTTGACACCACGAGGCAGCACCCCAGGGAGGCAGCCTTGCTGCTCTCCACGCAGGAGATGGTATCCAGGGGACACCCTTCAGGAAAGGGCTAGTGGGGGTCATTTGGTTCCACACCAGCACCCAGGACATGGGAAGTCTGGGCTGAGCAGTCTGTATCCTCAGGGGATTTGAACCCTGGAGTTCATTGGGAATACCCCGATGTGTGGAGACCTCCTCTGGGACCGTCCTTCCAGGCAAAGCCATGCCCACATGGCGTGAATGCAGGCACTGCAGGGACAGGGGGAAAGCAAGTAAGCAACAGTCTGTACCTCCGTTCAACCAGTCCCACCAGAAAAAAGCCACTCTCAGGACTTTTACACTTCTCAAACCAAAACACTTAAATAATACTTGGAGCAGAGGGATGGAACCTTCTTGGATCCTGTGTAACAAATCCCCCCCAAAATAGCTGGTGATATTAGAGATAAGGACTGTGAATTTGCTTTAGCTATCGTGCAAAGCTAAGATAACTGTAAGTCATGTTTCTATCACAAAAAAAAAATATGAACAAAGTGCAGAGAACAGGGGGGTTTTTTTTAGTTAAAAATATTGCTGTGACTTAAAAGGAAGTAACTGGTTACTGTGTTTTGTGCAGTGCTATTTGCAGCATCATTAAATCTCCTCCAAAATCTTGCTATCTTGGAAACTGGATCTAGCCAGGGCCCATTATGAGCCCAGACAACTGTACAAAATTGTCTGCTTTATTTGTACAATGATGCCTAAAATGTTTAGAGTTGAGTGCTTCAAATCAGGCATCTCTCTATTTACATTCCTAAATTGGAGTCCATTTGTTATTCATGGCTTGCTTACCTGCAACAGATCGATTAGGGTGTTCATAGGACCCATCCCCTCCCGTCTTGGGGGAGTTTGGTGTAATTAAATATTCCTCATTTCCTAGGAGCACACTGTAACCCATTGCAGAGGTTTTGGCATTTCTACTCAGCTATCTCAGCCAGCAGCTAAACATGAGAAAGGCACTAGTGGGAGATGGGTTTAAGAAAAACCTCCAAAATATTTATCAAATTTAATCAATTGCTCTTCATGTTTCTATAAAAACTCAGTATGGGAATCAGTCTGTGGTGTTAGCAGAAGGTCAAGTTATGAGTTTGCTGAGGAATTGCCTCATTCTGCATGAAAAGGGGAGGGTAAAGGAAAATGCAAAGTACTGAAAGTATTTAAAATATATTTCAGAGATGAGGGGAGATGATTTCTCTTGCTAATTTTTCCCTATTTTGTTTAGTCACCACTGCAAACTTGGTACCTATAGCAAAATTTGACCTGCGAAGGCCCCTTCATAGGTAAAGACATTTTTGTCCTTCACCAAAGAACTAGGAAGCTTTGAGATACGATTACACACTTTTCTGAAGGGGGATCTACTCTCTCTCCCACAGTTTCTGGAGCTCCAGGCTCTCCTGCGGGTCCCCGAGAGCTCAGCTGTGCTATGGTGGTGGCCACTGGGACACATTTCCTCCGTGCCAGCTCCCGCATTATGCACAGCTAAACAACGCACACGGATGGGGGGGCACACCTTGGGAGCCCCAGAGGAAGGAGTGACAGAAGCTTTGCAGCAAGGGGTAGCTGTACGGTGCTGCTTCTGGGATCTGCAAATTTCCTCCTTTGTGCCTGGCTAGAACGAAACCCTTCCCAAGGCTCAGTATTTTCTCCCTGACCTGTGAAGTCCGCAGTGGGACACACACATGCTGGTCACAAAGTTATCGCAAGCTGCTATTGCTAAGGGCTTCCTGGCTCTCCCCCAGGCACCTCTCTCCCTCTCTGGGTCATGTCTGCACAAGTTCTGTTTTCCAGGACTGGGGAGGTCTTTCATCTCCTCCCAGATGGACAACCTTGTCCAAATTTCCTCCTCCCCATCGGTCCCAGTTTTGCAACAATCCTACCCAACTCTGGTATTTCTGACATGGTTATATAGGCAAGCTCAGCTTCACACGCATTTACTGATGCAGTGACCAAGGTGCTGGGGGTCTTGCAAGGCGGTGCTCCCAAAAAGCCCCCAGCACTCCTCTCCATTTATCAGTGAATTTTCACCACTTCTCACATGTCTTCATCTCAACCACCTGCAAAACTCAGCCATCCCCTGGGGCACCATCTGTGGCTTTTGTGTGTGCCTGCACTGGTATCCAGTGACTTCTGCTGTGCCCAGCAGCATCCCCGGTGCCGTTCACTCAGCCCATCCTCTGGCCAGGACTGACCTGGAGCCCCGTGGCTCCCTGCAGCCCCGGGAGAGGGGCAGAGCAGTTCTGTTCCTGAGGAGGAGCCAGCCTTCCTGCTGGCGCAGGGCAACAAAGCTTAGGGTGGGAAGGAGAAAAAGAGGTTGCACAATTCTAGAAAAACACAGCTGCTCCAAAAAAAAAATGAATGACACATGCCCTTAACTTGAAAAAGCTGCCAACAGCAATATGTACACTATTAGCAACTTTGGGCTGTGACACGAAACCAAACACACAGGACAGTCCTTTCTGTTCTTGGTCAAGGAGGTGCTACTGTTCAGGAGCTACTGAGTGTCCCATAGAGGCACTGGTAGGTGAAGAAGTTTATTCTTCCTTCTTTGCAACTGCACACCTCAGAAAGAGAAAGTATGTACCTATAAATATTGTGTAGTTGTATCTTCCTCTGTGTGCTGTGTCCTGCCACTGGCACTGCCTTTTCCCTCATCCGCGTGTTGTTCAGCACTTGGTGCTGTGATTCCACGTTAATACCTCTGCTTGCTGCTGGAATGTGCACTCACATCAGCAGCTCCTTCCAGCAACAGCACTATTAAAAATAATGAAATGTCAGGTTGTGCTACTGTGCATCTAGATCCATTATGGAAATGTGCTGCCGGACCATAGCAGCCTGAGTCAGTCCTCCATTCAGCCTTCAGAGGGACAAGATGCAGACATAAACATTCACAGTTTTAAATAGCACCTGGGTTCCTGTCCATGGCTCATCTTTGTCTGAGCTGTGCTTTTCCAGGAGGATGTACAGGGCAACATTTTAGTGAAAGAGACACCGAACCAATCTTGCTTTACTGACAACCCTTCTGTCAGTAATGGAACCTCTGTTATTTTTATCCACCAGAAGTGTCTGAATTAAAATGAATTGAAAGGACACTGAAGGCTGCAGAAGGAGCGGACTCGCACAGGATTTCAGAAGATTGGGATAAACAGATCTAATAATGTAGAAAATAAAAACGTGGTGGACACCGTACAGTAAGTTTCAAATACTGTGAGCTACACTGTCAGAGAGACAATAATATTCTGCCATTACTGATTTCCACTGGGGATAGAGGCAGGCATTGGTGGGGGAACAACTAAATGATACAGAAGATGCAAGAAAGTTGGAGAGTCGAGTGGATACTAGTGACTGGAATTTCTCATGCAGCAAATGTGCTTGAACTCTCTCAGAACAGTTTAGCTTGATTGCACAGACAACTTAATTTCCATCTGTATTATTCCTCTCACTGGGAATTCTCCACCTGCTTCCTCTAAATAATCACAGGCCAAATGAGATGAGCCTAAAGAAACACAGACCAGATGAAGAAAACACTGCTTGGTAGTGATGGGGATGTCCTACCCATCTCACTTGATCTGAGCCTGTGCTGGTGTTATGAAGGAAACAAATTTGCTTCTTCCATTGTGACCCTGTAGTGTCTCTTGTCACAAGGATGCCCGGGTTGTATTGCTCCCCTGCGTGTTGCATTGAACAAGTGCACACATACACACAAGTGGACAATACGACCTAATAATGGCACACAAAAGCACTTGGTGTATAAATGGCATCTGCTGTGGTACATCAAGTTGTTTCTGAGCAATGTGAGATTCCAGAGGTGACCCACTTCAGACACTTCTGTAGCTCCAGGACATGGTCCCCTTCCCGAGTGGGGCAGACCCATTGCCCATTTGCTCTTTCTGTGTGCGTACAAGAAAAGCATCAGAGTTAGCACCACCCTGCATACATTCTCTCTGTTTTCCCAAGCCGTAGCAGCAGTAAAACAGAGCGATCAAAGGAGGGCCACGAGAAGGAAGCAAAGCTGTCAACCTGTCAGTGATTTGACTGAGCAACCAGGCTCAGCAGCTGGGATGCACCCGGCAGCCCATGCAGATAATCGGGCAACCATCAGCGACAAACACTGTGCAAAGCAAATGTGCCACGCACGCTTGAGAAACACATGACCCATAAAAAGTACCATTCCTAACAGTGGCATATCTAAGCTGGGCTTTGTCATGTTGGAAAGTTTACAGAGAGAGAGTGTCAGCTCGGCTGGATGGGGCAGTGCCATCAAGAGGAACCGCAGACTCACAGGACACAAGAGGCTTCTTGCCTCATGCAGCAGTGCTGAGATTACTTATCTGACCAACCACAGCTGTAAGCATGTGAAGGATTTAGTTGCTTAATTGCTTGCACCCATTTTCCTAAAAAATGTTCTCAAAAGCTCTGGATAATTCTTGGCCCATGAATTTTTCTGTATTATTACATCCTAACATGTCCTTGATTGTTGGGGATAAAACCCTGCTGTTTAGTGAACCTCTTACTGAGCATTGGCACCATACTACTTCAGTATGACAAAATGAGACAAAGTTTGGGGCAAGTCTTTGGGAAAAAAAGTTCAGAACACCTTTATTCTGGAGGATTTTATCAGCTATAGCTATTGCCTACAAGCACCCTTAAACATGTGTTGATCTGTGTGCTCAGTGTGAAACTGATCTTGGTTTTTACCTCTTCAAGCACATATTTTTCTTTTCTGTATAATTTCTGTGCATTCACATTTTGAATCATAAGAAACACAATTATCTGTTCAACGTCTTCACAAATATTTTTTATTAAGCTGAGAAGTTACAGACTTTCGAGGTTTTTAAATACTCTTTGAGCTATTCCATATCAAGCAATATGAAAGTAATTTAGAATAATTTCTTTGTGGTTTTAAGAGGAATAAGTATTTCAGCAACAGACAGTCATCCTATGGCAAGGAGTTTCTAAGAGCCATCCTGTTCAATTCCCTTCTGCCACAAAATGTGTGCTAAGTTTCAGGCTGCATTTTCATCCATTGGTTATTTGCAGCAAAATTTTAAAAATATAATTTTATAATCCTATCATTAAAGTCAGCTAAATAAGAAGTATATAGTACCCCGCCAAGAGTACTCTGTGTTGTGTGTTTGCTCACAGTTTAATCAATACTAGGGACTTTTATCAAGTCCAGAAAGGGGTCCACAAAAACTCCTCCAGCACTAATGAGCATGCAATTGAAAATCCAAATGACAAGTATAATTTTGTGGAGTTTTGAAGCCCCTTAACTGTGTTTACATATTTTTTACATCTCTTTCCAAGTACACATGCCAAGAAAACATGTATAATGGTTCATCAACTTCCCATCTCTTCCAGAAAGCCCTCCAAAACCAGTGGATGGCCATATCAAAGTGTGCAAAAGGAGCCTGCATTCTCCAGCGCACGGGTGGTCAGCATGGAAGAGGCTCCCTGACTCCACACAAGCCCATGTACACACTTTATCACTGTCCCAGCATACCCCAAACTCCATTTCCCAGAGGTTTGAGTACTGCAGATCTACTCAAACCCATAGCTCTGCTGTATCTTGAGACCCAATTTAACTCCTTTATGAACACAACCTCAGCAATCAACATGCAGCATCAGCATGCAGCATCATCACACATCATCGTCAGGGGTCTGAGCCCACTGCCCTGGGATGGGCACTGCGCAGTGCCTGGCAAGGACGCATCGCAGCACCCTTGCTCTGATGAAGCCGGGGTGAGGTGACAGACACCTTGTAGAAACCACATCTTAATAGATGTGATTCAGGGGATCTGAAGCTTTGAGCAACCTGGTCTAGCGGGAGGTGTCCCTGCCCATGGCAGGGGGGTTGGAACTCGATGATCTTTAAGGTCTCTGCCAACCCAAATCACTCTGTGATTCTATGATTCCGTGAAGCTTGTATGCTGTAGAGCACAATATAACCAGGTTGGCTGTAATCAAGTCAAAAGACTGTGACAAACAGTGGTGGAGCATTGATCAGGATATACCGTACTAGGACTCTGTGCTAGAGCATTAACCAACACAGATCCCATCCAAGCTGTGAGCAGTAAACGAACTGTCTGCACAAGAATCAGCTGCTGAGGTTCGGGAGATGCTACAAGATAAATGAGCCTGGAAAACAGCCAAGAGAGAATGATAGAGTAAGGGTGACATTTGCTGAGCATTTACCAGTGCCACTGACAGAGATGGAAAGAAAACACCCAGAGTAGGGTACACACATAAGCTAATACATAATTATTTTGACCACTGTACAAACAAACAAGTCACAAACAGGCTTTGCCCCAGCAGTAGCAGAGCCAGAAGGCTGTGCCTGTACCATGCCACTTGCATTAACACTTTGTCTGTTAGACGGGAGCACATTAGGGCTGTGCCCTCTGGGCAATGCTCCCGGCCAGACCTTTGCTGCTCAGCAGACACCACGGTTGCTCTGCTTGAAGCACCAGGCAGCACATCACAGCTCCAAGGTATCTGAGGCTGCAGCACTGACACGTGGACAAGCAAAGACCACAGAACAACAGCAAACTAATGGCCAATTGCCGAGGAATACAGTCCTGCCAAGTTTTGAATTTCAGTAGCTTTTATTAGGACAACGTTTTTAAAAAGGGCAGCTCTGCTTTTCCCTGCTGAAGTAGCATCTGTTTATACTTCAGGGTCCCAGAACTACTTATGACTGGGGACCACCCATGAAAAACATAAGCCTGAGAGTATTTCTGAGAAGCTCAAACATAAAAATATACAGTATTTACACTGGTAGTTTTGGTATAATCTGTCAACTCTTAACTGCAGAGGTTAATCCAAATAAAATGAGGATGCTGTTTTCTTCATTTTCTTATGAGGACTAATTGTAGACCAGTAGATTACTGGGCACTGACAGCACAATAGATCACTTTTTCATAGAAGGCAAAAAAGGATTATCTCCTTAGGAAGGCAACGGGGTGGTACCCAGAGCTCATGAAAGAGGCAGTTTTGAGAGAAGGACTATAGTGCATCTGGTGAGTGCCTCATACAGCATCTCATTGCAGCCAGCACAAGGTGCTTCAGAGAGAGCTGCAAGAGCCCTTAGAATGAGTTTTGAATCAACTGCTGCTGAAGAAGAACCTGTTTCAGAGCAGGCAAGAGTGGATCTGGAGCACTCAGCCATGGTGTAGAGATGGGTAGGTGGGTGGGAGCAGTCCGAAGCAAAATGACACCTCTGGAACCTGTTTGAAGAACATTTTTTTCCCCCTTCCTAGATCAGCATAATCCTGCTGCACTGGGATTAACCTGACTGATCAGCACTGCTTTTATTTGCCAGAAAACTGCAGAGCAGCTCAGACTTGCCCCTAGCTAGGATTTTACAGGATAGGCAAGAAAAGTCTCAAGCGGTTCTCAATCTCTACTAGGTCATGACTACCAGAATTACCGAAAGAAGTGAGATTCATTTCACCTCACTGTACATATCTCAACGTTAATAATCTCCATCTAAGCGAGTCACTCTGGGCTCCCTTTAGCAGCAGTGGAGAGAAATGGGCACCTCCAAAAGGCAACTCATTTCATCTTCACATAGGTGCATAAGATGAATGAGTTGAGTTGCCTTCTGGAGGTGTCTATTTCTCTCCATTAACTATATAGAGAGCCTTAGGTGATGAGCTTGCTCTCAGATGATTAACTTACAATGTCAAAAGCTAAAGGCAGATGAATCCCACATGCAGTGCATTAGCATCTGAGCAGTCAGCCCTGCAGACAGGAGGGAGGGGATTACAGAGCACACCACTGACAGCCACTCTGGTGGCTTCTTCTACCTCTGCAGAGATGTACCTGGTGACATACCCAACGAGTCCATAGGAAAGAAGCAGCAACCTGAATGCAAAGAAAGGACTGGGGAAGGAGAAAGGCAATACACTAAAGAAAGAGAAGAAAAAAATGTGTGCAGATAACAACCAGCCAATAATTCCCTGCTGGATCTTTCCTACCCAAAGCAGCGTGGCTCTATACAACGAATTACATCTGAACAATCCGGAACCAAAGTAAGGGAGACTGTGATGAGCCCACAACAAGATGGCCTCATGCTGCCTTTCCTCCTGCATCTGCAGTTCTGCTGTGATGGAAGCGTGACTGGCAGCGAACACGCACACACACACACCTGAATGTATATGAAATCTTCTTGCCTGAAAGGCAGGTTCCTTTTCATGGCAAGACATAGGTGGCTATCCAAAAGGAAGCAACTCAACACTCTGGGAAATTACAGACCAGGTCTGAGGAGCATTGCTGATATACTCTAAGAAACGGTCCACTTATGGTGATACCTCCCTACCACGCAAGCTGAGTACTTGTTCCCAACACCACTTAGTGGGAATGAAGAGTCCTTTTATCACCATTCAGAGCTGGGCAGATCTTAAAATCTTAATGCACCTCTCCTGAGCACCAGCCTGGTGCCATAATTACTGACTAATCCTGCCTCTGTACCCTGTCACAAGAACAGTTTTTGGCAGTCATTCCAGCTCCTTTCACAGTCACATGGAATTAATTTAATTATTAAAAAATCTAAAGGATAATGGGATTTAATTGACTTAATGTGAAGCTTTCTGGGCTGTCACTCCACCCAGCTTCTGATCAACTTGCGCTCATTCAGCTGTGAGTGACTGATGCTTGTGCCTTTCATTAAGAGCCCATTGTCTCAGTTTAAATCATTCCTTCCATGCTTAGTATTTGCATAATATTGCTTTTATTTTTCAAATCTGTATTTTCACTGTCAGGCGCCCTGGACAGAGGGTTATCCATATGAACGGGATTGCTGCAGTCACCTCCTGCTCCTGGAAGTTTGTTTTACCTGTAGCTGAAGCATGTTTGGGGAGGATGGGCGAGACAAAGAGCCACAGCCTGGGGACACATGCCAGAATGGAGTTAGACAGCAAGTCGTTTTATTTAGTCGTGCATCTGTCTAAATAAATACTACATCTTACAGTTTCTGTTTGTCTGACCATCATGACGATGGCCCCACTGAAGATAATGGCTCTGTTATGGCTGACATGGTACGAACGCATGGCAGCCTTCCGATCTCCTCCTACCCCAAAACAAGAGATGTCAGAAACTCTACAAAGTCCAATACACAAATTCTCTTCAGCACCAATGACCACAAAAAAAAAATGCTTGGGAATCTATCGCTTTGTTGTTCAAAATTTGAGGAGGGTATTACCACATGATTAATGAGATGTGGAGAATTTTGTTCTTTTTGGTCTGTTCCATCTCCCACTCTCATTTTAGACCACGGAGCCCTCCAGCAGTCTTGAACACATTTTGCCAGAAAGCACCATGACAGCAGATTTCTTCCTTTTCTCTGTTCCTTCGGTAAAGCAGGAGCAAGAGGAACATAGACCTAGTGAAGGGATTTTTAAACCAGCAACACTCCACATTAAAAAAGAACTTTCTAAAGCTGGGCAAAATAATATGATTTGTGACACAACTTCCTTAGACAAAGCAGAGGTTCTTTTACTTCCACTCTTCACTTTTTGTTTTTCTCTCATCCCATGCATCCATCCTTAGAAAAGCAGAAAACTTTTTAAGAGCCTTTTCTGGCATTTTTATCCAAATTGTTTGATACGTGGGGAAGCTTCTATCTATTTTGGTAGAAAATACATCATCAAAGTTGCATTTGACACAGTGGACATCACTAGTAGAAATTATGTCGTCTCAGAGGGAAAAGCAACTTGAGTCATTGATGGCATCTAATCCATGGGGTATATATCACTCTGTACAGGGCACACAATGCAGAAGGGAGTGACTCTCACTCCTCTCTTTTCAGCCAGCGTGGATGCAACATTACAACCACAAAAGCAGCTCTCAAAGCCACAGGGCTCCCACCACAGCCCGCCTGCTCCGGGAACTCCCCTCCAGCGCCGGTCAGCACGGGGCGCTGAGGGACGGGCTGCGAGGAGAGGACAAGCCCCCAGCACCTCCTCCCGCTTTCCGGAGAGTCCCTGAAGCCGAGGCCGGCGGGTGCCAGCCCGCAGCGGAGCTGTGCCCGCGGACACACCTACTCTCCAGGCGGCTCCCCGTGCCGGGGCGGCCTCAGCTCCGCCCGGGAGCGGCTTCCAGCCCCCCGCCCCTCGGGGGGGGGAAGGACAGCTCCTCCCGCACGGCTCCGGCCCCCCGCACACCCCTGGCGCGGACACCGCGTTGCCTGAGCACCGGCGGCAGCCGCCCCGCGCCGGGGGGAGCGGCGGGAGGCGGTGGCGTGGCCCGGGCGGCGGCAGGGCGGGGCGGGGCCGGGCTCCTCACCCTGCCGGTGCCCGGAGCCGGCGGTGGTGCTGCCCGATAGGCGCGGCGGGGCGGTGCCGTGTCCTCACCGGAGCAGAGCGGCGAGACGCGGAGCTAAACCGCCGCCACCCTTCCCCCGGCCCAGGCCCCGCAGACTGCCCCCGCCCCGGGGGCTGGGCAAGGCAGCGCACGCTGCCCGCAGCCGCGGCGCGCCCCGAAGTGGCTGTGAGCGGCGTGTGTGTGTGTCCCTGCCCCGCTGCCGCCGATAAATCCCACTGCCGGGGGGCAGCGCGGCTGCGGGGAGGCGGTGGGGCTCTGCCCGCCACCCCCCGTCTCCGGGGCAGCGACCCCCGCCCGGGGGGCAAGAGGAGCCGCAGACACCGGAGCGCAGGTGAGGGCGTGGGGCGGCGAGCGGCAGTAGGAGGGAAGGGATCGTGCTGGGGTCCCCGAGAGCCGCGGGAGGGATCGAGGTGCCTCGGGTGTCGCTGCTGCCCCGAGGGGACGGGCTGCTGGGGGCAGCCGCTCCCGGGGTGGCGGGCGGGCGGCAGGCTGCCGCCGTTGCCCTTCCTCCTGACTTTTCCTCCATGAGCTTAAGAGGGTTCCC
>WKFP01015156.1:853374-884127 GCA_011057875.1 Pterocles orientalis
GTGCCGGTGGGGAGCCCGGAGCGGGGGCGGGCGGTGGGCAGCCCGGCTTCCCCGCGGCACCCGGCGCTTTGTGGTCCCGGTCAGTAGTGAGCTCTCCCGGGCTGTCGGGGCATCCCTACTCGCTGTTGGTGATGCCGTGAGGTCGCCTCTGAAGTACCTCGTCCTTTCTTTCCATGGGTAGAGAGTCTCTGCCCTCTGCTTTCCCACTCCCGAATGGGGACTGAGCGGCTGCATGATGCACAGGGAGTGAAAATATTTATTCTCGGCCCTGTGCAAGGCAGATGGTGCTCCTCACTTCAGGAGGAATAAAATGTAGCTATTGGAATGTCGACCTACCTGTTTGTCCCTGTGACCCCAAATGTCCACAAAGCAGAGTAGAGACCTCTCCTTTTTCACAGGTGACTGTATGCAGAGAGACATGGTGGGGCAGAGAACAGGGCTAGTTTATTTTATTATCACCAACCTTATGCTCAAAGTTTGTAATTTGTGTCCACGTTCTCTAAATAAGGAACTATTAAAGGCATAGGATATTTAATCTGTGTTTAGATATTTCCTGGTGGCTGGGAGTCTTACTGAAACACTCCTGAAATTTTCAATTTGAAAAGAACAAAGCTGGAATTGGCGTGCAATCATGCATTCAAAAAACGGGGGCTATAAGTTAAAAAACCCCACCAAATCTGCAACTCTGATGATACAGAAACCGCACTACTTTCCCGTAGAGAAACATGTAAGTACAGCTGCCCACCCAGCCAAGTACTTGTTTAATCCAAGTGAGGGCTTAGGTGCCCTGAGCTTCAGTGGAATTACTCAGCAGCTGAAGGCAAGGCTGAAGGCAAAGTGTGTGCTTCAGTGCTTTCCCAAACCAGGGTTTAAGTGCTGCTCTGAGAAGCATTCAAGTCTCATGAATCACACTCATTCAAAAGTTCAAGGCAGACCAAATTGGGGAAATCGTGGACTGAAGAGCATCACCAGTCCCACTGCACAGGAACTAAGAAATCACCCAGCACTGTGGATTTTTTCCTGTGATCTTTAGGAGGTCTGTAAACATGGAGCAAGCTGTTCCTGGCTCTGTCTTGAAATGCAGATTACAACCTCGTAAGAGCCAGCAGCCCTCCGTGGTCATGGGCTGGTTTCAGCCTACCTTTGCATTTCAGCCATCTCTCAGACTTTGGGACCCAGGAGGGCAGCTCTTAAGTGATTTACGCAATAAATAAATAAATAACCTCTCCCAAACGAACCAAAAGACCCAAACACAGAATCTTGTATTTGGTAAAATTATGATCTGCAATTAATTTATAAGCACCAGGAACATAGATGACTGTCAGGAACCAGAGCACTTTCCAGCATTAAAAAAAAAAAAAAAAAAAAAAAAAAAAAAAGATGTTCAACGAGTAGCATTTTTTTCTAACTAGCTTGATTCTTCTGCAAGGTACTCTTGATTCCTTTGAAAATTAGAGAAAATTGTACTTAACTGTTCCCTGTTTTTTCTCTGCTGACAAAGTCCTGTGCATGCTGAAATCCTCTGTGTGCTCAGGTATCTTCCCTTTCTTTGCGGGAAGCAGACAAGCATGCCCACATTTGTACTTAAAAGCTCCAAGAAAAGTTAAGATGCACTATTGCTTGTATTGCTATTTAACAGCTTCAGGAGTGTTCGGGCAGAGGTAGCGTTGGTTTAGCAGCTCTGAGCTTTAGCCTGTTGCTGATGTGCCTTGAAGCTTTGGTGGCATTTTTTTCTTCCTGTAAAAACCACCATCTTCACCAAGTCACCACCTAAAGACAGTGGATGTCAGCTTTAAATCTCATGTTCCCCTGATCCTGCTATTTCTGCTGAAATCCCGGTGCCCCTTGCTGGCAATTGCATGAGTATGTAGAAGGGGAACCTGACAGTAGCACCTCTTCCAACTAAGGGGTTTGGATTTAGCATAACCTCCCTACAAGAGGGATGTGTTTTAAGACATGAGGATCTCTTCCAGGACATGAAGGGACTAGTCTTGTATATTAAAAAGGGAGAAAAAGGTCTTAAAGCAAACAGTGAGAAAAGCCTTAAATCAGTTCAAAGCTATTTGAAGAGTCATTGGTTAAACACCGGGAAGACACCATGATAAAGAAAAAGGTCACTGGGCCAAACTCATCTCCATCTAATTACATTAAGTCTGGCAAACTAATCCCTGGTATAACTGGACTGAAAATATCATTCTGGTTCTCCTTCATAAAGTGACCAGTATATTAAAAATGCTGGCACCTGTTCTCCGCACGCTCAAGTATGTAAATACGGCTGCTTATGAGCAGCCCACGTAAATTCAACAGGTTTGACCTGTGTAAAGTTAACCAACTGCCCAAGGTTTTCCTTCTGCAAACAGCTGATGGATTAGCCCTTCTGAACCTTTTTTTACATAGCTAATTCAGGGCTCTTGAAAGTCCTGGCAGTAACAAATGTGGGGTCTGTGGAGGTCATTGTGGTGGGAAGTTTGGCGAATGCAGATGGGGGAAGAATTGGAAGGTAACTGAGGTGAATTGGAGATGTCATCTGCAGAAGCAGGTTCAAGAAGACCAGGTGGAAGCATCACTCTGAGCTGGGAATAATCCGCTGCACAGATACAGGAAGGGAAACAGCTCGCCTGGTAGCACTTTTGCAGAAAAAAAGCAGTGCTGGGAGAAGGGCAGACATCCCACAGGGCTGCACGAGGAGGATTTCACCCTATAACACACATGGAGGGATTTGGTCCTGTGGCTCAGCAGAGGTGAGGGCTCGGCTGAAGGACTCTGCCACACGGGACACGGCTGCTTAGTGTCAGCTACCTGGTGAGGGTGCAGGGAAGGGCTTAAAAACATGGTCCGAGAGAGATTAATCAGGTTTTTCAATCTGGAGAATAAACTTGTCGTGGTTTAGAAAGGCCAGAGGGACGGTCCTTTGTTAAACACCCAGTGGGCTGAGGCAGGGACAGGGAGGGTTTCACTCACCACTCAGGGTCACAGGCAAGAAACCGACACGACTTGGGAAGAACAAAAAAACCAAATTGAATTTATTAACTATTTACAACTAGAAGCAAGATACTGAGAGAGAGAAACCACATCTTAGAAAGGCACTTCTCCCCCACCCCTCCCTTCTTCCCAAGGCCCAACGGCTTTGTTCTGTCCCTTCTCCCCCCGGCGGTGCAGGGGCAGGGGATAGGGGGGTGCAGTCAGTCCCCCTCCTTCCTCCTCAGGGGAGGGCTCCTCACAGTCTGTCCCGGCTGCAGCGTGGGGTCCCTTCTCCTGGGAGAGTCCTTATCAAAAACTGCTCCAGCGTAAGTCCTTTCCACATGGGGCCACAGTCCCCCGACAACTGCCTCACTCCAGCGTGGGCTTCTCCGTAATTCCTACATGGAGTCCTCCATGGCTGCATCTTCTCATGGGCTGCACCAAGGGACAAACCGTGTGTCACCAGGAATCTTCACCACGCTACAGGGGAAATTCCGAGGGCACTCCCTTTCCTATCGCTCCTGTTCTCTGACCGAGTGTCTGCATAGCCGTCTCTTCACAAATCCTGCTTCCCTCTCAGCCGCAGGTCTTCATCAGCTCCTGGGAAAACTGACTCTCAGGTGAGCCATGGCGGAGGCTTGGGCTATGGCAGGTCAGTTCACAGAAGCCAGGCAGGTGGCTGCAGCCAGGCTGATCCGCCCGAGCCGGTCCCTGCCCGGGGCCGTGCCACCCCCATTGTTCCGTGCCCCCTCTTCAATATGTCATTCGCAGGGTGCCAATGGGCTCAGCCTTGGCCTGGGGTGGGTCCAGCCTGAAGCTGGGAAACTTCAGCAGTTTCTCACGGGGGCTAGATCAGTGGTACTCCTTCCCACACTCCCCCTCCCCACCCCCAGCTACTGAAACCTTTGGGGCTGGGAGTAGGGGTGAACCCTGAGCTGTCACTTACAGGGGCCACCACTGCAGCCCCTCCCTTGCTGCCAGCAGAGCTGGGGTCCAGGGAAACCTTCAGCAGCTACTGACAGGAGCCATTGCTGTGGCCCCTCCCTGCCACCAGACAAACCCACCACACAAAACTGAAGCAGGACATTCTAATAGCCTTCAGATCTATAGAAGTCTGCTCCCAGAGGAAGGGAGTTACCCGCTTCCTGTGCAGCCAGAACAGGCTTGAACCCCGGTGCAACCATGACACTGGACTTCCAAGAAGCCTCCCACACGGAAAGTTTCTAAAGGCTCAGTCACATTCAAAGTAGCAGTTGTGCTTCCATCTGGGCAAGGAGACCCCCCTGAAAGAGTCACAGGATGTTGTACAACATCCTGGGCTTGGGTAGGACTTGGCACGGGCACTTTTGTAGGACCTCCTACTACAAAGGGATACTTTTCCTTAGTCCCACAGGCAGCAGTGTCAGGTTGGGCAGAACTGTTTAGGACTGTAAATTATTTAGAAACTCAAGAAGCACATTGATCAGCCCCAACATCCAACTCCTCTGCTCACAGGGAACACCCTCTTAAAGCCGAGGCTTAGTCTTACACATGGCAGTCACGAAGTCTGTGGCTGCTGCCGGGGCTTTCTGAATGCCGGTCCCCTCTCTGTTGCCTTTGCTGCCTGGATCCTTTCTCCCAGCTGGCAGCTTCTTGGGGTGCACAGTCTGCCTGCTCCCCTGGACCCACAGGGAAAGCTCCTCCTCACCCCACCTCCAGGCACAGGGTGCACGTCCGCTCCCGTCTTCTCTCTGGGCACTGCTCCCTGCTGCGAGAGTTTCCTTGTCCATCACCCATAAATGCCCATTGCCAGGCACTTCCCTCCCCAAAGGTCCCGTGGGGGTCAGGGCACAGCCTGAGAGTGTCCCTTACCCAGTTCCCCAGGTCGGAGAGCCCCAGTCCCAGCGTGAGCCACCTGAGCTCTTGGCTCTTTCGCGTCCCTCCAGACACCCTCTTTGGTGTTTTTGCATTACCTGTGCTGTGACAGCATCTCACCATTTTCTACTTTCAGTCCCGGGCCCAAATACACTGACCAGCTCCAGATCCAACCTCTTTAATCTGTTTGGAAAGGAGATTTTGTTTTATATTTATAGCACAAGCAGCAAAAGAAAAAAAAATATTTATAGAACAAACAGCCTACACATTTATTTACTTTCAGATTAGCTAATTCCTCCCTACAATCTAAATTAGCTAGTTTTGTTCCTATTTGAAAGCATTATTCGTTCTGATTTTATTTTTTTTTTGGTCAACCAGGCCAGACTATCTGCTATCCCAGAAAGCAATTGCTACTTGCCCTTCTGTTTATTTTTTTTTTTTTTTTTGATTTTGGAATACCCATTTCAAACTAGCATAGGAGTGTGCATGTAGCAAAATACTCTCTCGAGCTGTGCTCCATGGGTTGGGTCCTATGCTGCTTCTGTCTCCAAGTGTCTTTCCTGTAGGAGAGGAATTTGAAGCCAAGCACATAAATTGAAAAATACCATTCAGAAAGAGATTTATGAGCCTGTTTCATCAGGGATGCTTATGTGGAGTTATTGCCTGCCTGAAAGCACTGACTCAGATCTCACATGTAGATTGCCAGGGTAATTCCACTGTTCTGTGTTTCACGGAGCTGAATGTTTTCTACCTTGCTTCAAGTGTTTTGTTGATGAAAATCTTTCCGTTTTTTCCTAGAGAGAGTTTCGTAGACAGCTGAGCTGTAACTGTCTTCCTGACTTGCAAACATGCAATGACTGCCAGTCAAATAGGTAATATCTTAATTTGGAAATGGACAGCTTCCTGTCAACACTGCTGTGTTCTTGGAGTAATGCTTTTGAGTAGGAGCATTTCTCATATGTGTGAAGTTTCGCATTTTGCATGAAATAGTTGGAGCTTAGTGAAATTGTATCTGTGCTGTGTCACATCCCAGAAAATCCAAAGGTGCAAAACCAAAGGCAGCTGCCCAGTGAGACCCCAGTCATGGGAGTTGGTGATGGTAATACACAGGCACGATTCACATGTTCATACAGTCAGTAACTTAATTTTGATCCATTTACCGAGAAACTTCATTATAGCATGGAAATAACAAAACAAAGCGCTTCTCAAACTGCTGAAATTCATTAGGGTCAGTAGTTAGCCCCCAGTTTGGAAATTAAGAGTGAGGTCTGAAATGGGTCATACAAAGAGGCATGTGTACTTTTTCTTTACTAGATATTTTCCAGCTGATTCCTCTAAAGTTCTGAGGGTCAGAGCAGCACGTGCCCACTCTGACCAGAGCGCAGCGGTCCAGCTGGGTGTGTGCCGGTCCCCAGCCCTGTTTGACGCCTCTCGCTGTGATAGCTGTGCTGTGCAGCTGCTCAGACGGTTTTCTGTGCAATTCACGTTTCCCTGAGTTGTGAAAGTCAAGTATCCACCTTTCTCTTTTTGCCAAGACTAATGACTTTGTAGCTGTTATATTTCGTAGGCTGGCACAGACTAGCCAAGCGATCTCACAGAGCTGTAACTATTTGATAAAGCTGCTTTGCACAGTGTGAGTGTGAATTCCACACTGTAAGAGACAGCTAAAAATCAAATGATGCTGGACGTTATCTTCCAGAATTAAAAGCCCAGATCACCAATGGTTTTGTTCCCTGGACTGAAACAAAGATCTGAAAATCCTGAATAGTTTGACAAATGGTGCATTAGAGGCTGGTATGAACAGAGCACTCACCTGGGTTACAATTGCCCTTTCCTGCTGTATGTGCATGAGCCCTTTCTGGGCTGCGTTTCTGCTTGCTGAGTCTTAGGACGACTTTCAGGGATATTAAAACACACAGTGTTCCTGTGAAAAGCAGCGATCATCTTGTCCATATCTGAATTCCTCCCATGGGTCCTCAAAAAAGCTAACCCATCAGACAGAGGGAGGGGGTGGGAGGAGGTCTCAGCAGCTATTTGAACCTTTTGCTGTTGGGAAACCCGTGGTCTCCTTCTGGGGATGTTTTCTTCTTGTGCCGGGTAACGGATGGACACAAAAGAAAAAGCCCCCCTCTTACAAAGGAGAAGATACAAACAGACAAAAAAAGAACCAGTAGGAAATTCTTATTCTAGTACAGAAAATAGTGGTTATCCAAAATCAAATTTGTGCTTGGAGCCCGGCATCAGAATATCTCCTGTGGTTGGGCTGCGCTGCCTGGCTTGGGGGGCCTGGGGGGGTCCAAAAGGCTGCATCTTCGGTTTTGGGTAGGGACTGCAGTCCTAATTTCTTCTACTTGTGGAGAAGTTTGAAAGCAGAAACTAGGGAGATTTCTAGGCACAATTTTTCTTATTATTCTTAAAGAAGTGAAAGAAGCCCTGCATTCAACCTGTTGGTTGTGACGGTCTTAGTCATGAAGAGTTTGAGGCAAACGCAGACCTTCTCTTCCCTCTTGTAGGCACAGAGTACCTGTGAAACAGGGAGAAATCCTCCATTAACTGCAGTGGTGCCAAATTTGCTCTAAAACCTCCTCATATTAAATGGCAATTGACACTTTTTAACAACTTAGTGTAGTCCAGTTGTCTCTTTGAAAAGGAAACAGTATTTAGTGTCAAAATATCAGTTTTCTGTAACTCGTTTATAGGCTCTGGCTTATGGTTTAACATATATACTAAACTGCTAAGAGGAAACGCATGCTAAAAAAAGTAAAGCTTGCTTATCTTTCCAAGAATTTGATAACAGAAGAACTGGTTTTGGACACTTTGCTAAAAAAGCAAAAGAGGAAAATGCAGTTTCTTATACAGGAGGGAAAAAATGTCATAAAGAAAACCAAATCAGCCAACATGGAGGTTTAGGCACAAGCCTGCTTTGAGGCATGTTGAATATGTGGGTGGGCAATAGATAGGTATACTGGGATTTACTGGTGGAGGTACTTGTAACTTTTTTAGCTGGTTGTCAAAAAGCACCTCATAGGTGTTGGGAAGCTTATAATCGTGCCATTATAGCTGTTAGCTGTTCCTGTTAATAAGTGCTAGCAGAGAGCTCTGCCTGATGCTGCTGAAGAGCAGCCAAATGAAGAAGTGCAGAAATGAGGTGAGAAAGTCCTGGCCAAGCCCTAGGGACAGCCAAGCTCTGGGAGGGAGCTGAGCTAGAGGCTCAAGTTAAGGTACTGCTTTGCATTACCGGGAAAGATTAAATCTAGAGTACGGGCAAGTCCAGATACCAGGTCCTGGAGAGAAGTAAGGACTTGGCCCAATCACAGCAGTATATTGGAAGAAAAAGTCCATGCCAATTTTCCTGAGTCCCTGCTATCTATACAAATTCACTGCCTGTGCATTTGGGCTTTGTACACATCCCTTAAGCACTGTAGGTGCCCACTGGAGACAACAGATATCTGGGAACTGCTGAGAACATGGATGAATTATTAATATATATAATCAGGGGAGAAAACATTACTTAAATGTCTTCCACATCTTATTAAAGAGTTGAGCTTCTCTTAAGCCAAATTTCTTTATTTTCTAGTTGCTGAGGGAGTTTTCTAAGGGATTCATTCCTGGTGCTATTATCCTGGTTCCTTTATAGTTCGGGGAATTCAGCAAAGTAACTGGAGATAAGTGCAGGCTCTTTCCCTGTCTATTCAGATGTGAAGGAGTTTTTGTGTATCCTGTATCACACTGAAAATGGCTGTATCACACCAAAAATGATCCTGCAGCTTTCCCTTATGAGCAGGCTGCTCTGATGTTCATCACCATCTTCTGCCCACACTCAGCACCACTCTGTGAGACTTGTGACTAGGGAACAAGTGTCTCATTGCTCCCCACAGGTGTATCCGCCCTGGCTGTCCCTTGCCAGTGCTTCTGCCTGGGCATCAGAGGAGGGTTGGAAAAGCCCAGGAATTGCAAGGGTGGTTCCTGAGCAGCCAGAGCCAGATGATGGGGAGAAAACTGAGTTTGCATCCTTGATTAAAGCAGCTTCCCAGAAGTGAATAATGTGGAGTTGCATCCTCCTCTCATGCTTTATGAGTGCCCCAGGCTGTGACCAGCTCCTGTGCCACCAAATAGCCCAGGACGGGAATGGGGAGCTCATGGCTTTCCCCACCGTACAGCTGTGCCCTGGGACCTCTGGGACCTCCAGCTGCAAGGGAGTGCGTAGCACAGCAGCAAGGAGCAAGCAGTGGAGCTGTTGCTGTAGAGTCCTCGGAGCTTGAACTTTGAACATGAAATATAAAAGTAGGTTAAAAATGCAGAAGCTAGGATTTATCTCTTCTCTTGGTTTAATTTTTACAGTACAGCTTAATTTGATTTCCTCTTTTTTGGTTGACAGTGTATAGCACATTCTCATCAACCATTTAATAAGACGTTTCCGTAAGGTTAAGAGCCACAGTAATTTAGTCCTTATTTACGGATAGATTTATACCTGAAACCTTGCAGGCAGCACGCTGTGAGCTGTGTGATGATTTTAATGTGAGGGTGGCATTTTCATGGATAAAATTTCCATTATTTCATAACCAAGCTATTGTTCTCTAACCAGGCATACAATGGGCATTATTCAAGAGGGGGAAAAAATATATTATAGATATTTCAAAAATCATACTTTGGGTGCATATGCTATCTCTGTTCTCTGTGTGTTTAAGTCATTATACTCTTGATACCATAGTAGATTTTCAGAATTTTTTTATTTTCCTCTGGAACTGGTTTATAAAATTATGGTTTTAAAATGTTATCTTCAGCTGGCAAAGCATGGAAGTAATTTTATTTTGACCATTTTAAGCATAATGCTTTTACATGGTTGATTCAACAACAAATATCTTAATGGACCTTTTAATGTAACAACCTTCAAATAATTTTACTCTCTAGTACAGCAGTACCAACGCTGATCTAATTTTGGGCCATATTAGATAGAATACTTTAAGCTGTTCCATGAGGCAGGAAATCCTGCGTGCGTGGTTCAAAATGCAGTACGAGGCTGAGCAATACTGCGTGGTCTTGAAAACGATTCTCAAAATCGAGCAGTCTGAATTTTCACCTGTGCAAGAACGAAGCCGTTTCCAGGACACTTTCAACCCTTCCTTATAAATTTGGACAGATATGTTGATGCAGTTGCGTCAACAGTTGCAGGAGTTGCTTGAAGTTGCTTCAGTTGCAGAAGCCTTGCCTTGGTACTGGGGGGGCTCAAATACGAGCTCTGTTCTGCTAACAGCACCTGTCAGAACTCTGTTAATGTCCTCATAGGTAGGAAATATTTAGCATCAGCAATTTTTATTTTTAAAATAGCCCCTTCTTCAGTTACTAGAAATTATTGCCCTTGTATATATTGCTTTTGGGACTACATCAAGGAAGGGGTCTGGGTTTGGTTAGGAGTCCCGCTGGTGACCTTCAGTTGGAGCAGTCCACTGGCTCTTCTACTCCCGAGGTTTCTCAGAGCAATGAGTCTTTCCAGGATGCCTAGATAGAGGGCAGACATCTCAATCAGTTCTGGTTTTCTTCCCTCTTTCCAGAATTCAAACTTTGGTGGCACTTTTAACCACACCAGTATTCCTCCAGTGGGATTTTTCTCATTTTCTCCTTGTCCTATGGTGCCTGGTCACTGCAGGCAAGCAGCAGGGCCACTCATCCCCAGGAGGAATGAGTCCGCACAAGTGGCATCTTCCTGCTCTTAAAGGAGGCTGCCAAAACTCCCGCTTTATTGTGAAGAACAAAAAAATGTTGTTTAATATCCCTTCTCCCAGCTCTCAGCAATTAAAATTACTTCCTCTTTGCTGATGTTAAATAATGTGACAAAGTTCTTGCACAGTAGCATGTGCAAGTCTGAAAACAGTTCGTCCAGCTTCTCTGTCATTCTTTGCAACATAATTGGGAAGATGCACACCACCGTAAAGAAGCACTCAAGAGCAAACAACAAGTAAGGGAAGACTGCTGGAATACTGTGAAGCTGCTGTAGCTGTGCAGATGTTGTGCTAATCCCCTTCATTTCCAACTGATGCTTTCTCTTGAAACACAAGGTGATGCTTTCTCTTGATGCTCTGTCTCAAACAACCTGAGCATGCACTTTTCTTGGAGCTTCAGAGCTAACAGGCTAAGACACTCAAGGGAGATAGTTATCTGCATTCCTTCAGTCTAGGAGCCAGGAATAAATAAAAACCTCTAGAGAAGCAGTAGGAAAGCTGGAGGGAGAGCATATTCCCCCTGTCATGAGCTAATAACAGCAAGAAAGAAGGGAAGAGAAATTTCCCACTAGCGAGCAGAGCCGGCCTCCCTCTGAGGTCCCATTTTCAGCCCCATGTGTGTCCCCACCGCCCCATGCAGGAGCATAGGGCTGGGTCCCTCATTCCCTGTCCCAGCAGTGCATGGCCAAACCAGCCCTCACCGGGAGACACCCTGCTCCCCGGATGCTTACTTTCCTCTAGATACGTGCTCCTTAAAAATGAGTTACAAAAGGCTGTCTGGAATGTTTTGACACATTCTTCTGATTTAAGAACATCAAATTCAGTTACTGTACGCTCTGGCATGGCTGGTTTTGCTATTTCCCTCAATTCCCAACAGAAATTAAGCAGAGGAGCTGGGATTCAGATGTTTGAGATTAATGGGATTGCTCAGGTATCGGAGCAGTGACAAAATGGAAAGTTCTTCCTAGCAGAAAAGTAATTAGTCCCTTTCAAATCTTCAGTTTGACGCTAGCGTTAGCATCAATTATTCTCTTGGGAATATTACATCTTAACAAGGTTCACTGTAATATCCTTTCTCAGTAGTAATTGGAAGAGAAAAGACCTCTTCAGATCATTGTCTTGCTAGCTTGAGATTTCTGATATTTAAGCCTCCCACTGATCAGCTGGTACCTTACATTGACTTCAGCACCTGGACAATTCCAGTAGCCTCAAGTGTCTGGAAATAATTTTATTTTTCTCCCCCCCCCCTCCTTTTTTTTTTTGGCAAGAGTCTGTAGAGAAAATCAGCAGTGTTTCCAAGCTAAAAGGTGGTGTTACAAGTGAAATTGAAATCCTCAGAGTGGAGAAAACATGTCAATGTGGCAAAGCTGTGAGACTGGGTCTGGGGTAGACAGGGTAGCTCTGCTCTGTTGGTTTCACTTTAACCAGGAAACTGTGTCCGCTCTGGGTCTCCTGCTCCTGCAGGTCACACCAATTCTTCTGAGCCGAGCGCGCCATCCCCAGCTGTTTCCAGAGGTGTAAAACTCCAAACTGCTCAGGTGCAAAAATAGACTGAATTTTCAAGAGCGGTGCTGCTGTCCTAGCGCACCCTTCTTGGGGAGTTTAAGAAAGCCTGCCACGGTCTGTGCCATTTGGTTTTCTCAGGCCAAGGAGATCCTTCCTTCATGCCACTGTTCGTGGTACAACCTCACAGACAGTTGCCCTGTGCGGAAATTACACATTTGCTTAGTTTCTAACCCTGGTGCTCCCTCTTCCATTTCACCGTCTATAATCCAAAAATCCCGTCTCCAATTTAACATCATGTGTTTGAGACTGTTGAAACACGGTTAAGGAGATTTAGATGCACAGCTGTGTGACTAAATCCCCTAGATAGGTTTGATAATCAGCCTTTATACACAGCTCCAAGTTATTTTGAATAGAGGACTGCTGAAAATAACCACCAAAAAAAAAAAAATTAAATAACTTGTAAGTGACCTCCTTTCCCACACTTCCAGATTGGGACGCTCTGAATAAAGCTGTTCTAAATTAAATAAATCACTGGCTTTGGTGGGTATAATATGAGGCTGGCAATAAAAGCTATTTAAAATCCCATCAAGATGTTGAAGTCCTAATCCAGAAACCTATAGGACTGTTGTGTGCTGTTGCCAGCACACTTGGCCATGGTAGCTGTCTGACCACCCTACCCTGATGTGGCCCATTTCTGCCCACCTGGACTTGTCGTTCCGATGTCCAGGGCAAATCACCAGCTCCTTACTCAAGTGACACCTTGGGAGGTGGGGGGATACAATTGAATCACTGTTGGGATGCGGAGACAAAGCGTAGTGAGGGCATGACTGCCACAGCTGGACAGCATGGAGGGGCCTCCAGAAGGGTTCTGAAGTTGGGTGTTTTTGAAGGACTCGCAAGAACTGTTGGGTTCAGCAGGGAAGCTGTGCTGCCTCTGCAAAAGCAGAGGGCTCCTGCAGAGATGTTTTCTACTAGTTGCTACAGTATACAGCCAGCCCAGTTGTCATAGGGCGTTAGCTGGAAATGAAAAGGCATATTTGAAGCCAGTTGTGCTGAATAACTTGATTTTTGAAGCATTTGGGAGAATTGTATTGTAACCCTCATTTTCATTGATGTAATTGTTTTTGCAAATTGTTAACAATTACAGGTCACCTTTGAGATGGAAGCATCTTACCATTTGTTGTAAAAGCTTTTTAAGAGTAATTCACATCTTATTTACTCTCTCACCTGATCATTTAGTGTGCTAACGCACTGGGAATGTCAAGCTGTGCTGATAATAGCAGAGTTTTCCTTCTCCCCTTTTTTATTTTTTCCTGTGCCAATATAATTAGGGGAAGAAGTGTCTGAGGGGTGCCTGATCACATGCACTAAATTAACTCCCTTTTCCCTCCCGAGGCAAACACATGCGTCTCGGGGAAAGAGCCACAGCATGTATCTAAGGGCAGCACCTTGCACACTTGACTCAGGGCTCAGCCTCTGAGCCCACACCCCTGCTGGCCCTGTGCAGCCAGTTGTTGAAGGCAATTCACTAGGAACTAAATATGTGTCTAATTTTCAGCAAGGAAGCAGCCCCAGCGACTGCCTCTGAAAGTATTGTCGTATTTCATGTTAGGCTTGTGCTTAAGGCTTTCTGAATTTAGGCTCATATTGCGTCAAGACTCCAACAAACAAGGACTCCTGGGAAAACTGGGTTGGGGGATTTGGGACTTTGGGAGTCATTCTTCCAAAATTTGAGGAAAAATGGAAATCTTTCCACTAGCTCCCAAGAGCTTTGTATTAGGCCTTTGAAAGACGGTATGGGGTGATATCAAGAGGATGTGTGCCTGCGTGTCTGTGAACTGGAGCCAGTGTGACAAAAAAGCTTCCATGTAGCACAAGGAGTACACAAAGGCACGCTGAAAACACCCAGCGTGCAGGGGAGGACAACCTTTGGACAGAACTATATCTTGAGAGTAAATTTTGCAGTTTGCTAGTCTTTCCCTGAAGTGCCGCAGGGATCTAGCAGCATTCAACGGGGCTCCAACTGGGCCTGAGGCACCCAAACGATAACTTCATCCATCTGCTGAAGGCTCCAGTGTATCGGAGACCAGGCAGTCTGATAAAGGGTGACTTGATCCCAGGCTACCTAACAAGCAATAATTTGAGTTACGCTCGCCATACGGATGGAGTAATTTAGGCAGTGACCCATGCATGCTGACAACCCCTGCAAACCAGACTGTTTTTGATTAAGTACCCAAGAGTGGTTTCAGATGCCTGATATAAGTAAGATCTTTTCAGATAAGGAGTCTACAGTGACTGGTCCAAACCACTCCATCACTACATCATATAATTTGATATATATAATTTGAGGCATATAATTTGACCCTGTGTAATTCATCAGAGTTCGTCTGTCTCAACTGAAAATGACCTTGTGCATGAATATATGAAACTCTAATGCTGTCCCATTTCCTAGTTCCACTGTTCCCATAAATTAAATGTGTTCAGTAGAAGACTGGGAATATATAAGTGAAAGGAATCAGCTCTCTGCCGTTTTAGACTGACAAAAAAATTGTAGCAGACTACAGCTAAAAAGTAGTCATAACTTGTGAGTCACAAAAGACCCTAGGGTAAGCACAATTAGAAAAAGGGAATTAGTGGTATATTGTCTATGTATGTTGGAACTGCAAGCAGACGCAGAAGCGGCAATAACTTGAAGCAAGAGTGGCTGCTGTTGCTCAGGTTTTTTTCAGACTACTCCCAACATCCTGTGCAAAATAATTTCAACAGCTTCCAGCTCTGCGGAAATACGTAGGCAAAATTTACCGTTCTAAACATATATTTAAGAGGGGGACAGAGTAACACTCTGTGCTAATCACTGTCAGCATACTGTTGTATTGTCACTGGATGATGTACATAGTGTCTGAAAAAACATTGTTTTCCTGTTGTTTTGAAGGGCTTTTTTTTACACTAGTTTCACCATCTTAGCAGAATATCAGACACAGTTGTCTTACATTGGTTTCAGCAGAGCTATAGACTGGAATAACCAGTCGATACTGTAATGCCACACAGGGATGCAGAGATGGAGATATAACAAACCATAGTAAGATCAGTAGTATAGCAGCATCATTAACCTCTTTTTTTGTTTTTTCTGCACTAAACTTTCCACAGGCAAGAGCATTAGTAATTTTAACTTTGATTGAGAACTGCTATTATCCACTCACAGCATGTGGGAGCAAACAGGCACTTGGATAAATCACAAAAAAAGAAAACCACTTAGCATGCTGCTTTCCTCAATAACACCTTTTTCTGAAGGTACAAGGCTGAACGCTGTAGGGAGAGTGTGTGCGGAGAGAAAAGCAAGGCTGCAACAGCCCGCTGAAGCGTGCCCAAGGTCAGCCCCTCTCATGGAAGACCAAGAGGTCACGTGCGACCTAGAAGGTATTCTGATATGTTTAAAAAATTTAAGTAATTAAATAATTCAGTGAATGAAAGCCGTCAGGATTCTAATGCAGTATTAACGGCGTCTTTTAGGAATCTCAAAGATCAGCTTCATGAGCAACAGAACTGGAGCCATTAGCAAGCTCATCCAAGAGTGATCATCTGTCCAAGGTGAGTACTTCCACATCCCTGATGCAGAGGAGCCTGAGGAGCGGCACAAACATTCCTGCTTGAAACCGCTGCTGTGGGACATGTACAAATAATGTCTGAATTGCCTCATTTTCCTCCTGCAGATGCTCAGCCCAGGTGTGTCTTTGCCACCCTTCAGCAATGGATGAAGCAGGCAGTGTCCCCACCAGAGTGAGCATGCAGGTCATCTCCACAACCAGCACCGCTCCAGCAGATTTCTAGGTGAGAAGCAAATCAACTGATTTCAAACATGGAGGACCTCTGATGTGGTCATGGAGAGGAAGACTTGATGGTCAGTCTACATGAAACCTCAACACTGTTTTGGATTGGTATTTCCTACCGAGTGCACCAGCAGTGCCAATGTGACAAAAGTCAAGCAGGAGTAAGGGCTCCAGCTGCTCCTCTAGCAATGCTGGGACAGCCTCCAGAATAACTTCCCAACTCTTACTAACTCCTACTAGATGTATCTTCTACACCAAGGCCTCTGGAAAGGACCAGAACCGGAGGAAGTTTGGCATTTCATCTGTGCTGTGTAGAATCCAACAATAAATTATTCCGCTATGAAGATCTAATATAGTTAATAGAGCATATAAAACTGTCTACTGTGTTTTATCATATTTAATTTGCTGCAACAACCTGCAGCCATCCAAGCTGTGTCAGCCTCCCTTTTTACAACCCTCCGGTGCCCTGAGAGATGCTCCCCCAGCTGAGGAGTCCCTCTGTCACCAGCGCCTCTGCGTCAACAGGGTGGTGCAGTGCTGTTCAGCTGCTTCTCACCCTCTAGCATGGTCCCAAGTGAAGCAGCTCCCTCACCACCATGGGGAGAGCCACAGGGGACCCCATGGCCATCCCCACAAAGAGTGGGCAGGCAGGAGGGCAATGCCAGCCTCTGGCTGGCCGTAGCTGCAGCCTCTTCTGGGGCATGAGCTTCGGAAGTGCTCAGGATGCATGGCAGGTTGGTGCCTCTCTCCAGGGGTTTCTCCAGGCGTATCCTCTTGTCTTGGTTTGTGGTTTGTGAAGGATATGATTCACTATCCCAGCAGACTACCATGCTGCCTGTGCCCCATGGCAGGGGGAATGCAGTGACTCACCAGTCCCCTCCAGCCCACAGGATGGTAGGACTTCGCTTCTTGCAGGGGCTGGGACATCCCAGGGTCCAGTCTGTGCCTGACAGCTTTTCTTAGGTCCGATGGGCTCACGTGCTGCAGCATGTGGCACGTGGCTGTGGCAAAATAGGGGTGTTGGGTTAAGGGGACAGACCTACCTTGAGCTTATCTAAGAAAAGCCACTGCTGTGTTGTCTGCCTGCCCAAACAAGACGTGCTACTGATGCTACTGTCATCAATTTAAAGTTGTTCAGTTTTTTTCTAAAAAACTTTCCTAGGTAGACAAGGATTTCCTTTTTAACCAGGATAGGTTGAGATGACTGGTTCACTCGTGTTTTCTTGTAGCGTATGCAGCAGTGCTTGTAATCATAGAATCATGTATCATGTAGGTTGGGCCTCCAGAGGTCATCTAGTCCAACCTCCTTCTCCAAGTGTAAAATTCATGTTAGTCACCTGCAAGCTTGTCATGACATATGAGGGATCGCGTGAAATTATTTTTAAGGAGATTGCAAGGTGTGTTGGGAAAGAGAGCAGCTGAGACATTACCCAGTGCCAGCAAGGATGCTGCAGCTGGAGACAAGGAGAAGGGGGAACAGCCACTACACAGCAATCAGAGTCTGCCTCCAAACCTCCCATCTCCCTCCTCTGTGTGTTTGGGTGGTGCGGGGCCAGAAGAAGATCCAGGCTGAAGGTTGCTGTACCTTGGACCTGCTGGGGAAGTCCTCAGCGTGACTGGGCAGACTGAGTGCCCTGAGCCCTGGGACAGATGTGCTGATGGGATAATCCATTTGGAATTCCCCTGGGTCTGGAGCATGAGCAGGGAGAAGGGAGGTTACCTGCTCCAAATACTACCCCAGCTGTCCCTGTTTCTCCCACCCTGCATGTATCCTGTGTGCTCTCAGCCCAGCACAGCCTCCTTGCATCTGCATGGCACCAAGAAGCTCTCTGAGCATCCATCATCATCTCCGATGTCCCACCTCAGCTCCACGGTAAGAAGGTGATGGGTTGCAATAAAGCTAGTCATAAGCACATGTCAGTCTAAGGGTACAGATGAGGGAAATAGGAGCATATATAAATAGGAATGTTGTAGCTAATGTATTGCAAGTCTAGCACTACTGACGCCTGTCAAGGAGACTAAAATTCTCCTATAAAGCATGCCCAAAGAACTTTTATGGCATCCCAGCCCAGTGGTCAGTACGGTGGTATGGAAAGTGTCCCATAGCACATTGTGAACAAGGAACGTTGACCTCGCACTAGTTTTAACAGAGAAAAATGTACTCAGTCTGGTAGGTTTTCAGGACCATCCTGTGCAGAAACGAACTCTCTGTCCTGTTAATGTCACTCAGGTCAGTATGTGCTTGCTTTGGAGATAGACAAGAACTGTTGCCTAGTGAGCAATGTCCATGTTCAACAGAGCAGGAGGGGTGTCAGTCTGTCCGAAAAGGATCACTAGTGTTGTCTGGGTGGATGCTGCCCATCACCTCTCAGTGCAAGCAGTGCTGGGCTGGGTATCAGCTGCAAAGGTGGTGGGATCTGGAAAAGGAAATAGCAAGTCCTTGCCTTTTGTCATCTCAGGGGCAGGTGGGTCAGCACAGTTGTGGCATTCGTGATTAGGGATCAAAAATCCTGAAACTTCCGATAAGTATTTAAGGAATAGCATACCGGTTATACAATTTCATGGTAACTGTGTATGCACACACACGCATAAACACATTTTTGGTCTCTGTATGAATTAGAAAATGTAAGCTGTTTGAATTTTATAGAACTGATTAATTTTGAAACATTTTGCTGTTATATTCACCTCTGATCCCACAGCAAGTTCTACCTAAGCCTCTATCTACCCAAGCTTCCTGAAGGAGATGTCTGGCAAAGTGAGACAAACAGACACTCTCCATCTTCTATCCCCTCTCCATCTTCTATCCCCTTATTGTCTTCTTCATGTTCTGAGGCAGAGTAAGTCAAGGCTTTGCTTGTGCTGATGGTTAAAGTAGTCTGTTTTATTCCAGAAATTGATATTGTTCTTAAAGAGAAAATTTATTTGAAATGCACCCAGGAGGTGTGAAATGTATCGTGCCTTTAAAATCAGTTTTATACCACTGAGACAGGCACCTGAGGGGAGCAGTGGGGGGAGATTCTGGATTATTCTGGCACAGTTTTTTTTGTGACCCCTCCTGTGTTAGCAGGATATGAATATCTCTTATTTGTTGTATTAGCTGCATCAAAACCCAACCAAGGGCAAGCCAAATGTTCACATAAGCACTTTTCTGGTTAATAAAAGGATATGATGTTCTAGTCATTCTAGGATATATTACTGTGAACCGCAGTCTTCAGTATTCAGTATAACCGATTTACTACAAAAAGGGAAAATAGGAATATAGTATATACAGTACATACCTGAAAAACAGATGGCTTCCAGTGGCATTCTGCTGAGAATTAGAGCCCAATACTATCCTTTCTCTTTCTCCAACATACACACCAGCTCCTGCTGTCTTAATATACATTACTTCCAGCAGAGTTTGATTCATCAGATTTTGTTACACCTGTTAAAAGACAGCTCAGTCTTTGTAGTGGATGAATTTTTGTAATTACTGTATATTTATGTTGTATTTGTGGGGTAATTACATTGTGCTTAGGGGTTTTGACAGCTAATTACCATTAATTCATATAATGACATGTCTGAGATGCTTGATATTCAGTTGTTGTCATAATGATATATTTTGCTTATCTTGTATTTACATGGTAATTGCTCCAGACATGTAGTTACAGTGCCAGTTATGTGTGCTGAAGAGCAACTAAAATTCTGCAAAAGCAAAAATATGGTTTAGGCAATGGACAAAAGCAAACATTTTAGCTTGGTTGCAGGTATGGCAAGGATCTCAAAAAAATCATGCCTTCATGTGGAAGCTACAGCTAGAACTAGTCATTGCTAAGGCCCTGGAGGATGTAACTTAACTGAAGTAACACAACAGTGGCTGCATTATATGGGTAACCAAAAACCTGTCCGTTTGTGCTGTCAGCTCAGCGAGTGTCTGGCATTGATCCGTCGGTTCCCATGGCTTCCACTACCAACAGCAAAGTTCCAGAAATAAAAGCAGTAATTTTCTTTTTTATGTGTTTTTTCATGAGCTATTGATGGGGTTTAGCTTGAGATTTTGATTCAAATCACAGCACAAGCCCCAAGCCCCATCAGTGTTTGCCTTAAGACTGCGATGGTAGAATGAATCCAGCTCAAACACAAACTCATGCTGCCTTGAATGTACTGCAGCATCCTTGGAGCCTCTTCCCCCGTGGCAAACTGAGGGTGCATCAGGCCACTGTGGAGGTCAGAGCTCAGCCGGTCTAATATCTGACTGTCACTTCATCAGTAGGATTTGCACCCAGGACTTGCATAAGAAGTGTTCTCTCATATTAAACGGGAGTCTGTCCTTGACCTTTAGGGTGTTGTACACCACGTGGGCCGTCAGTAATTCATTTCTCCTGCACTTGCAGCAAGCACCCTGGCCAGATGGAAATCCCACGCTCATAGTCCCCAGCAGCAGCCTCATGCCACCAGCCCAGTGCTTTTCACCAACACGAGACATTTTTCAACACTAATAAGGACCCACAGCACCTTCTGTTACAATAAAACTGTGTGTTCAGTCATGCAAAATTTTCCTTTCAAAGCAAGTCTAGAGCCATTGTATGAGTCATCCGCTTTATTTTATCAGCGAGAAATTGGGCATGTATTCTCCAAGGCTTAATCAGAAATCTTTTGCTCACAGTGGAAAGATTTCCATTGATTTCAAAGGGTCTCGGATGAAGTTTCAAGTTTTAATACACGACTAGTTTTAGTCTGTCAGACTTGTTCATTTGGGGCCTTTATGAATTGCAGGGCAGTTGTGTACAGAACCAAGTCACGTGGAGATTAAATAAACCCCATCGACATCAGTCTCGTGACACAGAATAGCAGCAAGAAACAAATATTGACTTGAAAAACAACGCATGTACGGTGACATTTAGCTTGTATAAAGTGGTAGTCTCCATTTAAACACAAATAGCACCTTTTCCCTGGAGCTGGATGAATTATATTCATCAATAAATATTTGTGTGGTTTTGACATGTCTCTAAGCAGCAAGAGAAGGAAAATGCATCCACAGGTGAGAATTCAGTGCAGATTTTTCTTAGTTTTTCTCAATGCATTTGGGAGACCTTGAAAAGCAGATGCTTCATTTTCTAGGTAGTGGTTTAAACGTAAAGGAGCAAGATTATAACAGACCATGGTGTAATAGGTTCCTGCCAGTAGTTTCCTGACCCTGCCACTCATGCTGTGCTACACTGCGAGGCTCTGAGCCTGAAAACACTCCTCAGAAGAAAACCTAAAGTAGCTAATTAATTCAGGAACCTCATACCCATATTCAGAAAGGATTTAAGCACCCGGGAACTAGTGTTTTACTGTCTTTATATGAGAGTTAGGGATTTTGTGGACCGGAGTTTCTTTTTGGTGGGAGTTAAGTGACCTAAGCATCTTTAAGAACGTAGCACCCATATAATGGGTTTTTTTTCCTCTGTATGAGGAATAACAGCACAGTTCATCAATATAAGGGAATGAGTGCGCAGGCTCAGACTCTTCGAGTAGGAAGGAGAAGACTGAGGGTTCGACTGATGACAGCAGAGGTCTTTAAAACCACAGGTGACGCAGGAAAGGTGGCTGGGCAATGGCTGTTCACCAAAGGGAATGAGTCTTTCCTATGAGGTACAGTCCTAGAAACATATTTACCTTCCCTTTCGGCCATAAAGCAATGAAGATAAAGTGGAATTTCAGGTGTGTGCCTAGAGATCAGCCCACTTCCTCGGCAGGTTACAGTGCTGCTGGATTTCTAGTGCCAGCTCAGCATTTGGGCACCAGGGGCTGCAGGACGAGGCAATCCCGTTGTCTTTACACAGTCGCCCACTTGCAAACTGCGTTTCCTTCCCAAGGCGTTAATAAGTGAGGAATCGGACCGTGCCTCCTGCAGAGCCTGCATGCAGTATGTGGAGAGTTCAGTTGGCAAACTTCAACTCAGAGTGAAAATAAGGATTGCTAGCTGAGGAGAAAAACCCAACTGCTCCTCCAGCAAATTTTTCTAGTTATATTAGACATAGTTCTCGTATTCTCCAGGGAAGGTACTTTAATAGTTGGAAAATCAAATAGATTCTCATGTAGGCTCCCTTTCCCGTGAAAAGATGGACCAGATGACGCCCCAAGGTCCCTTCCAACCTGGCCTGTGCTATGAGTCTTTTTAATTAAGAATTTTTTTTTAAAATACCTTTCCCACATAAGATTTTTCTCCAGCAAAATTGTCTTTATTTGCAACAGTTTTACAAGTTCTGTGTGACTTCTGTTCCGAAAGGACCTTTTCATAAGCCCATTCAAAAGGGGAAACAAAGATTTCTTACTTAGAGAGATAAAGCTGGTAGGGACCAAGGGGACACTGAAACATTTTGTCCCTGGATCTATTTTTTTAAAGCAAGAGAATTTTTTTCAGAAAATAACAGAGTGAACTCCTCCCAAGTCCTCCAGCACCTTGTTATGTCATTCTCTATTTCCTTCAAACACCGAGATGCTGCCTATGCTATTCCCAGCCAAGAAATGTGGATCTCTTCAGCACTGCTCTTCCAGTGCCATGACAGCACGGCCCCTACAGTTAGAATTACTGGCTTTTTTTCCTGAAGGCAAATGTGATTGCAGTTTATTCTGCTTTGGGAAAATGTTGCTGGGACTATGGATGGAGCTGCATCTGAGCTGCTGCCTGGCTTCACTTTACCGTTAAACCTGACTAACCAGCTTAATGAATATCTGTCCCTGGGCCATCCATCGGTCAGGCATTGTCCCAAGCCTTGTTCTTCTTAGCTAAGGAGTGCTGTAAGTGCTGGAAATGGCCATGCTCCTCTGCTCTCCCCCGTTATGGATCACACGGAGCAATCACAGAGCTCAGCTGCCAATGTCTGACAGGGTATCGCATCATCCAAGCTGTCCTCCCACCTGTATTTTATCTGATTGCAGGTCTTAGTCATGCAGTCAATGAATAAATAGTCTGAATGGAAGTTTGAGCAGTAGGAGGAAGGATTGTGGAGGGCTCCGGGGATCCGCCAATAGTCATCATCTGCACTCTTTTGTTTTGTGCCCGTGCGTGCGCCTTGCCGAACCATTCAGTAAAACAGGTGAGAAACACAGAGCAAACCAGCAGCAGGTACTGCAGCAGCACAGACAGAACCTGTGGCAAATGTCTTCCCTTGAGACAACCGCCTGCTCCACAACTGCAGATACGAGTCTGTCACCAGATCTTTAAAGTTTATACGTTTTCCTGAAGCAGGTTTTGTGTTTGCGGCCACAACTGGGTGGGAAAGGCAGCACTTAGGTGTATTGACAGTGTAGGGTTGTACAACTGATTTCTGTAAATTCTGCCTCGAGAATGTCTCTTGGCTCTTGGCTCCATGGTATGGGAAAATACAGCCTCTGCTGCTCGTAGGATAAACATTTCAGGATTTAAGGCATGAAAAGGGGAAAGTGAAATGAACTACAAAGAATTAGCTGCACCTTACATGGGTATTTTGTGTAGTATAAAACAAAAGGGACTTTTTAAGGGTCTAAAATGTTATCAGAAGGGATTATGACTTTTAGTTAGTTTTTCATTTGACAATCTCTTTAAAGCAAATTATTATAAATTTAGAGTCTGGTTTATTACAGCTACTCTAGTTGGTTACGAGAAATCTGGGTATTTAGCATCCCAGAGCATTTTGTTTATATCTGACCAAGGACAGGATGAAATCTGCATTGAGTCCTAGTTTGTGTCAAATTGCAGCTCAGCATCATCTTACGAGCTTTCAGTGCCTAAGATTTACTATTTTTTTATTGAAAGTAGATAAAAATGAGTAATCATCTGTGAATGATAATTATACCACTGCTTGTAGGAGGAAGCATGGTTTGAAGTTTGTCGCTAATTATTTTCTCATTTGCGTGTGCCAAGATCTACACCATAAAAGCTTACCTCTAAAGTGTGATCCTGGATGGATTTCTTGAAAAACAGATTTGTGAAACTTCCAGCTTGGGGTCCTTCGTTGTCTCCAGATCAGATTGATTCAGGCCCCCAAGTTCTCAGTGGTTAGGCAAAAAGGTGCATTTTCAAATGAGTTAGTTATGCCATGGTGAAACTCATCCTGGAGATTCTTAAATGAGTTTTAAATGGGTGAACATCAATTTGGCTTAAGAAGGTGCCTTACCAGTTGAAAATAAATCAATAAGTCCACCCTGCAGCGTTCAACTAACAGTGTACAGTTTCTTATAACTGGAATTTCAGGTTAGAGTATAATTGTTTCCAAATATAGTGATCTTGAGAGTTGCCAACATGACAGAAGCATTTATGCAGTGGATGGGAGGAGTCTGTAGGAAGCTGCATACCTGTAGCAAACTGCATCACTCTATAAATTTTGTTAGAGAAGAGTGGAGACAGGAATTTCAGCAATGAAAAACCAAATTTATCCCATTTTTAGGGCTTAAAGGCTGGGAGCTACTGAGGGAAACAAGTCTTAGTCCTGACCTCACTCTCTTGCCCCTCCAGAGAGAAGGTTTTGATGGTGAGAGGACATGGTCACACCTCATCGCCCTGAGGAGGTGTAGCCACTAAAGCCACCAAGTCTGGTGCAGGCATCAACACAGCAGCACCAGGGTGCTGCATCCCTTTGTCCCCTGAGTCCCCATGCCGGCCAGCATGGGGAAAAGCACCTGTCCCCCTGGGTCTCCCAGCCACAGTAGCAGGCTGGACTCATGCTCTGGTCTGAACAACAGCATGGGTTATTGCCCTGATTTTGGCTGAGGGTGAGCAACATGCACCCCCTTTTATTTTTGTTATCCCTTCTCCCACTTCTCACCCCTTATTTTCACTAGCCCCGACTCTTTCGTTCTCCATCCCAGTCTCCTCCCAGATGGACAATCCTATCCAAATTATCTCCTCCCCATCAGTCCCAGTTTTGCAACAATCCTACCCAACTCTGGTATTTCTGACACGGTTATATAGGCAAGCTCAGCTTCACACCCATTTAGTGATGCAGTGACCAAGGTGCTGTGGGTCTTGCAAGGCTGCGCTCCCAAAAAGTCCCCAGCACTCCTCTCCATTTATCTGTGAATTTTCACCACTTCTCACGTATCTCTATCACAACCACCTGTAAAACCCAGCCATCCCCTGGGGCACCATCTGTGACTTTTGTCAAGTGCCTGCACTGGTATCCAGTGATTTCTCATGCCACTCCCAGCAGCATCCCCGGTGCTGTTCAGCCCATCCTCCGGCCAGGACCGAGCCGGGGTCTCCCTGCAGCCCTGGCAATCCTCATTACACAAACACACTGGAGCACAGGCTGCAGGATGTTATCTCCTTGATTACAAGGTTCTTTATGTCAGGGTGAGTACATGTATGAGCATTGGTCGGATGCCCACAGATATAAACACACAAACAGCTATGTCTCCGCACGCCTTGCTTAGTGCCGGGTTCCTCCAACTTGGTTCTTGGTTGCTTGATTCACTGGTGTGCACAGGGAAAATCTAACTTGAACGTCAAATTTATAGCTCCGTTCATAGAAACCTCGTAGTAATTTCATTCTCGCCCTCATTCAGTCTGTAGAAAAAGGTCACGTCCCTAAATCTCAGGCCCCGTAAGGCAGCTAGGCATTTCTCAAAGACAGGTTCTTACAAAATTTCAGCTCTCACACAAAAATAGCCATTTCATTTCCTGTCCTACCCCGGTTTATGCTGTTGTAATGCGACTTCGACCCACCTCCTGACAGTTTGCTTTCATTTTGCCTATAATAACACCTAGCAGCAAAATCCCATGCTGTGAGTGTGAACATGAGCTGCCTGGCGACAAGATTTTAGTTTGCTGACAATCCTGCCTCAGGCTGTTGTGATTCTGACCATCTCCACTTTCTCAGCTTCTGGGTGCTGCTTTTGCCAATACGACACGTTGCCAACAGCATCAGTGCCTATAGGAATTGCAGCCAATTAATACTGCTGCCATTACGTGACCTCTGCAGCACTGAGATCCTCAGAAGCCCAAAGCAACATCAGCGTGCCAGAATATGATACAAAGTACTTGGAAACCTATAATCTTCAATTAAACTCGGCTCTATCTTTGGCTGCTAAGGAGACATGAAGTCCGAGAAGACTGGCTGACTTTACTAGAGCAGGATGATGTAGGAAGTTGCAAGATCTTGCAAAATAAATTTGAAGTGAAAGGCTTGAATTTCAGTGCTTGGTGTATGAACTTGAAAGAGACAACCTCTTTGAGATAGCAAGGAAGAACACTGGAAGTTCAGCATCTTTCCGTAGTTTGAAATATTAACATTATCATCGATGTGCTAAGTCATATTTCCTGTAAGCTAACCACCCCTCTCACAAAGCATGCCACAGATTCTTGCCTTTCACAGCTACGATCATGGAAATATTGTAAGTGAAAAGCACTCAGACCAATTCAGGGTTTAACAAAGTAAACTGATTTATTGCTGCCAAGGGCACAAAGATGTATCATTCACACCGTGTCATAATTCCTTAGAGGAAATGCAGAACCGGGGACATAAAGTACCTAACCTGTCCTGCACATACACGTGTGCGATGCCAGTTCCCATTGTTCTCTCCCAGTGATGTTATTCCATTTCATATGAAATGGTGAAAAGTTCGGTGACCAAGGAGTGAAAGTCAGTCTGTCCACCAGAAGGTCTTCTGCTGAGAAGATATTTTCTGGCAGGAGCAGACACTGACATTGCCATCTTACAGCTTAAAGCTGTCCAGTTCCTTTTAAGGAACAATTAATCATCCTCTTCCTCCTTTCCTCCTCCCAGACAGCACTCAATGCCATTACTGATAATCAGCTAATATGAAACATGATTGATTCCTCCTCAGAGGAACCCAGATGGTACCACCAAATCAGTAAAATTAGTCTGTGTGTGTAAAATTCACTTGGTATGAAGTGACTTGACAGCCTAGCGGGATACAGCTGTAAAACGTAAACATGGCAGGGCTTTTAGTGAGAGTACTTTAAATAAGGTAACTATATTATTAATGTCCCTTCCAAGAAGCCACTTGTAAAACCAGAACCAATTACTACAGTGATAGTAATACTATATATAGCAATAGCACACAAGTGATAGAGATACTGGAAACCAGCTCTTGTTGGCTAGAGATAGTAAAATTCTCCTTGATAACACACTTTTTCACCAGATCCTTTGTAGCTAGTGTCTCTACATGTGTTTGTCGTAATGACCTAACACTCAGACTATAAATTTTCCAATACTGTGTTTTCATGAGACCAAATCTCCAAGTCCCTGTGCCCCAGGAGTGGTACTTGTCCCAGTCGCACCAAACCTGCCTTTCCTGCAGCCTCAGCTGAGAAGTAAAGCATGGAGGTGCCCTGGCCAGACCAGAAAATGAGTGTGAAGAGCATGAAGCCACATCAGTTCCCCAAGATAAACCTAAGCTAGGTGATGGGAACCCCTTATACCGGGACTACCTCCGCAGGCTTTGCCTTCCTGAATCACAGCCTGTTATGTTTCAGACAAGATGGTCTCTGACTCTGCTCCCGGGCGGCCGGGTACCACCAAAGAAATAATTAAAATATAAGGTTTCCAAAATGTATGGCCACAAACACACCCACATTTTTAAAGATTAATGATAAGTAGCATTTAAATCCTGCCCTGTATTAATAAGCAATATTCATCACCAACGTCTGCTAGTAAATCACTTCCCATTTTAAAACGTCGTGTCTTTACTGGGCCAAAATACTCCATATAGGTGCCTTCTAACTCAGAGGCAGAGAGACAAAAGCTGGACAAGTGAGGGCAGTGAGGGACAGGCTAGGACACAGGCACTGCGGGTGGCCGGACACGAGCCCTGGCTGAGCTGCCAGAGGTGGTGGCTGAGATGGAAGCAGGAGGCTGGGGAGCCTCAGGCTGCTCCAGCACAAGGGGTGAGCTCGGAAGTGAAGAGCGAGGGCTAAGGGACCGTGTCTGCTCTGGGCAGCAGGAGTTGGGATTAGATCGCACAGAAATAAGGATGGCTTGGATAGGGGTGCAGAAAGGGGAAACAGCAGGAGAAAGAAAACACAGTGCCTACAGTCAATGTTCCTAATTAAAGTTATAATGCCAGTGTGCATCCTCGTAACGTGGGTAAGGGATGACAAGAGGTGCAGATTTAAGCCATAGAGGAAGCTTTCAGCCTGACATCAGACTTTTGAGTATTTAAATATACTTCCGTAATAATGTTGGTTTAATACAGTTCTTGTATGCAGTGTTTATATTGTGTGAATGGCTAAGGGCTCATTTGCTAAGGAGCGTAGGAGTTAAAACCAAATAGCTCCCCAGTGATGGGTTTTGACACGAAGCAATGGGCTTGCCTGGTCTGAGGGATCTGCAGGGTGGTGTTCTGTAGGGAGAATGCTTTCCTTATATTTTTCCCCGTCTTCAATTGTTGCAGTGGTTTTCCAAGGGAAAAAAAAAAAAAAGTTGGCCCTGCTGAGCAGTGAGCAGACTTAAACAACCCCCAACATAAGATTTAGACTAGACATTAGGAAGAAATTTTTTCCTGTGTGGGTGGTGAGGCACTGGCCCAGGTTGCCCAGAGAAGCTGTGGATGCCCCATCCCTGGAGGGGTTCAAGGCCAGGCTGGATGAGGCTTTGAGCAACCTGGGCTAGTGGAGGCTGGGGGTTGGAACTCGGTGATCTTTAAGGTCCTTTCCAACCCAAACCATTCTGTGATTCTGTGATTCTATAACCAAAGTCCCCCGTGTGATCAGCAGTGTCATTTCTCCTAAAGGAAACCTGGTGCTTGGGTCTGATAAGGTGTGATGGGTTTTGTTTAAATAAAAGTTCATTAAGGAAAGGAAGAATTTATTTTTCAGAGTCCCCTTGTGGTGCAGAGAGTGGGTAAAGCTCAGAAAGGACTTCCCTGCAGCTACGTCGGTATGAAAGGCCATTTGGGGAGAGAACCCCAGCAATTCTGTTCCTACTGGATTAAAGATGCGTATAGGCTCTGCTCAGCATGGACAGGGAGAATATGCCAGGGCCAGGAAACTTCAGGGCTCTCAGAGAAGTGAAGGACAAGCAGAAAAAAAATGCTGCTTACATCAGAAGCAGCAAGAGCTCTCCTGTGCATGGACCAGATGAATACGCGGTTGTGGAGGACATGGGAGTCCCTCAGTCTTCCAGTACCTTTGAGTGTGCTTGGGGACAAGGGGGCACTTGCTAAGCGATGATGCTGAGGAAAACACGTGGATTGCAGTTGCTTCTGGTCCATGTTCCAGGAGTGCAGGAGGCAGAGAAAACCTCTTTGCTTTATCCTCTGGTCAATGCATCAGACGTAGTAAGGGTGCAAACTGATGAAATCAAGATCTGGCTTGACAGGGAAGACTCATGAACAATTTGTGAAGAAGGTTTGAGCTGAAGTTTTGGCTCTAGGCCTGAATGACCAAATTGGCATTTCCGATGCAGTAACAACCTGAAGACTGATGGATGAATTTCTGTCAGGCTTGTCCAGTATGTTATTAATAAACAGGTCTGACGTTTTCTCCAAGGCTATTCTTACTTAAAAGCGTTTTCTGAAGAGCAGAGTCTACTTGGGGGTTTCTGCTGTCCCTTGGGTATAATTTAAAACTCACATTTTGCTAATCCAGGGTCTATGATGATAAAGATCTGCTTTCCTAGGGCCTGTCTGCAAAGAACAGATTTTTTCTAAAGTTCCTATTTTTGATTGTTCCTCATTCAGAAGGCGACACTCCAGTTTTTGAATAAGAGCTTATGTACACAGCGTTAAGCAGCTGACTAGCTTTAAATTCATAATTCCTCATTAGCTTGCATGTGCTAACTCTCTCTCAGAGCCTAATCCAAGTCCCACCTGTATCAGTGAGAATGGGTTTTACCTCTCAAATTTAGCCACCTAAAAATCAGGCATGTATTCTAAATGCAACTGTGGAGGAGCCACTTGTAGTCAAAAATAGGGAAAGATCAGCATTTCCAGGATGTGATTCACACCATCTCTGCCTTAAAAACTTGTCTTGAGGGGGGACAAGTGTATTTCTGGCAGCCACTGTCGAGGGACCCTGTACAACTAGCCTAGAGGACTCCTTACTCTTCGATAAGCAAATCCAAGGGAAGGAATCTTTTGGTTTATTTTAATGGAAAATGATTCAGGCTTTCGGTTTTCTACATCATCTGTGCCAAGATAAGTTACAAATTAGTAAGCAAGCCCCAGAGGGTATCCCAAATTGCGTCTCACAGACTGCTAACTCTGGCTTCAGTCAGCATTTGGGATGTATGGAAAAGAAATATGAACACCTGAAACAAAATTAAACCTTTTTTTAAAATTATTGTTTGTACTTTGCATCGTACTGGACTGGCTGACAGGGAGCAGAATTTGACAGAAATCTCAAAGCAAAGGAAAAAGGTTTTTGTCTGTCTCCTCTAAAGACACACACAGTGGGATATGTGAAATGTCAGGGATAATTAGACAAAACTGTATAAGCTCCTAGCAACACCAGTGTGCTGGGTAAAACTAAGCATTTGCCATAAAGCTTTAAACATTGTTTGAAAGCTGCATGTTAAAGGTAACCTGAGTAATTTTTAAGAACTCTTTCCAAGATATTAATCCAGACATGGATAAGAAAAAGCAAAATAGAACATTATGAAATGCTGGCATGCCTGTGCTGAGATAGGCTGCTCTGTTTCTTGTTTCCAAAGGTGATATATGGAAGTAATTGATCCCTCTCGTATAGCAGATTTCCTCAGCTCTTCATCTGCTGGAGCCTATTTAACAAGGAGGAAAAGGACTAGCTCCTATTATCAGTAATCCGCAAAGATCATAGAAATGTTTGTTTAGTCCAGCCTCCCACTTTTAAGTGAGATATCCAAAACCAAAGGAGAAATAACCAGTTCACGTCAGCAGGAAATCTGGCCCAAAGTGCCCTTTGGAGAAGAAAAATAAACAAACTATGAATGCAGAGAAAA
>WKFP01015156.1:886481-915039 GCA_011057875.1 Pterocles orientalis
CTGACAGGGAGCAGAATTTGACAGAAATCTCAAAGCAAAGGAAAAAGGTTTTTGTCTGTCTCCTCTAAAGACACACACAGTGGGATATGTGAAATGTCAGGGATAATTAGACAAAACTGTATAAGCTCCTAGCAACACCAGTGTGCTGGGTAAAACTAAGCATTTGCCATAAAGCTTTAAACATTGTTTGAAAGCTGCATGTTAAAGGTAACCTGAGTAATTTTTAAGAACTCTTTCCAAGATATTAATCCAGACATGGATAAGAAAAAGCAAAATAGAACATTATGAAATGCTGGCATGCCTGTGCTGAGATAGGCTGCTCTGTTTCTTGTTTCCAAAGGTGATATATGGAAGTAATTGATCCCTCTCGTATAGCAGATTTCCTCAGCTCTTCATCTGCTGGAGCCTATTTAACAAGGAGGAAAAGGACTAGCTCCTATTATCAGTAATCCGCAAAGATCATAGAAATGTTTGTTTAGTCCAGCCTCCCACTTTTAAGTGAGATATCCAAAACCAAAGGAGAAATAACCAGTTCACGTCAGCAGGAAATCTGGCCCAAAGTGCCCTTTGGAGAAGAAAAATAAACAAACTATGAATGCAGAGAAAAAGAGGGAGAAAAGGCAGGAGAGGACAGAAGAGAAGGAAAAACAGACCAAAATTTTTATTTGAGGTGGTAATATTAGAAATGTAGGACTTTTTGCCAAAAGGTGGGATTTTTCCAGGTTCACTAACAGATGTTATTTATATCTTCTAGGAAAACAATGAACAGGAGGAAATGTGGAAACTTTTTGCTGCTCTGTTGAATATGGGATTATAAGGGGGGAAAAAAAAAATTGCACCTGGAGCATCTCTGTTCTTCTTTCAAATGGGTGGCTCCTGAACCTGGAACTCTTTGTTACCTGAAGCAGCAACTTCTTTCACTGTGCATCCTGGAGGGGAAAATGAATTTCACAAATTGCACCACTGAAGCCAACGTGGCTGCAAAGCCAAAAACAGTAACTGAAAAGATGCTCGTTACCCTGACCTTGGCCACGATCACAACCTTGACGATGCTGCTGAATTCTGCTGTAATTGCGGCAATCTCCACGACCAAGAAGCTCCACCAGCCAGCAAATTATTTAATATGTTCACTAGCTGTGACAGATCTCCTTGTTGCTGTTCTCGTCATGCCCTTGAGCATCACTTACATAATGATAGACAAATGGACTTTGGGATACTTCATCTGTGAGATCTGGCTTAGCGTCGACATGACCTGTTGCACGTGTTCAATCCTTCATCTGTGCGTCATTGCTCTGGACAGGTACTGGGCAATCACAGACGCTATTGAATACGCCAGGAAAAGAACGGCAAAAAGGGCTGGGCTGATGATAGTCACCGTGTGGACTATCTCCGTCTTCATATCGATGCCCCCTTTGTTTTGGAGAAATCACCGCAGCGTCAATATTCCCACTGAGTGTCGCATTCAGCACGATCATGTCATCTACACTATTTATTCCACATTTGGGGCATTTTACATCCCACTGACTTTGATCTTGATCCTGTACTACAGAATTTACCATGCTGCAAAGAGCCTTTACCAAAAGCGGGGTTCGAGCCGCCACCTCAGCAACAGGAGCACCGACAGCCAAAACTCCTTTGCCAGCTGCAAGCTCACGCAGACATTCTGCGTCTCAGACTTCTCCACGTCCGACCCAACCACGGAGTTCGACAAAATCAACGTGTCTGTGAGGATCCCTCCTTTTGAGAATGACCTGGACCTAACTGGCGACCGGCAGCAGATCTCCACAACACGGGAACGAAAGGCTGCTCGCATTCTGGGCCTGATTTTAGGTGCTTTCATTTTGTCCTGGTTGCCCTTTTTCATCAAGGAGCTGCTTGTGGGGCTCCGTGTTTGCACTGTCTCTCCAGAAGTAGCAGACTTCTTGACCTGGCTGGGATATGTCAACTCCCTTATCAACCCTTTGCTCTACACTAGCTTTAATGAAGATTTCAAGCTGGCCTTTAGAAAGCTCATCAGGTGTCGAGAACATACTTAAAAGTACTGGGAGATGATGGTGATGATGATGTGAATCCTGGCCTTTAGAATGAGCAAAATAATTTGACTCTGTCAGCATTTCCCTTGATAAAGGGGATTTTTGTGTTTGCCTATTTGCTTGACTTATCTCTAGCCTGTAATTTGTTCTGCCATTTTTTACCTCTAGTGTTATCCATGGTAAAGAGTTTGAAATACAAATTTACTCTACAAAGAACAGATTTTTTAACAATGAAACAACAACAAAAAAAGAAACTAGTATATACTCAAGTTTAAGACTTTTTGTGTAACCGATGATTTGAGAAGCAAACAACAATATCCACTTTTATACTTTTTCATTTCAGAATCAAATGTCTAAATTGTCGTGCACGGTAGTAACAGAAAGACTTATAAACTGAATCCCTTAGATACATATTCAAAAATTAATAAACACTTCATGGTCATGACATCTAAACAGCAAATCTTTACTGTGGCATTCTGAGAAAACTAACAGTCATTTAGAAGGAAAATAACCACCATTTCCAGCGTGGGCTAAGGCAGAATAAACCATTCTTTTCTTCAGGAATAAACTCCCAAAACAGAAAGCATCTAAAATTTTTCCATCTAAAAATTGATCCCATTTTGTACTCCAAAGTAATTATTTAAGTGGCTCTTTTTGTGTAAGGTTCCTGATTTATGTTCAAAGGATTGGACACCTGTGCAGTTTGTTTGGCAATTAGGGGACGCCACTAGCAAGTGTCACACGGGTGAGACCAGCTGCACATCTGACTGGTCACATTTTTAATTCCACTAACCATACTTCTTCAAGGCTCGGACCTTGTGCCTTGGGCAATTCTGGGGTGGCGTTATTTACCTGGACCCTGTGGTGCACAACCCCATGGATTGATTGATCTTACCCAGCCAACTTAAACAACTGGATATCTTCTCAGTGGGACAGCAATACACAGAAATTCAGAAACATCGTCTAAAACCAAATAATCTTCTGTTTAAACAGAAGCAAAAAAAAATATCAGGGAATTTTTTTTTTTTAAATAGCAGTCTGCACATCTGTCTTATCATCACCTTAACAATTCGTAATGACATTTTTGTCAACTAAACCTATGATCGGGTCCTCTAGCAGGATTTCTTGTTCTGAGAGTCCTTCACAGAGCTACTTCCCTTGTCCTGAGAGAAGGCAGAGAGTCCTTTGTGTCCTGTCTTCTGTGCTTATGAAAGTTAAAATGTCCTGGTTCACATATTGTGGAAATTGGGCTCGGAAGGGGCAAAATCAAAGCTGAGAGTCTGGTATTGTCTCTCAGCAATTCCTAAGCACTGCTTAAATATCGATTACTTACCTTGCACCATAATTTTGTTCCCTGCCCATCTTTCCAGACAAATTCTTTTTTTGAATTATAGCGATACACCACATAGAAAATATCACATACAGCAACCTGACATGCAGTAACAGTGAACTGTAGCATGGCAGCTCCAGATCCATCAAAACAAATACTAGAGGCAGCAAAAGTGCTGTAACAGCTCTGGAAGCCATCACTGAGAAAAGTTTTTCAAATTTACAAGGTGACAATCATTTGTGTTATCAAGCGTCAAGGAACTGTAAGTAACATGTGAGTAATAAACTCCAGATGGAGCAGAGCTGAGGAATGACATCCGTATTTTGGAGAGAAAGCGTTCAGTTGGAAAGATGCAGTGCTGCAAGCTGAGTGTAAATCAAGTCTGAAGGTGACCAAAGTGTGACCTGCCGCTTACCCACATGCAGTGGGATTCTGCTTTAGAAACTCCAAGTTTTCCATGCCTGAGTTTAGGAGGTTTATTTCCAGCTGCCCTTCTGAATCTACAGCAGCCTCCTCCAGCTGCCTTCGGGTTCCCTACTAGCTAATATTAATATCTAAACAGAGGGGAAAAAATAATTTCAACCACTGAAAATGTCTTCTGGTGAGGAAGCACAGAGATCCATTATGGTTTTTTCCTTTTTGTTGGAAGTAGAAACTGTTGACTGAAGCTGGGGAAGAGTGGCCTGACCCTGCCTATCTATAAAAGTTCAAAGCATCTCCCCAAAGCACATAACCTATTAGGGGACAAAAAATAGCCAGGAATCAAAATCAAAAGTAGTATTTGTAAGAACTGCTGCAGAATAAATTTATTTTTTCTTTCAATAAGCTCAGTAGAAATCATTAATAAGGATTGTGCATAATTTCCCCAAACAAGGTGGCTGCTGCTGGCAGACAGGACAGACAGGCAGTAGGTTTGGGTGTCCCTGGGGCGGTTTGCTGCTCTGCTACAAGGGTGCCAGCTGCAGGAATGATTGGAAAGGGAAAAGTAAATGTGCAAGACTGCCCCAATGCACAGTTTGAGTCTCGGCTAAGATGAGGCAGAAGCTGCACCCCAGCCAGCTTCTTTGGGGCTCTCTTTGGGGCTTGGGTGCAGCTGCTGCGTGAGGGTCTTTGCTAGGAGAAGGGAAGAGGTGGGAGTGACAATGCTGGAGAAAGGTGTTTCAGAGAGGAAAACCAACAAAATGAGATAGGCTGCCAGCTCTGACTGCTGCTGCTAAGGGCATACAGGCACAGAGAATAACTCAGGTTGCCGGGGATCTCTGGAGGCCAACTAGTCCAACCCCCGCTAACACCCACCCTCAAAGTGGGGCCAACCCCACAGCTGAACGCCGCTGCTGGCATGCAGTGTGCAGTCACGTTTCATGCAAAAATAACAGCTCCGTCAACTCTGTCACCTATACCGATGCTCATTTAAGGACAAAAGTATGGCTGAAGGACCAGAAATGGTGAACATGACCTCCACAGCAGCTGTTGTAGGTAAGTAGAAAAGTTTCAGGGACAGGGATGAAAGCTGTAAAACAGAGCAGCTGCGTCATCTTTATTTGTAATAATGTCTCTCTTTTAGTATCTGATCTCCACTGTTACCACTCAAACCACCAATCGGGCTGAAAACTGTATTCAATTTTAATATTTAGAGTTGATTAACAGGAAAAAACAGATGGATGGCTAATTTTTGTGCTTTCCTCTTAAATAAAGACTCACCATTCACTGCCAGCTGACAACTGCTTTTCTAATTAAGTCATTAACTAAACACAGAGCTATGTTTTCCAACAAATGGCACTAGACTGATGAAGATGTCCTGTACCATTTCCCCATGCTCAGACTCAAAGTCAGGAACAATTTAAAGGATGGTTTACTTAAAACAATTTCACTTGATCAGAAATTGCCTGTCGTCTCATGGAAATAAAAACTTTGGTTAGTCTGGCACCATTGTTTGGCAACTTCATTTTTTTTTTTCTGTGTTAAGTATTTGCTGATTTTACAAAGGGTTTGGACACTTCTAAAATTTGATTTCTTGCAAGCTCTTCCCAGCAAGCTCTTAATAATCCATCCAAGACCTTCAGCCTACATCCATCTTCTTTAGCCTCTCTAAAACATCTTTTCTGCTCAAAGTCTTATTTTACCTAAAGCTCCCCTTGCATAGTTGTCTTCCTACCTTTCTTCTTGTATTTCTTGAAAGGCTTTTCCTCCCCTCTCCTTCCTTCTCTACAGCAGGGTTCATACAGACTTGCCTGTTTAGCCCCTCTTGTCACTTCTGCGTTTCTTTTCGGAGTGCTATTTCCTCCTATCACCCCCCAGCTCACCATCCTGCCTTTGGGTTTCTGACTCTTAATCCCTAGATTTATCATGGTCCTACTGGAGTTAGCCCCCAGTCTCTGTTATCAGGATTGCCATGTCCATGGGTGCTCAAGTCTGTCGGGTTTTACTCTGTCTTACTTGTGTCCAGGCCATACCCAGAAGTTTTTCTCTCTGTGTAAGCAGCCAGTGCTTTGGAGTGAGTTCATACATCCCTAGTCCTGAAGACTGCAGCCATCAACCTGTTGACCTCCCCAAAAGACATACTCTTCAAATGCTACTTTACCTTCTATTTTTGTCTTGTCCGTACCCTGTCTTTGTTGTTCCCTTTCTACCACACTAAAATTGACCTTCATATTATCATTTTAGGGACCTATATATTCACTGTTTGGGACCTGTATCTACATGAGTAACTCAGGCTGCACTCAGCGCCTGCCTGTGCAAACCTCAGCTCTCTTCTCCGCAAGCTTTGTCTTCGCCACCTCCATACAGTGCAACCCCTCTCCTGTTCCTTGCAGGTGATGGTTTTTTTCCTTCTCAAACCCACTTCTGACATGACTCCTGAAAGAAAAACAGTCAACACGGGCAGTGGAGGAATTATTGTGTGTGCATCATTTGTACTTTTTTTCCATCGTTCCCATATAGATCACATCATCTCCTGAGTTCAGCGATGTCCGTCTAGTGCATAGCACACCCTAGACATAGCAAAACCCTGTTAAGAGCTACATATGTCCTGAGACACTTAGATCTGGCTCGCCCACATGGCTTTAAAGCTTGGGGTTGCTACATACATAATATTACCAATATTGTCCCCCCACACACCATCACTGCCAAGGGATTTTTAATTTCTCAAGAATCCCGTGTAGGTGATGACATGTAAATGGTATTTCATAACTCCTTCCCACTCAGTCTAAATTAACCATTTGCTACATGCAAATTAATGTAAACTGGAAATGATATCCTGCTGTGTCTACCAGCCCTGGAGAACAATTAAAAATAATTTCTCATGGTTTAATGGTGTCTCCACCCAAGTACGCAATAACTCCGCTGTAAGTGTGACTGGGAAGAATTCTGCCAATTCAGCCCTGAAAGGTAAACTTCTAGTGTTCCCATTGTAAGCAGAAGATGTAACCATGAGTGAGCTGTGGGAAAAAAACATATACTGGCAAGTGCTATGGACCTCTCCTGAACTACCCAAGGAAGAATGATTTCAACTTTTTTCCTTCTTAATCACTTTTCTTTCCTTTTCATCTCCCCATTTCCTGGTCTGTGGCTCCTGGTCATTAATTTTTCCCTCTGTTTATTATCTCTTTCTCTTTCCTTTCCTTTGCAGCCTTCCTCTGCACTACAGGGGCATCTAGTAATGTGTAGGAAGAAGCAAGGCTACCTTGTGCTATGTTGATGCCACCTAAGCACCACTCTGCTCTTGATTTTAGGTAATCAGGTTGCAGGTACAGTTCCATGGCACTGCCCTGCACAGCCTCTGCTGCTGTTTTATCGCAGTTTTACTACAAATCAGATTTCCAACGTGCTTCAAGATTCTTCCAAATGAAAGATGCCGCATAATACACCACAATGTCTTCCCATGTGTCATGATTTTTTAAGATCTCTTTTTAATAATTCCCTCTCTTCTCCTCTCCCATGGGGCTTGTATCAGTAGAAATGAAAGCCACAGCTAGTATGGTCCCCAGAGGCAATAAGCAGTGTTGGAAATGCACCACCCCACTCCCCCCACCCCCGGTATTTCACCCTCTTCCAGTTGCTTGCACTGCGGTCTTAAAATACATTAGCATATAGATCAGCTCTCTGAAGTGTTCATGGATTAATTTCCTGCATGACAAATTCTCACCCTCATTTCTATCTGGTGCAAGATCCCATGTCACTGGGGTACGCAAATCTCCTGAAGTGCCATGTCTCCAGTTCCCATCTCATACACCCCAGTGACTGAATGGACCCATTTCTACACGGTCAGGCATAAAGCACTGTCTCCTTGCAACTACGTTTTAAATTAAAAATTTACATTTTTTCAATTAAGAAACAAAACATAACTTCTGGGAAGAGGGAGGACAGAACTCCTATTCCTTTATAAACTGTTGTTCTGCACGTTATTTGACATGACTCAGCTTCTGGCTATTAATTTTAAAGAAGCACTAAGAAGCAAAACATGAAATCGCACATGCTCGCCTGACCTACCTGCAATGGACAGAGCCACCTTCCAGTGGATTTTACAATGAAAAATGGTTTCTCTCCAAAGCTTTCTACAACAGCCTTTTCAGAGGAATAGACAGTTCCATACAAATGACTTCCACTTCTGTGATGACACTAAAAATAATACTTCAGTCCTTTTTAGGAGGAACAGCCTGACAAGCTGCTAGAGCGCTGGGATAAGCCTCAACAAGCATGTTTCTCCAATAAATAAAAAATCAGGCTAACACCTCCAGCTTCAGAGTTTTTAAATTGGAGAATTTGACCACTAAAAAGAAGCCTATGAGCTAGAGATTTATTTTTATCGATACATATTCCAGCTCAATTCCTCATTTGCCAAGTCTGCATAGGAGAAATAAAAAAGAATCACTTTTTAAATTCAGAGTAACAAGAAAATACTCAACCTCTTACTTTTGCAATGGTCATTCTCAAGCAGACAGAAAGAAAAAATTAATCCAATTAGGTCACAGAGCTTAATCTAAGATTGTAAAATTAAGTGTCATTATCTTGGTCTGATGCTTGCACATACACACAAGTCACAGATCATAATTCTTTGGTTTTTCACTGCAGCAGGTTTGCTGCTTGCTGTAGAGCAGGTTATCTGTGCTTTTAACCAAGATCAGCAGGAGGCTCTACCCCTGCCTGCCATGCACACAGAGCCCACGGGCAGGAGGGGATCGAGACCTGGAGCTTCGTGGCTGGCAGAGGCTGCGCCTTGTCTCCCCCTGTGCACTGGGGACACGGCGTCACCGCTGTCACCTGCCTTCCTCAGAGCCCAGTCTGCCCTCAGCCAAACTGCTGCTTCTGCCTTCGCCCAGGGAACTCAGCACCTCTGACCAAAACAAAAGGGGAGAAGGACAGGACCACTGCTCTCTCAGGCTGTGCACTAAGGGAGCGGCTGGAGCTGTGTCCCCCAACCCTATTGCATGGCCCAGCACACCCAACCTGCTCCATGCCAGCGGCTCCACTCAGACTTGCAGCAGAAGCCCCCAGGAGAACAGACCTGCCTGGACTGAGCACATACTACTATCTCTCTGCTCCTTTAATCCAGTCCGAATGGTAAATTACAGCAAGGGCAGTTCCTCAGGGGGTCGTACTCATGCGTCAGCCCATGCAAAAGCTCAGGCGACAGCATCTTGGCCAGCAGTACCCCAGTTAACGTAGAAAGGATGCATTAGCTCACGTTACAGGGATGCATTTGCTTTGCTCTGTTGACCTGCATTTTTGCCACCAAACTCTTCTTTGTACTGCAGGGAGGCATGTAGCCGGTGGGCAGTAACAGACCAACTCAGGCGGTAAAACAGTCACACTGGGGACAGTTTCTAAACCTCCCCATGCCCTAAAGCAGATTAACAAGTCCTTATTTTCACAGAGCAAAACACTACCAAGCAGGAGATTCAAACCTGCAGTAAAAGAAAGCACTGCCATTCTCCATATCCACCGGTCCTGGCTGGACACAAGCCATTTTCCTCGTACAGACATCACATCCACTCTCCAGGCTAACAGGGGTACCAACACCGCACCTTTCTCCCCCCAGGCTGAGGAGCAGCAAGCTGGTACCACTGTGGCCCCAGAGCAGCCCCAGACCCGTGGCCTTGCCGCTCTCCACTCTCCAGGTGGGAACAAGTGTGTGATCAGAGAGTTTTGGTCACAGCTGATAGCTTAGATCACCCCTAAATGAGCCATGTGGCAGCCATCAAGAGCAGCTGTGGCATCCAGTAATAGTCAGGCAGGTAAAAGCACATGAAATAGCTCATGGGGCACAAAGAGTGCTGAGCAGCTCCTGGTGGCTCTCCTGGCTAGTCGACACCCTCTCACCTCCTTCCACATCCCTGTTTGCTCCTTTTCCTCTCCCTCTTTGAAAAATTGGTTGTTATTGATGGATCCTGATGGAGCCAGCGCAGTCACCCCAAGTCAACAGTGAGGAAAAGCCGCACAGAAAGGTTGGAGGTCCTGTGGGCCAAGGCACTCCCTTTGGTGATTACAGTTCCTTCTATATTGAAGAAACAGCCTGTAGGGCATCTTCTAAAGGAGAATTGTTTTGAGAGGACAGAGCTTTGGGAAGTTGTGGAGCACGGTGATCTGCTCATCATGTTAATTTTTAATATAATGTAAACACATAAAATTTTTGGAACTGGATCCAAAGTCACACAAGTCATCAGTAGACCTGGCACTGTCTTCAACTGCCTTTGAATCAGTCTCGATGGACAAAATTTGGAGCTACTTTTGAAGGTTGCTTGAAAACTTGATTTATAATCTGCCTTTAGGAGTTACGATAACCAACGATATGTGATTATTATTTTAGATGAGAGATCTTTTCTTGATTCCATCTCTCTGTTTCCTTCTTCTTCCACATGTCCCCCCCCTTACCCTGTTTGACTAATATTTTACTGTGAACCATAACCTTAGATCCAGTGGGTCACTTTGACTTCAGCAGCAGCACACAGCATGTGCATTCCCCAACAAGTTAACCGAGAGGCACAGCAAACATGAAACTCCAGCAGAGGCAGAACATACCCAGGATGAGGGTTGATTTGCCCTCCTGATTTGCTCCCTGCATGTCCTCCCTGTATTTCTCAGCAATTCTGTATCTCTGCAGGAGCTCTCTGCACTTTGTGGTACTCTGAGATCTACACTTCTGTCATTGGAGTGACAAGTAAAAAGCTAAGCGACCTGAAGACGTGACAGGTGAAATATATTATGCTTTTACATATCTATGCGCACCGTTAGGGAGAGAACTACCATCAGCAGCATGAAAACCATGGGCTGCTGTCATCTGAGCTAAAAGGTATACTTTTCTAATAAGAAATCTTGCCTGCTTGGCAGGCCAGCAGCTGGAGGCAGACTTCATTTCACGCCCTTGCACAGCGCCCTAGCACAGGAGGTGGGGGGGCTGCCTGGCCCCAGCCCTGGTATTAGGCTGTCACAGGGCAGACACACGCTGCGCTGCCACCCCCATGGCACTCGTCAGGGATGCTCCGCTCACTGTGAGCACTGACGCAGCTCAAGTCCGAGTTTAATTCACAGTTGTCAAGTATTGGCTTCCTCTGCATAGGACTGGTGGAGGACAGGGTGGAGATGATTTGTTGCAGGGAAAACAGAGGTATGGAAGTCAATCTCTTGCAAAAGCCTGTTCATGCAGGTGCAATGGACTTTGCCATGGGGCTGGGGACCCCATGGAAGCTGGATGCAGGGCTACATGTGTTGCTTTCTCCTGCTAGAAGCTACAGCACTTTTACTTTTTCTGAGTTTGACTGTTTTCCCCCTTGCCATCACGTATTTTTTGTAATATTGGTAAAGAGTTGGATTCGAAGGCGCAGCCAGTGCCTGACCCCATCAGGCACACCCCACTGGGTTCAAAAGCACAGCCGCCAGCCCCAGGGGCACATCGATGGGGTGGATGTCACTGCCCTGCGCCAGGGCAGACAGCGGGAAGGCAGCAGGAAGGCAGCAGCTGCACGCCCAGCACCCCCTGCTCGCTGCCTGCGCGTGGCCACGCAGCATCCCGCAGCTGGAAACTTCCATTTCTCAGGATATTCATGAGACAGACACCTTGGGAAACCCTCCTAAACACCCAGCTTGCTTTGTAGTGCAAACAAGTGCCTGTGTCAGAGCTACCCTACCCCAATGGGAGTTTGGTCTGAGAGCTACTGTTTATGGAGTTACTTATTAAGGATTTTTTTTATTATGAGGATTTATTTCACAAACAAGCTTTGAAGATCGTTTGTCAGACATGTAATTTGAAAAAAAAATTATCAAAAATTAACATGCACAAGCCAAAAAATCAAGCAAATCCCATCTCAAATGTTCATTGAAAGAAGCAGAAAAAAAAATTTTTTTTAAGGGAACTTTGAGCTAAGTAGAAGGAAACAGCTGGGAGTGCTCTGGAGACGAATGTGTTCCTATAGGACTTTACTGATGTCGAACTGCCTCTATGCTCTAACCTTCCCACTTACTTTACACAAAATATTTTCCGATTGTTTTCTAGCTTTTTACCAACTTAGTGCACGTTTTCATGCTTATCAGGTGTGTTAGGCACACAGTTCTTCATGTCAGTCTTTTCATTCTTCCTGGTAACCCACAATTTCATGATCTTTTGAACCTGTCTACCGTTTTATGTAAGGTGATTGATGAGCGAGCATCTTAAGAAGTCACATTAATTAAAGAGCAAAAATCAAAAGCTTCCACAGCTCTAAGACCTCTCACTGTCTCCAAAGCAGCTTTGCCACTTATTTTTCTACTAATTCCTGCAAATGTAATTGGTACATTATGCCTTACATGTAACTCATTTTCTTGCTAGAGCAGGAAACGTAGCAGTTGGCTTTGTGGGGTATAGAAATTTCAATGATCCAAAGCTTTTCAGTGCCCACTTCGTGAACACTTTTTTTTCTAAAGACAAAAATGAAAGTTCTGATTATTCCACATAATCCTCTACTTAAAAAGGAGAGAGCATAGAGCTCAGTTGCTCTTTGCCAGCAGATGCAAAGCGAATTGAATTCCCAAATGGTCAAGGCTGCATCGTGTTCCCAGCCTAATGAGGCTGAGACTGGAAGCACAGGAGGGATACCAGTGAGTGTCTGGAATGGAGACAGACAGGATGAGATCTGGCTGCAGATGAAGACACCAAAATTTAGATGTATACCGAGACATTCCTGCATGGGTGCTGGGTTTGTCTGCTCCCATTGCAGCCAAGGGAGATCTGTCCAAGGCAGCCTCTGGAGTCAGGGGCTGTGATTCATTTCCCCCTGGAAGAGACACCTGCATGACACAGGCCTCCCAGATCTGCACCTTTGCAAAGCAACTGCAGGACACTGTAGGGCACCTCGGGTGTCACTAGACTGGCTACCTGTGGGCAACTGAATTAAGCCCTTGATTCTCACAGGCTCCAGTGGGAGCGTGGGATCCTGTCTGGTTTGTTGGCAGCTGACCATACACACCTGAATGCTGAAACATGGTGTGATGGGTTGGCCCTTGGCTGGGGGCCAAACCACACACATCCGCTCACACAGTCCCTGCCCCCACCCAATCATAGGGGAGAGAATTAAAGTGGTAAATGGCAAAGAGGACTCGTGGGTTGAGATAAGGACAATTTAATTACTAAACTACAATAATATTAGAAATAATACTACATACAAAGATGCAATTTGATACACAGTGATACTGCCCCTCCCCACCTGATGACCAAAGGCCTAGCCCACTCCCAGCCAATGGCCCCGAAGGAGGGAGAGAATAGGTGATACACAATTATGCTTCCCCCCCCCAAAAAGGCTCGGCCTGTTGCCAGCTAATAATCCCCAGAAACCGCACAGACGATTCCCCCAGAAAGGGGGGGAAAGGGGGAAAAGGGGGTGCACCGCTCCCGGAGGCACTCACGGAACGGAGATAACAGCCCAAGCGTCCCAACCTGAGAGCTGACCGAAGCAGGAAAAAAAAAAACAGCTAACGATCTTCCTGGAGAGGGAGGATGCCAAAACTCACGGAACGGAGATAAACGAGTGTCCCGGGCTGAGAGCTAACGGTGACCGTGGGGGGAGGGGGGGAAAAGGCCTTGGGAGAGCGAACGCAGGCTCCCCAAAGCGAGACGAATGCGGAAGTGAAAAGACAGCTCTCCTCGAAGAGTCTTCTCCTATATACTGGGTATGACGTGCATGGGATGGAATAATTGGTCAGTCTGCTTCTCAATCTTGACTTAAAAGCAAATCCCAAGCTAGAAGCCGGGCTCTCTCTCTGTCTATTGAGAGGAGAGACGCTGAATGTATCTCGTCCTTGAGAACAAATAGCAACATCCTAGCAATAACTATAAACGTTCTTCTCTGTTCTTCTCTTATCAATTCTCTCCTGAGCAGGAATCCAAAACATAGCTTCTTGATAGCTATTTATGAAGAGAAGGGAAAAGGGAAAAAAAAATTAACTCTGCTCTGCTTAACCCACGACACATGGTCATCCAAGAATGAGTTTTCTAGTTTGACCTTTTTAAAATAAAGTCTTTAAGAAACACGCTCTGTGTGAACAGCCTGTCTTCTAGGGAGAGATATTTCTTCTCTTTTTTCCACTAGGCACTTGCTTTAGTCTTTCTTTGAATCACATAAAAGTATTTTCTGCTTCACTTCTTCAAAGCAGTCGTGTGTAGATCAACAGACTGCTGGAAGCTGCAAGGCTACTTAAGGAAATAAAAGTAAGAATATATGTTCCGATGAAGAAAATCGCCACCTTTTTGCAGTGAGTACAAGATAACACAGGGGAGAAGGAATAAAAACAAAGCCAGTCTCATGGGTCACCTAATTCCAAGCAAAAGAAGAAAACCTGGATATAAGAGTAAGTTGCTGCATAAATAGAGAAAGGCTTAAAAATAATTGTTGCAACCAGAGCAGTACGGCTTCTTTGCTCACAAGTTCCTGTGCTACATGTGGTTCTGTTAATGCAATTTTCCTTGAGGGTTTTTTTTTAACTGATGGTGTGGCTGTTGAAATATTTGCTAATGGACTGTATAAAAACATCCTTGGTCTATAGGCAGAGAAAACAAACACAAGCATGGTGGCTCCTCGCCTTGGCAATAGCCATGAATCCGTGTGTGCCTTGCACCCTCATGCAGCTGCTCTCCAGGAAAGCCTGGTCTGCACAACTGTGCCAGAGAGAGACACAGACGCTTTGAGGAGCAGCATAGTTAGGGGAGTAGACTCCAGGACCGTGGTTTCACTGCTGTCAGGTTGTCATGACCACATCGATACCAACGGTCAGCCACAGCAGCTACCCCACAGGCATTTTTAACGCTCCGGCCAAGTTCCCAGTCTCAGCTCATCTCCAGAGGTTCCTGCCCATGCACAGGCTCCTGATCTTGCTGTGTCAGCCTCCCTCACCCACTCAAGAAGGGAGAGAAAAGCAGCAGGAGATCCCTGCACACTCCAGGCACATGGGGCCATGCCACAATGTGCTCTGTCGCAGATATCCCAGGGGTATCTCAGGAGCTGGAGCTCCAGCACTGACACCAGCAACAGCCAGACTTTCACACACCAAAAGCATGGCCCGTTGCCAGGAGGTATTCCCATGAGACCCACTATGTCTTGACCACTATGGATGAGTTACAAGCACCCTGTTGGGACTACCCTATATTCCGAATCTGGAAGAGCACCAGGCCACCAATAATCTTCATAGTCCTGGGCCCAGAGCAGCCATCAGCTTTGTAGTGCGATGTCTAGCCCTCAGTCCCCAAACAGATACAGGCAATTGCCCGCTTCTGAAAGCTGGTCACATCAGTTTCCTATCCGCCCTGCCCCAGATTAGGAGTTCACCATCAGCAAGTCCATGGTGGCCATCATCATGGAAGCCTACAAGGCATTAGGTCATCTGCTGCCTCTCCAGCTTGTTCCCCCCTGTCCCAACCCAGGCATACCCCTCCCGTTAGAGCAGCATGCCTGACAATTTTAGAGACCTTGACTGGATACCTGTATCCCACCCAGCATCCCTCAAGGCAAAGTTGTGGTTATCGCAGTCACGGGAGGAGCAGTTTATTGGCACGCTGACGCCCCACCAGTCACTGCCCCAGTTCACACACATCAACATTATTTGCAAATACAATGCTGACATACTCCGGAGCCTTGGTTTTTCTTTAAGACGTGTTCCTATACTGACACCTAGGGTGTAGTGATGATGACACCTGCTGAATTGCTCACGATTTCTACCACCGTTCTGCTGTCCCAGAAATCACGGTGGTCACTGGGAGACTGACCGTGGTGCCCCATCCCACCTGATGCTGTCAAGAAGAGATTTTGGTGGCCAAAAGCCAGCTGGTACCAGCTACAAAACCAGGCAGATCTGAGGAGGCTGCCTAGATCACTGTGCCCAGACCGTGCATTTCACACACCGGGGGAAACCAGTGGGAAGCAGATTCTGTGTGGATGGAGGCAGACTGGACACTGTGAAGAGCCCTTGCCCAGCCAGCTGACCACCTTGGGCACAGCTTTGGTCCACGTGGCTCCTGGATGGGACAGATACCATGTCACCTGAGGCTCTGTTCAGAAGCCCAGTGAGGAAGAAGGGGAAGGAACAGCATGCGCAGGGCAGTGTCAGAAGGATGCTGTAATTCATACCCGTCTGTCTTACACTGCTCCTACCTGCATCGAGAATAACTCACCATTCAAAACCAAACCAAAACAAAACCCCCAGCATAGTTCTCTAGAAAGTGCAGGGCTGTAAGACCCAGGCTGCAATATTAGAAGCAGCAAGTGTTACACTCAGACCTTTCAGAATAGGCTTCCTAAACAAATTTCCCAATTCCTCATTTCTTTTTAGGAAATTAACCCCAGTTAAAAATGAAGCATTCAACTCACAGCTGTTAGGCTTGCTGTTTGTACTTGCAGTGGTCTGTCTGACAAGCACATTTCTGTGGTGTTAATGCCAACAGACTTGTCCGTAGCAGATAATCCACCTCAGACAGCCCACAGATCATAAGGCTGGAAGGGCCTCATCCATTTCCCAGCATCAAGGCAGGGTCACCTGTAGCCACGTCACTTCTGACAAATGTTTGTTCAACCTGTTCTTAAAGTCCTCCAGCGATGGAGATGCCTCATCTTCCTCAGACAACCTATTTCCCTGCTTCATTTCCTTCAGCACAGAAAGCTTTACTCACTGTCTAACCCGAATCTCCCTTTCTGCAGTTGGATCATGTTGCTTTTCATCCCGTCTGCCCCAGACAAAGAGGAAAAAAAATTACACTGTTCTTTGCAGCAGCCACTGAACACCTATTACCTGACATATCTTTCCTCTTATTCTGTTGATGTCTTACCCATAAACAGATTGCAGCTATTTGGAAAAGTTTCCCTCAAAATGTCATGCGATTTTAAGGCTTCCAATCTGAAAACTGCTCACAGACCTCTTGATACCTCTTCTGCTCAGTTCAGCCGTGGAAGAAGGCAGTAGTTCTTATGCTTCAGCTTCTGCTGAGGATGTTTGCTGGCAGCAAATTTTAAATTTGCCTAATATTAATATTTGCTGAGTAAACTTCGGCTGCACAAAAATATATGGGAAGCAAGCCCAAACTTTTGGCTGTAGACAGACATTCAGTGTTCAGTGCAAGAAACTACACACTGCAAAAGCAGGTAGTTAACGCCAGTCTTCATTATCACATTCTACCTGCACCCTTGCCCAGGGTCTGCCTCCAGGGATCCTCAGTGCTCCGCATCTCCTGACCTACAAGCCTCCTCTTCGAGGCATCACCAGCCACCCCTTCTTCCTCAGTGTCCTCCTCTGCCTCAGGCCCCAGCAGTGCCACTGCAGAGCCCAAGCTAGCAAGCTGAGAATGGCTCGATAGGGTGGATGCTGCTCTACCGTCGTGATGTGTCATGGTGGCAGCGCTTTGAGGTTCATCTCACCAGCCAGCAACACTCTGCTGGGATTCGTTTCACTGAGTTTATCAAAACCAGTGTCAGTTCTTCTCCTCCGAGGTACACAAAACCACTGGCCACTTAACGGCATCTGCAAACTTTGCAAATACACCATCTAGCTTATCATCCAAGCCATCAACAAGAATAATGACGAGAGCTGCCCTCAGGTCTTGTCCCAAAGGACTGCATTTGCAAAGTCCTCTTTCTTTGGCAGTGGATACTTGAAAGTTATTTACGAGCACAGTTTTTCAGCTAGTTGTGCACTCATCTAGGAATGAAAATTTTCTCTAGACCCAGATGTGATTTGAAAAATCATGTATCCAATAGCTGTACCAGAAATTTGACTTAAATGCAGGGTGAATTACATTTCCCACTTCCCCTCACAGAGCAGGCCATTACTCTGCCAAAGAATGAAACTCGTTTTCTTTGACACAATTTATTTTCAACAAATCTATGCTGACTATCTCTTTTCAGTTGAGGAGATGCATACAGATTGATTGCTTACAAGTATGTCCTACACCTTCTCAGGTGCCAGTTAGGCTGGCTGGGACTGTAGAAGGTTTTTTCTTTTTTAGGAATTACATTATTCAAGCCCTATTTGCACTTTTCTAAATGCAAGCACATTGAGCCTCCCCTCACTCCTTTAATTCATTATGATAGCTCTAAATTACACAGAGGTGGCTTTGATTAGTTCTTTCCATCCTTGTTTAATCAGAAGTGGCCAGCCTGAAATCAGCAAACTTATGTGTTCTTTAACCTGTTCTTTGCATTATTTTTAGTTACTCTTCAATCACTCCTTCCCCTTTCTGGCCTTTTTGTGGAGGGCAGAGGAGAAAGCGCAGAAGCAGCCAGGCGGTCCTCCCCTCATGAACCTGTACCTTCTCCCATTTGATTTGTTTTGATGGCATCTGCTGGCAGACACGGGATGTGCTGCTGTGAGGTAGAGGGGAGCCAGCAGACAAACACGGACTGCCAACAGGAATATTTGCACCCCCAGTGACAGAAAACAAAGTGAGAAAGACCTGTAAGGCTGTAAGGAGGAAATTATCTCCACCCAGCATCCAAGCTTGTTCCTGTGCTGCTGGAAACAAGAGTTTAACTTCACTCTGTGCAAACAGAGGGGAACACATCAAACAGTGCAACGCTACCCAGACTCGTCAATACTAGGAGAGGCTCCAGGCAGAAGCCCTGCTTGTGTGGCACCGGGAACCCCATTCCCTCCCTGCTTCCCGAGTCAGCCTCCTCTATCCCTCTCCCAGGAATGAGTAGCTAACCCCAGAAACAAAGGGAGATGGTGAAACCCCTGGGCAGCCTGAAGAGGACAGTCAGCAGTGGGGAGCAGAGGCAGATGCTAGAAGGACCAGGCATCATGGACCACAGGCGGCCCTGCCTGCCTCTGCCTGTCTCTCTCCACTCGGTTGCCCTCCTCTGAGATGTGGGGGTACAAGAAAGGCAGGGAAGCTTGAAAAGAGCACTTTGTTCCTTGAGAGATGCGGCAGATAAAAGAGAGATGTGATTTGCCTCATCAAGAGAAGCGTATGCAGCATCTTCATGAAAAAAGCATTGGGAATACGCCTGTCAAAGCAAGCGGTAAAGAAAAGTAACACCAGTCAAACTGAGTGATATTGCTTTCCTGGGATCAGTGTTCAGGAACAGGCAGACTTGGAGTGTTAATTCCAAACTGTAGGTCATTGTATTTACAATATCTTCCTTGAAAATCACACCTAAAGAGGGCAGTGGCATTGCTGATCCTGTAGTCCCCATCCCATAGCAGTCCTCCCAAACAAGCAAACTGTTTAAAAACTCAAGATGAAATGAAAACAGGAGTAGGTACCATTTTGTGTCTCACCACGATAGCTGAGGATTGAGTAACATTAATGCCAGTGCCAAAAATAACCATAAACACTGTCTGGGATTGAGGATTTATTTGGGTACCGTATTCTGCCCAGGACTTGCACACAAACAGTACAGACACACAGCCATCTGACAGTCCATGTCCTTGCTCCTCGCTCCTAAGGCTAGCTGGCATGATCTGTCCTTCTCCAAACTTGACCTCCAAAACTGGGGCCATACTGGAATAATTCCCAGTGCTCACTCTTGCACCAGGTCTGGGATTTGTGCTAGATGGCATAAACCAACACAGCATCACTGAACGTGCTAACAGGTCACCAGTATGAATTACCAGGTCTGATAGGAGCCAAGGAGAAGGGAACCGTTAGGTGGAGACTGCATGAGCATCTGCTCACCTCTGCACTCCAAATCCTCACAAGGCAATCAGTGAGGAAGGGTGCACATGGGAGCCTGAGGCTTCAGGACAAGGGCTGACCCTCACTGTCACATTGGTGGTCTAGAACTGGGCAGTGTAGGTGGTCTAGAACTGGGCAGTGTAAGTGGTCCCAGCTCAGGGTGTAAGTGGGGAATCTTGCTGGAGGGCAAGAAATCATCCATGCATCTCACTGAAAAGCAGAGGTGACTGGGCAGAAAACATTTTAAAGAGGAAACTTTACCCCAAATAACATGAGATGTAACAGACCAAAAATCAAAGTTTTGGAGAGATATAAAAAAGATGCTCTTTTTTGTAAGGAGAAATAATAAAATAAGAAAGTGTCCTTTTTTTAATTATTTCTTTCTGTTTTCTGGCCGTTTACCTCTTTGCTCATTCTATATTGCCACCAATACGTGGGGAAAAGCAGAAACTGGTTGAGGAGAGAAAACAGTGAAACCCTGAATTTTTAAATTGTGGTTTAAGAAGTGACCAATTATAACTATTTGACTAGCAAATCCCAAGAGAAAATTCTGCCTAAAAAAATCGTGATGAAGATTAAAAAGACAGCCCTTGCATTTGTGTAAACCTTAAAGTTGTGTAAAGCTTGAGCTTTAAAGCTAGATAAATTCAAATTATAAGTAGGGCATATTTCTGTCTCACATTTTAAAGAACTGTAAAACACCAGATTGCTTTTCTGTTGCTGTGACCTGCCATATAAAACATTTTTATGGTTTCTGATTTCACTATAAATAGGGCACAAGAATGATATGCTGTTAATGTAAAAATAATTTTACGTGTTAATTTGCCATGGCTGGAGGCAGTTTATCAGCAGGCTGGGAGATGCCTTGCCTTTCCACCACTGGATGGCATTCAAGGGACATAAATACTCACACTGGGAACTGCAGCAAAGGAAAATGCCTCTTAGAAAATTAAATCACAAAGCGTACAAAGCCTTTGGATTCTTGGTAATGCTTCTGTAATATATTTGTGTTTTCGGAGGAAATAAATCCACAAAAATGAAAAAATAGTTTTTGAAGAGAAAGAAGCTTTCCTCTGAGACACGACTGAATAGGCACGTAGGACGCAGGACAGGAGATCCCACAAGCAGTATTTCAATGAGGAGAGTCCAACAGTCGTAGCTAGGCTTCCCAGTCTACATCAGCATTAATATGGGTTGGCAGGAGACCATTGGATGGGACTTTTGTTTTTCCTTCCAGAGATATACCCAACAGGGAGAGAAAAGGTGAGATGTATTAACTTGACCTTGGGTCTACACAGACACGACACCCCGGTTGTGCAACATCTGCACACACAAAAAGCTCTTTAAAGCATTTCTGCCTTTGTCTTCCTTCTTTAAAGCTCAGACCCATGCCAGCATCATTAGAAGCCACCCGATCTCACAGCTGAGCCAGCTGTGAGCAGGAGGTGGGGCTGCAAACCTCCTGTGGTCCCTTCCCACCTGGACTGCCCTGTGCTTCCACAGCCTCATTAAGAATAAAGACAGACTGACTTTTTTTATAGATAAGAAGAGCACCCCTCAGCGGTAACAGTATTCGTGGGAGTGTAGCCGTGAGGGTCTGGGAATGTGAGTAGGGTCAGGTTTGCAGAGAGACAACTGTTTTTACGTGCCAGCTGATACAGCCAGGAAAGAGGGGTGAGCTCTGGAACAGACGAGCATCTCCTCAGGTCTGAAAGAGCACAGCAAGTTTGAGGTTAGCTGCACACAGGCAATATTTGCTGAGTTTCATCAATTAAAGGACTTTCAAGAAAATGGTAGTTCACACCTCTGTGGTACAAAGAAAGATTTGGAAGAGGAGAGGTGACAGAGCCACAGCTTCTGTGGTCTAAAGATGGGGTAGAAGCAGCAAAAGACTCGCCAAGAAAAGCTGTGGTATTCTAGGAAAGCAGTGTTCCTGCCAAGTCTGTAGTTTTTGCTACATGCTCCAGCTATGAATTTAAGTTCTGTCTTTATTTTTGCAAGTCAGCTTTGGGAAAACTCTGTTTCTGCCACTTGCTGAGAGTGTGACCTGTGGCAGCGGTCTGGTCTCATTTGCACAAGGTGCTTGGTGAGCTGTACAGCTAGGGGTACTCCTCGCAGTGTTTCTAGCGATGTGTTCAGGACTCTTTTCTCTGCTGCAGGTTAGTTCCTTTTGAGGTATAATGGCTACAGGGGACATAGGCTCCTGGAGAGGGTTTTGCTTCAGGGGATAGACGCCTGAGGGTACCGGGGGAATCTGAGAATACCCGAGTTAAAAGGTGACCTTCTTCAGTTGTTACGTAGGGCACTTTGCAACAAAGAGAAGTGTATGGTAGATGGGGCATCTTCATCTTCCTATTGGGTATGTAGTGTTCAGGTAGTTCATTCTATATGTGCGGATGTATATATATTTTCATGTTCCTGAAGCTGTGGCCTTTGTTCAGAGAAGATGCCCAGCAGTACACAGGGTGCTGTCCTCACAACCGGCTGGTGGTACCTTAAAGCCCAGCTACACGCAGCTTGGAGGTGTGTTTTGTTGCTGGTTTTCTGGAGACGCTAATGTTGGTCTCTGGGTCTTTGATACATGTAATTGCCTCTCTGATATAGATTATGATGCCTAGAGAGAAGATGATGGAGTTAAAACTGTCCTGCACGTACACCCTTGTTCTTCCAGCCTTTGCACTATTCACTTCAGGTCTTCAAGAGGCTCTCAGGGAGCAATCTTCTGGTCTTGTTTTACACCACCTGCTCAGAGGACTCCTTATCAGGTACAGACCTTGTCCAAACCCTCTTCCCTCTAAGGCCCATTTTGTGTTACCTGAGGAGGTGGAAGTCAGGGCTGTGTTTTCCAGTCTTAAACTACTATCTACCTACCATGCACAAGATTTTCTGCCCAGTCCATTGAAATGAAGTTTTAAAATAACAAAAGCAGAAAACCACACCTTTTTTTTTTTTTCCCCTGGAAGAAAACAGTAACAATTTTACTTGACACTTTATGCTGCAGTATAATATAAAACAGGAAAAATAGGATACGTCAAGGGCAGAGTTTTAACTATAAGTGTTGAAACAGTGACTGCAAAATGGGTTTTAGAAACTACAAAACACAGTTCAAATATATGATAATTTCTCAACAGATATTATGTATACAACAACAACATTATGTTTAAGCACCTTCCTCACTTCAGATTCCCAGCATTATCTTCCTCCCTTAGCCACTCTCTGGTCAAATACTCAAAAGGAAAAAAAACCTGCATTACATTCATGGCCACGTGGACACCCAGCTAATAAGAAAAGTTGTTCCACAGTCATCAGCTTCTGCCTCTAGACCCTTAACACCCAGCTGAACACCCAGGAACTACAGCTCCTTCCTGAGCTGATCCACAACACAGCCACCAGCCTGATCCAGGACATACCACTGGACTGATCCATAACACCACCACACTTTCACTTCCCAGGCACATCACAAAATCTGCCCCCATGACACCAACAAAAAGCCAATGGGATAATGCTGCCCAAGGATGGGGAAACTGCAGAGCGCAGAAAGGCTGCTTGTTATAGGTAAACAGCTTTACACCGTCTCCATCAGCTGCGTTATTATTGCAAGCACTCTGCTGTTTTTCAGCCTCCCTTCACTCCTCACTGACAATACATCCAGAGAAAGATCATCTTTTATCATGTGCTTGGGGCAGAAAAATATTCAGTAACACTAAGAAACTAGAAAGCATCCTTGTTAAACACTGTCTCACTACGAACCTCTATATCATCGCTCCAGCGATAGTTAATACCTCATGCCCAAAGAAAGGTAAAAAAATAAAAAATAAGGAAAACGTATCATGATCTGACCAAAACGCAATAAAGAAAAACATTGTTTCTAATGCCTATGTGGCCAACTTACTTCTTGAAGCACTGGATTTGTTTACACTTGCCATTAACTTTGCATTCATAGCTGCAAATGTTACTCATGGCTATGCAATTATCCATCTCCTTTAAGAGTTAAATTAGAGCTGTTTCAGACTCTTACCTCAAGCCCTGCTCTTGGAGGCCGCCTTTGTTGGAGCTCCTTCCCCCAGGCTCCCAGGCTACTGTGTGCCTCTTACATCTTTTCAAGAAAGCATGGCTCAGTGTTTTGCACTTTAATTTATTTGGTGACTTTTCAGAATTGCTTTGCTGCTGTATCCTCCTCTGGGAGTGTATTTGCATGAAAGGAACATTATGAACCGCTTAGTATAAAGACATAAAACAAGTGAAATGACAAACACATGTAAAAACATAGCTGTTCCAAATCAAACTAACTCAAAAACTTGCAGGGAAAAAAAATTTCTCCCTTCATGCCCTCATCTGGCCTTATCTGACTTGGCAAATTAATGAGTATACACTCATGTGAAGGAGTGAGAACAAGTAAGAATGTTCTCTAGCAAGGTCTGCTGATGATGAAAGCTGATGGGTCTCTGCACTCACTTGAGTATCACTATGGAGAAGATGGGCAGATGATGGGGGAAAGAAAATGGAAAGAAAAAAAAGAGAGAGAAAGAGCACGTTGGCTCTTTCTGTTTAAACACTGGCTAGCTTAGCTGTGACTGTGGTGGAATTTGTAGTGTTGATATAGGCTCGCAGTGACTTACTATAAGCATTTCTGGAAGGAGGAGAAACAGGGATGGGAGCTATGGTCAGAGTGGTGGTTTTATTTCTGGGATGATTCTTCTCCGGGCTCTCTCCATGCAGAGGTGTAGGAAGAGGCGATGCAGCCAGGAAACTTAAGCATTGCTTTCTCTGAGCCTAACTATAGCTACACTTAGTCCAAAAGAAAATAACCTTATGAAATTTTCAAGAATATGACTCAGCTGTAAGGAGACCGGACTCCAAACCCAGTGTCAGGGTAAAGGCAGCCTCAGCAGCCACCAGGAGGTTATTCAATCTCTATCAAGCAGCAGCTTGAGACAGCTTGAGCTGGATCCTAAGACTTGGAGTGTTTTACAACCATAACACCACAGAAAACAGACATGCCAAAATAATGCTGAAAGTGTTTTTACAGAAACTTAAGTGGCCACAGGGTTGGAGGAAAGGTAACTTTGGTGTAAGCACATTTGAGTACAGCTCATGGTCTGCTCTCTGCATCTCAGGAAGGATGCAGTAGAGTTAAAGTCAATATGGAGAAAATCAACCAAAATTATCAAGCAGCTGCCTGACAAGGTAAAACCTAAGAATGCTGGGCTCTTTGTGATGGAGAAGAAAATGCTAAGAAGATCAGTTGAGTATAATGAAGGCAATATCTAGAAAATTAGTTTAAAACAGATGAAAGTATTTTTAATACTTCTCTAACTTTTTGTGACAGGAGGTTATGGAGGCAGATAATATCAGCAGGTTCAAACCAGATTAGATAAATACATAGAAAAGAAGTGCATGGGTAGACACAAAAAAAAGAACAAGACAGATAAGTACCCCCTAGTATCCCCCAGTAAACAAACGTGGATACTGGGGGTGGCACAAGGGGAACTGACTGCAAGAAGTGCCCAAACTCATGTGCTGTCCTAATCAGCATCTGCTATTATCAGAGTACTTGGGCTAGAAGGATGGTGGCTTTGACCAGAAGGGCATTTCTGATGCTTTTAGAATATCCAAACCATGGAGAGAGACAGATGTTTTTAAAAACAAATTATCAAATAAATAAAAAACTAATTTCCAAGAAATTACACTGAGATTAAATCCTGTCTCAAAGCAAATTTGCTGGCATTTTGGTTTGCCTCAACCAAAAGAATCTTAGTTGCTCTCATCCCTCAACACCCAGAAGAGTTTGGCAGGACAGTAACTGTTAGATTTACTGCTTACACGTGTGCATATAATGAGACAGAATCTTATTCCAACCTGACTGGGGGCCAAGTGCTGGGTTAACATACGCCAGAAACATCAGAAACTGCAGAGCAACAGGGAAACCCCTTAAATGGGGAAATCCTCCAGACAATAATGAAGTGATTGTTAGCTTCATTCCACCACCAAATGTGTTTATGTGTTTCCTGATGTCATCTTCAAATCTCCCTTTTTCTCTTTGACACAGCCAAGCAGCCTCCCCTCCGCTGCAAGAGGCTCCTGCTATATACAAATATATTTAGGTGACTTTCAAGTTAGTAAGCTTTCATCTGGCTGTAAAGGGAAGACATATAGTCTGTACTTATCCAGGATAAGTCCTGGGATAACCTTCTATTTCCCCCTCAACACTATTTAAAATCATTTTTTAGGCAGGGTGACAGGGAGAGAAAAGGAAGGCTGCTGCCCACTTGCAGCTTCTCAGGCTTGCTAAAAGTAAGAAGTCTGGTCTGAAATTTCAGTTGACTTAAGTTCCTACAGCTCAAGAGCTTTCACTTTCTCTTTAGGAGACATCCTTCCTGCACTCACCAGCTGTGGACTGGAGATCACAATGCCTCTGAATCATCTGAAGGACTTTTAGCATCTTGCAGCAGTGAGGCACTCACACCGTCTGTCTGTCTGTCCACACAGCTGTCTGACAGCCACCCCTCAGCCACTGCTTAACCCTTTGGATGGTTTTGAGTATTTCTGGGTATTGGGTAAAGACCTCAGCCCTTGGAAGGTCTTACCAGTTTTGTAAAAAACAACACCTGTTAATGGCAAAATATAAAAATTGGGGTCTGATTGAAAAGAAGTCAGTAGCAGCCCTAAGAAAACACGCCAGACAGACAAACAGTGGCATGGCCTGGCTCTGGCTGACGGCTCTGCAGCAGCTCAGAAGGGCACTCAATGCGGCTGCCCAGGGAGGAGGGAGAGGGGTTTGCTGAGGACGTGGCAAAATGGGGCTTCAGTGTGGCAGGGCATGGATCATCAGGAAACCAGGCTTCGTTAGAATGAATTTGTTACTAGGAATATGGTGATGTAGGTTTATATAGGTCACTGTGACAGTAAAAAAAAAAATCATTTTTATCTTCCGCTTGCTTGATCTCCAGCATTTTTAATCGGCAGTATCAGCCTGACTGATTTATGATGACTTATAAAGCACACTGACAAGGACTTCATTTTAACTCCATGCACAAATACCCTGTTCCTAAAATATAGAAGATGCACATTGGCTATCTCTGTAAATAAGAGATTAGGCTCCCTTCTGATCTTGTGACATTTTCTCTCTGTGCCCTCTCAAACGTATATGAGTGATCTCGCCTTTATCGCAGCCATTTTCTAACAAACTATATTGTAGGGTTTTTTTCTGGTTTTCATTCCTACTGAAAATCTGGTATTTAATATCTATAGATATAAATCCCATTCATATCCTATTTATTCTCTATTATGGTCAACTGTATCAGCTTCCTAATGACATGTAGCTTTGTTTTTCCTAGCCCTGACTGTGTATGGGCTCACCAGCCTTTCATCACCGTTGTCCCAAAACTTGGGTTCGTCACCTAGTCTGCAAAGAGCCAACCCACACACAGAGGGGAGGTATTTCCTTTTTAATACATGTCTGTGGAGATGGGTGTCTGCCCCAAGACAGCACACCAAGCTTTTGGATTAACGGTTATTTATACACAAAGCATTAACACATTTCACTTACAAATACATATGCATTATTATTCTATTAAACAATTGGTTAAAATCTCTTCGCCTAGTATGTAAATTGGTACACAAATTTAGTTCTTTCTTTCAAGTCGGTGGACATGATCTCCCTCTGCTGTAATTATCTTTCCTCTAGTTTCTTACTTCTTTTGGCAACTCTAAGCAGTTCTTATTGGGTTTTATACATTTTATAATTTTGAACTTCTACTTTAGACAGACATATCCTGCTTATCATACAAAGGCACATTGTTTAAGACCCTAGTTTTGCATTTTCCTTAAGTCTAGTGAAGGTAATTTCTAACCTATAATTATTTGGACATCACCACCACTCTTCTGACTATGGCCTTGGTTTTTACACTCACCTTCAAACATGAACTATTAAATTCTGACCTAACAGCTACAACATTAAAAAATGTATTTGTATAATACATGTCAAGGATGTAAAGGTTGGCTGCTGAATCCTGTGGACTTCAGGACCCAGGGATCCCCCGTCGCTGAACACTGCAGCCCAGCCGGTCCAATGGACACAGCTCCTGTCCCTGTGTGCAGGTTCAGCCTGCAGCAAAGCTGAGCATCTGTCCCAGACAGACACACACACATAGACACACACACAGACACACACACAGACACACACACAGACACACACACAGACACACAGAGAGCACCGAGGCAGCAGGACATACGACTACCTGACAGACCACTGCCTTGAGCCACACTTGTGCAAAAACCAACAACCCCTGCTTAAATGTAAGTAATACCAGTCCTGTTCCTCCTCCCTGGCTGATCAGGATTGAAGTCCTCTATGAAAACATATGTACCCTCATTTTCTAGATTCACAAGCCCAGTCACATTCACAGATCCTTGAAGATCAGCCCAGCTTGTAAACCCCCCCTACTATTCATGCCTGGGCTCCCTTACCTGGTAACCAGGTCTCCTACTTGCCAGCCAGATCAGCTTGAAGTTTGCTAGTAAGCAGAGGTGTGTACTACACATTCGTCTCACAGGCACCCCTACAATGACAGATCACTCGAATATTAACACAGCTTCTCAGTCCACGCAAGCCCAATCATGCTTACCCAGCACAGGCTCTGACCTCCAGTCCTTCCAGATGCAGGCTTCCTCCTGCTCACCAACTAGTCCAGCTTGATGTTTGCTAGCAAATTACACATACACATGCACACAGGATTAAATCCACTGGGGGAAAAATAAACACACTTAGGTATTTACAGGTGCTGCTATTTAGACCTCTCCCACATAAGCATACACTCTGATCCTTCCAATTGCTGACATCTAGACCTACAAGCCCTATGGCCCACAGTCCCCCTGGTTGGGACCCCCCACACCTCTCGTGTGCATTGGTGTCTCTAGTTGCCAGCACCAAGACCTATAGGTCCCTTCTCCACTTGTTAGCACTTAGTCCTTGCAGCACTCACATATAGGATAGAAAATGAGATTACATAAAAAAAAAAAAAAAAAAAAAAAAAAAAAAAAAAAAAAAAAAAAAATAAAAAAAAAAAA
>WKFP01015156.1:931643-963223 GCA_011057875.1 Pterocles orientalis
CAAATACTCCAGTCAATGCTGCTACTCCATGGTAAATATTCTCCAGTGACAGATCAAATTGTGGCCCCAAATATTTATAAAAATGAGGTGGCAATAAGAAGGACGATAATGCCAGCAACAAAGAAATTATCTTGAGATTTGGTGTAGAGGTTATTTAAGCATGTTATACTAATCAGAACCATCCCTAACCAGGAAAGACGGTAGAAAATCAAGTATAATTAAATATAATTAAAAGAAGACAGCTTTCACATAATGGAAATGTATTTATTTGCACATTTTGCACCTACCCAGCAGAATCCCTGTAAGTACTGACACAACGATGCAAACATTCAAATAATGCCTGCTCACATCTGGAGGGAGAGGCAAACCTGAGGTGGTCCAAGGAGTGAAGCCACTTGCCTGGTATCATTATCTGAGAGTGAACCCAGAGCACTGGAATATGTGCAAAGAGAGTCTTGGTTAGCAGAGGGTTACCCCATCACTGCACAAATTCCCAGAGATATACGGGGACATAAGGCTGCTATGCACAGGTCTTGGTTCACCAATTAAACAGAAATACAACCCAGTCACCAAAGGTAGCAGTTCAGATGGCAGTGGAGTACAGGCCCTACAAGGCAGCTTTGAAACCAGGAAACAAAATCAAAGAGAGCTCTATGCTTGCAGCAATCAGAAGAAGATCATGCCCAGGCAGATGAGGCTGAGAACAAAGGCATGTTGACAAGAACATGGCCCTTGCCTGACCAGGGTCAGTGAAGTGGAAAGAAACAAAGTTTTTGAGCAAGACAGATATGCAATGCTCTCCAATGCAATGCATTAAGGCACAAAAGTGGAAACAAGCCTCTTTCTAATTAAGACAGCAAAAAGCAGAGGTAAGAGACTGAGCTGAAGCTCAGCTAAACTGAACAACTAAGAGGCCAATGAGGTTGCAATTAATGGGTGGTAAGGGTTGGGTGCTGGGTACAAGTAACTTCTCCTCCTCCATCCCACCTGCCCATTGAGTAAGTCCATGCTGGCAGAAAACAGAGGATAAAGGAGTTAAAAGGAGACCATAATAAACAGGAAGAAAAAACATTGGCAGCAATTGTGGAAACACTGGAAAGAAGCATTTGGAAGAGGTATCCAAAAGCCAGTTCAATGTATGCATGCATGTATGTATGCATGCAGGCTGAATGCAACCTGTAGTTACTCATCTCTGCTTGGGCTTTTACCCAAAACCCATCCAAGTACAAAAAATCATCTACTGATGTTAGTCAACAGGTGGCAAAGGAAACGGGGGATGCCATTGACGTGGCAGCTCCATGGGAGTGTTGAACATGGCTCTCAGGTTTCTGAGAAGCAGCTGCCAGCTCTCTGTGCCCTGTTCCCTCAACAAGAGTAACCTCTGTCCACAGGAGAAAGGTGGTCCTTCACACCATTCAGATCCACAGCCTCCTGTGGTCCTGCCAAATGGTTTGGGACCTGAACTGAGCTCATCTACATCTATGGAGTCACACTGAATAAATTCACTGGATCCCTCCTTCCAGCAAATAAATTTTTCAAGGTTTTTTATTGTATATGCTCTTTCCAGCCCCATAGAGGGGGTGTGACTGCGGGCAGACTTGCCTGCACTGGGACACAATCCCACAGTTTAATGTCAAACCCTGCTCCATCCAAGGGGACATTCCCCAGAGCGCAGGGAGCTGGCTGGAGGGGATCATGCACCAGCAGAAGACAGACAGCCTTTTCCAAACGACCTGCTTCCACATAATCCTGAGCCTTTTGATAGCCTGGATGCCCCAATGTTTCCAATAAGATGCAGGCCACAGGAACAACATCACAACCCTTGATTGATTATTCCAGGATTTCATGCTCTTTGCATGTCACTCTCCATCCTAATTTTTCTGAGAACACACAATGCTATGATTTGGTACGTTATAAGGGTTTGAGGCAATCCCAGAGGGAAGTTGTTTAAATTACATTAACCAAAAGGGGAATTGAAATTGCAGTTTTACACTTCCTCTATTAAGTCATACTCTCAGGCTCACACCAAAACCACCGAAGATACCTGTCAACAAAACCCAGATGTGATCTCCTCTTCCAATTCAAGTCATTTTGCCCGATGGTCTTAGTTTTTTGACTGTGCCCATGCTGCTAACCCAGTTAGTGCCTACACTATTCATCTCACCATTAAGTCAAATGAAGCTTTTACTTTGCTCTGTTAATTATTATATTTCTGAAGCTATTGGAACATTATATAATGCATTAATTTCAGCAGCTCTTTAGAAAGATGGCAATTTAAAGTCTTTCCCAGCAGTTAAAAGTCTCAACTCACTATTTACAGTATCTTGTCTTTTTCTGTAAATCAGTTAACATATTATCAGTTACTGTCATAAAGACAGGCATTCATCTGTATTTGCAAATATGTTTTGTGTTCAGGTAGGTGTGGGACTCTGTGGATGTTGTTAGATTCAAGTCAAGTTCCACCAGATCAGACATGCCAGCAAGTTTTGTGGCACCCTTTGTACTGACGGGATGAAATTACCTAATGTTTCCAGCATAAACTTGGGACATCCCTCTATACATTTCCATAGGGTGGTGGTGCCACATCCAGTAGCAAACACCTTGCACACTGTGCTCATTTCTTTCTGGGATGCTTGGCCACGAGGTACGGCTGTGTCACAGCAGTGATGAACTACAAGTGCCAATGCTTCACTTGCAGCCCAGTGTGGGGTACATAGTCACCTGGTAGCAAACTGCTCAAGGCTGAGAAATTTTGACTCACATTTTTTTGTGCTTCCTTTAATGTATTTAATCGTGACTGGCAATTTAAAGATTCTAAAACATATGTTAGTACCACCCATTGTGTAACATTTGGCAGCAATACCATTGATCAGGAGTAAAACACAAGGTTACTGATGAAGCTGTAATGGACCCAACCAGAAATCACAAAATATCACCATTTAGCTGCATTACAATTCTAGACCATCATTTTCTCTTACTTACAACGCTAGTTTAACCCCAAGCACTGATGTTTTAGTCCCAACACAACATTTTAAGTTAATATTCAAAGAAAAAAATTTGACAGAACGGAAGAAGAAAACTTTCGGAAATAATGGAAAGAGAATGTAAAAAAAATGTAATTGTTCCTCTTTAACAGCAACAAAAAATTAAAAATACATTACCTCCTTTGTTCAACCAGAGTGAATCAGACAGCTGAGAAAGTGCAGGATGGCGTTTAAAGGTAAGCTGTCCTTGATGCTCAGGTGTACGTTCCCAAAACTGATGTATGAAAAGTTGCATCTTTCTTTTATACCAGTAAAGCTAGATCATATTCCTCACCCACATCTAAGCCATAGGATCAACTGTACATCTAACCTAATGACTGAACATTACTTTATGTAATTACCAGCCCACCATGCTGATCTTATCTTCGACTTGACTTTCATAAAGATCAGCTTTTTTCCTTATATAATGAAACAAAGGTCAGCTTGCAAGCACAGACTCAATGCTGTACGAGTTTCCTGGGGAACTCAAATATTGAGCATCCAGTCATTTGCTGCAGTTTTCACTGAACAGAATCTAATTTTTAAAAAGGAAGAATTACTAAGGTTTCCTAATGCTTCTTACTAAACTGGAGAAAAATATTTTTTTAAAAAACACCATAAACCACAGCAATGGCATTGTTTTAGCAAAGAGTAAAAAATATATAGCAGCAGAGATCTATACAAACATTTAAAAGAATAATCTCCATTTGAATTTAATGCCCAGAGAATGAATGCATGGATAAATTTAGGATTACCTTTTTAGAGATAAGATTTCTGGCAAGATCTCACCTTCATTTCAGAGTAAAGCTAATGCAATGGAGTCACTTCCAAAAACTGCACCAGGGAGGAGATTTTTAAGGCTTAGAGACTTGTAAGTCCTCATTTCCAATGGATAGAGTCTGTCAATGCTGGCTAAATAGGCCCCACTCTGCCTTCTAGCACCAAGAAAAGGGCACAGTGGGGCTTGCGTCCACTCAGCTTCCTTCTCCTTCGCAAGGGGAGGCACACATCCCAACGCCTACTGGGAACAGCCCCTGGCAATGCAGACAGTTGGGGGTCGGTACTCAAGGCTGTTCCTGCAACCCTATTGTGTTTTAAGGTCCTGGAGACTTCAGGTAAATTAACTTCAGATGTCAGAAGGTCACTTCAGTAGTTAACTGCCTAAACCTGAGTTACTTGAGAGTAAATAGAGAGAAATAGCCCTAAACATCTGTTTCCGTACAAGACTAGGTCATTTTTTCCAGTGCACCTACTCTTCACCACTGAGAGCCCAGGATAACCTCTTACTGTCCTACCCTTAGAGGTTTACAAATATTTTATAGCTTTAAGAATGTTCTAAACATCCAAAGGCTTAAAATTACTTTTTGCACACCTACTTTTCATCCCTCTCTGTTGCAGATGTGATACTGAAAGAGACCCCTACAGCTTCTTGTGTTCCTATGAAAATGAGACTTTGATTTGTAATTCAATCCATCTCTTCCAAAATTTCTAGTGATTCACACTTTGGTGATTCACACCTGTCCAGGTTTCTGCCATTCAGATTTTCTGTCCCTTGCCTTGACTCTCTTTTTAACAGTAGCAGCACCCCTTGATTGGTCTTTTCCAACCTTAATGATTTTATGATTCTGTTAGCTATTTCAGACACATTTATCCCAACCTTCTCACCTCTGTCTTCACTAACATCCTCATCTGCTTCAAGGTGTTGGACAACTTTTTCACTCCTGTTTCTTCAGCTGATCACTATAACAAAGGTAAACTCAAAACAATTGTCCCCAGCCCACAGCTGGTTTGAAATTGGCTTCTGTTTCAAAACTGAAGATGGATTTCTGCACCTGGAAGCTGATCTGTTTTTATCCAACAATACCATCTGGTCTAATAAAAGATAAATAAAAGAAGTCTACAATCTTGCTTCATTTAATAACAAACGCATAAAGTTGAAATTTGGAAGCTACTGGTAAACATAGTTTACTGAGAAATATTCCCTTGGAAGAAGCAGCTTAATATTTCTTGTCATTCAAAGGAAAATTGACAAAAATTACTGAGGTTTACAGAGGGCCTCTGACTTGGGTTTGTCCTGCCTATTTCATATTCACCCCAGCTTGCAGTCCTATGGGAAACCCAGGATGACTTGTGATGCTTCACAAAAACCAGAAAACTCTCTTCATCATCAGGAAAATAAGTAATGATTGTATTGTATATTCATATTTGGTACTCATTGGTGTAGCATGTCACCAACTAGTAAAAAGGAAATGCTATAAAAAATAGTTCTTTTGTTACAAGGACCCAAGCACAGTGACAATGTGACCCCCACAGCGTAAAAGAAAAAGAAAAATGCCCACAACTGGGTACTCTTTTCCTATCAGAACGTATTAGGAATAAACCTTGTGAAGTCAATGGAATTACACTGGTATAAAAGATAGTTTTAAAAAAGCTCCTATTTTTATTAAGAGGATTTCTTACTTTAGCCGCTCCAAATCTCCAACTAAAAATACTTGGTCAAATCTGTCTTAATATGTGACTGAATGAGAAATGAGAGAATGTGGCTCACTGTTTTAGAGGGGGGAAAACCCCCTCTAGTTTCTTAAACAGGGTATTCTTAAATCACTTAGCAATACTCTCACCATTTTTTACTGCACTCTGATTTATTTTATGGTCTATATAGGTATATGGATGAAAAGATAGGTAAATACACACGCCAAACTCGGACATTGAATACGCTTTGCCAAGGTATTTTCTTTCCTATTTACAGGAGAAAAAAAAAAAGCCATTCTGAGGTGGAAACAGGCAACAAACTGCTAAAATTTTCAAGTTTCTTTGAGGCCACTGTGTTACTAAATTGGACTGGGACTCTATTAAGGATCACAAGTAAAACTAAATATAGCTCTTGTTAAGACTGATATCAGTGTGAGCTCAGTACCTAAATATCAGGGAGTGTCAGAACTTTTGTCTCTTTTCTAGGAGTTGAGTCCCTACAGCTCCTTCTCTGGCTTTCTCTGGAAAGGAAAGCTCGTGTCTCTTCCCTTGCTCTGCCAGATGCTGTCTCAGGGTATCTGTCCTACTTCCCTACTTAGTGATATCAGCTTATCTACAGGCTGCTTCTTGATGCTGCCTCTTCCTCGCTAGAGGAAAGCTTTTTCTGCTTTGCCACTCAGCACTGGCAGCGCTGGGCATCCCCCAGCTCTGTTGGTAAAAGATTGAGAAAGGGCTCCCTTGTTTCAGAAAATAAACTCTTCTATTAAAAAAAACCTCCATTCAATCAACAAACACACACACCCCCCTCAAATGTGGTCACAGATTAGCACTATTGAACAGAACCTGCCTACTTTTAGTAAGTGCAATACAAGGCTTCCTATACCTTACCCCAGCAGAAAAGACAGTACAGAGAACTACTATATTTTTTTTTTATTACTGCTGCATTCATCAGAACCATTCCTGTCTTCTTTCTTGGTTTTCCTATTCTTTGTAGATAAGCAAATGAGAAGAAACAACCTTCAAAATGAAGTCTTAATAGCATTTTTGGCTTGGATAGACAAGCAGGCTGAGTTCTGGAGGTTTGGGGGTTTTTAGTAATAATGAAATGACATTTCAGAACTTCCTCCAAATGCAGCCCAAATCCACCTTTCATCATTTGTGCAAACACAGAAAACAGCAGTCCTCTGTCTGAGAATGGACTGGCTCACCGAACACCAGAAACTCCTCTTTGCTTCTCCTTTGCAGTCCTTGAATATCTCCTTGGCTTCTTTGTCCAGTCCTGCCCTACAAGGTCACCTAGCACCTACAAGTCCAAGCCTGCACCAGACCCTGCACCAGAAGGCATCCTGAAGCACTGTCTCTTGCATTTCGGATGTCATTTCCTGCACTGCTCGCGTTATCTTCCAAGCATCCCAGGAGGAGAGAGGCTCCCAGAATACCACAAGCTGCTCTGCACTGACACAGGCAAATTATCAGAGTTGAAGAGAGATGACAATGAAAGGCCCCATCAGAATGAAAGAGAGCATATCCTGGAAAGAAAAATTTGCTGGGGATTCAAGGAAAAAAAAGAAGTAACTTGAGTGTTAAACAAAAAGATACACAGCTATTTCAATATTTCACTGAGTCTCCCTGCTCCTTCCCAGTTTGCACATAACTTTTCCAGTTGCCATCCTTCTGTTCCCAGAAGCAGTAACACCAGCTCAGTAGATACACACTTAAACAGAGCTCCCCAAGGCAACAGAAAGGACAGACATACACAGTTTTGAAAACAAGAGCTCCTGTCTGCTGAAGCACTTCACACCGTATTATGTAGACAGTGAAAGGCTAGTTTTCTGTTCTTTTACAGATGTTTTCAACTGGTTAACTAATATTATCTCCCAAAGCAATACTTTTTGGCCTCATCCTCCATCGTTTAAAATCAATAGGAGTTCTGCCATTATTCCAAATGACACTGGATCAGGACTTTTAAGATTAGCTATTAGTGTTCTCAAGCTTCAGCCAAACATTGATTATTCTGAGATAATAAGGCTTTCAGTACTTATTGCACATAAATAATTGACTGCAAAGCCTCTCCTATTCTAAAACCATAGTGTAAAGAGGGTTCACTAATACATATCTTTTCTTTTTTTGGTTTTTAAAGAGATTAGTATTACAGATGATGTCACTTCAGAAATATGTTCAATAATCATTATTTCACCAAAGCTAAGTAAAAATTGTGCCTCTGAAGAAAAACAGTAAGATTACACAGAATACATATACTTTTTCCCCCTTTTTTTACTGTAACTTGTCAAGGTCAAAATGTTTAATCATGCATGTTATTAGCCAACTTATGGTACTAACAGGACGACGGCTTCTGTTTAGCTCTGGTTTCATGCTTCTTTTTGGAATAGATTTGTTTGAAATTCAATTCCTTTGAGCAAAATTAGAATAGATAATATTAACAACTGTCACAGCATGGTGGAACGGCAAACAAGATGTCATTAATGTGCAGGTTTGACCTCAAAGGCTTTAGAGATTCTATTCCAATATTCTTTTTCTCTACTTTTAATTAATAAAAGTAACTACACCTCATATAATGACTAACCGAGCTCACAAGGTCAGGAAGGACTATTTCTGTTACATACAAGGTTGCTGAGTTGAAGTAACCAGGCTTGTTATTTTCCTAAAACAGTAAGTGCTTATTATCAGACAGAGGTAAAACACCAGACTAGACAGTCTACTGATCTAACTGATTATGTCAGTGAATATGTTCCTGCAGCATAAAGGTAACCCATGAGAGACAGATAATGCAGCTTTACTTTAAACACATTTCAGTATTTAGCTTTTTCGTGAAAATAAATTACCATATGAACAGATCATTGCATGTCAAGTTTAGAACTGATAAACAGCCATGTAAAAGTGAAATGTATACTTCCAGTGCAGCTAAAACAAAGAAGCTTGATCAATAATGCAGGATGTCTCATTTATACAACTAGCAATTTCAGCAACTCCCATTATCTAATAAAGAAATAATTGTTCAGACAATTAGCTATTATCTTTCTCTAGCCCCAAATCTGAGGGGCTTTCACACACTACACTTTCATATGCTCACTGTATCACCTCTTCTATTAGTAGAGATTATGAATTGCTTTCACATTTCATTGAAATATATTTCTTGGTTTTTACAAACGAAAGCAGAAAAAATGCTTAAGTTTGTCATATTCCAATCAAAACACAGCAAGCAAGAAGTAGCCTACAGTGCTGACAATAAAAAAATGCACTGACGTAGAAATGCAGTGGGAAAATGGAATTTGAAGAAAACAGCTTATTTCTGTCACACTACCAAGAGGCTTGTTACCCTCTCTACTGTCACTGCACAGAGAAACCTGTCTGTCAGGTCATTCAGCTCAATACCTCGTTCACCATGTTTATGATCCATATTGCAGCAGCACCTAAGAAACCCACACCGAGACCAAGCAGTCAGACAAGCCCCAATGATGCAGAATTTCTCTTTATGCTCCTGTGCACAAGAGCCATGAAGAGATGGTCCCCTGCCCTGCAGAACTCACCATCTCAAACCAGGTTTGGAGGAGTAAAGTAATTCCCCCAAACTCCTCCTGTTTCACCCAACAGGGCATTTTTCTGAAGACATCAGATCTCAAACTGATGTTCCGGGCTTCATCAACATTTCCAGATGAGGTTCTAGGTCTATGCAGTGCAGCAGGTCAGTCCCCACACTTGCAGTGTTCTCTTCTGACCAGGATCTCTGAGCGATCCCTTCACACAGCCACCTGCCCCTCTGAAGAAACTGTGCATAGCATATGCTTCATATTTGCCAAAGACTTTCAGAGCAATGAGTGAAGGGAATTATACGTGGTATTTGGTTATCAGGGTGACTCAGCGCACGGAAAATGGACTACTCCATTATAATTAATGCCATATTGGAAAGTAAAGCAGGCCAATATTGCCCACCTCCATGCAGATACTTTTCAGAAATAAAAAAAGCTTGCATTTACATAATAACTTTTCAACATAGATCTCACGGTGCTTTGAAAGCTGGATATTGAGAGTTGATTTCCCGCATGGTTGAAATTTAGCTACTCTCAAGAGGCAGACCAGTAGCTGTTTGCTGCCAGCAACGTTACACGGTTATCCTCATCAGGCCAGCAATGAATCACAGTAACATCTCAAATTTAAGCTACATGTCTCTCCGGGAAGACTGTAAAGGTCTAAACTGTAAATTTGGGGGGAGGGAGCGGAGAGAGAAGGAGGTCTGAAAACCAGTAAAAATTTAAAAGATGCTATTTTACAGTATTTTGTGTTTCAAGCTGTTTCTTAAGCTAAGCTTAGACTATAAAATGAAAGAGCTGAGGAAGGACTAAATAAAATCTCCTAGTTCAAATGGTCTAGATGATGCATGTGTCCTCTGTCCATATAAGAGAAACATAGTGGGAAATACTTCAAGGGACTGCTCCCTGCTTCAGCACTCAGGAATTATTTTGTTCACGCAAACTTCCATGTGCACTTCAATAACAAGCTGTCAAGAAGTACAGGTTGTTGATATTTTATCCTTGCACAAGTGCACAGAAGGAGAAAAGATACCACAGTGGGATTCAATTCTCCCAAATTTAGACATCTGTGATACACACAGCAAATACCCACGCTGGTTGGTCTGGGTACCTCTACAGTCAACGGGAAGAAACAGGCATTTTCAGCGTGCAGTTCGCCTAATCTATATTAGCACCCTCCTTAGAATGAAATGAGTGATGCTCTACAATTGCTTGTTTCTCTCCACCGGTTACAGACAGAGTCAAGAAAACTGGCTTAGACAGTGATATCCATTTTTCAGATGTCAGCCCAAAGCATCTTTCATTGTATGGCTAATACGCAAGGAATGCATCCCATCGTGCTTTTTTCTACACTTGGACAATCTGAGGTCCACACTGTTTCCCCAGTTCTCTGTAACTTCCTACAGCCCATCTAGGAGGCTAAAAAGGGGAGGAAAGTGAGACTTGATCTTATCTATTCATCGCCTCCCATATTCTTTCCCGATGTCTGTGCTTGTTTTATTTGACATTTAGCATGAAAATGCTCTGAACAAAGGCTATCCTTTTATTCAAACTATTTTTATCCATGACTAGGACTCCTAGACAGTATAACTATTAAAGACCAACACTCAGCATGCTTGATACTAAGGGAGTGCACCACATCATTTTCAAGTGCAGCTGCTGGGATGATACGAAGTAGATTTTCAGAAGCATAATCACCTTCCCAGAGCTATCCCCAGGTAGCTATCCTACCTAGAGCCTGATAGAGAAGCCCATAGACTAACACAAAGCACCTTTAACAGTACTTGTTTTGATTTCACAGAAATATGTATTGAGGTCCTTTGGTACAGGCGGATACTCAGAGACTGGTGAAAAACTATGCTGGTAAGTGCCACACAAGATCCTGCAAGCAAACCCTCAGCTCCAACTTTGAGACATTGATGTCTTTTTCAGGAGTGCACTACACACTACTCCAAGAAGGCAGCCTGAGCTTTTGGCTAGCAAGCTAATAAAAACATTTCAGTACCACCATTCCGTTAACTGAATACTTTCTCCTGAAAAAAAAAAATTAGAGATTTTTGGTAATTTTTAAACATTTCAAATGCCATATCTAAATATTGGGTGGGAAATTCAGATATAGCACAACTTCACTACTTCTATTGGCTTATACCACAACTACCAAGTAAACTATCACTAGGTAACAAATGTTAATATTTGATAAGCCTTATCAAGCTTAAACATGCATTTTTTATTTTAAACAGAGATGCACTGAAGCATTGAAGCAGGTGGAGCGCACTGGCCAGTGAAACCAGACTTGCTGCTGTTTGATAAGCTGCAGAACACAGCAATACAATGATTCATTGCAGCAAATAAGGTCATGAGTTTGCCATTGATTTATTTGTTTAAAGGGCCGCGTGTGTGAAACCAGCTCATTCTGACAGGGAAACGTAAAGCTCAGCGCCAATGACTTTGTGTTTTAACAGTTTCTTGGCTGTCTGCTTTAGCTCTTCCACCACTGTTGCTTTCATGTGCAGTGGAACAGAGGAAGCAATCTCCTCGGGAACTTTTTCAGCCCTGATACCCACAGTAGTGTGCTTGAAGAGGCTGTATTAAGCAAATCATAAATTAGAACTCATAGACATGTGATCCATAGTCCTCAGAGCACAACTTAACAGAATTACCCTGTGCAAATGAGCAGGACAGGGAACGTAGCGAGCGTTGGGTTCGGTTTCCTGGGGTGTAGAAGAGGGTCTTCCGTGTCTGCCTTCAATTTCAGTCAGTGTTACTCATCCTGCTGCCTGCAAACCGCTGCTGGGTCACAAGACATCTGGGTGGTGGTCTAGAAAATGTTTTCAAGAAGGAGTTTAAATCCTATACACATGCTTCCCCTCCCACTCAACTAAATCCTACATACAAAGTTGCAATCAGTACCATCTACAAATGAGGAATGAGCAAGCACTAACCACAGAGAAAGTGATTCATCAGTCTAGCAAATTAAAGTCTAACAAAATAAAATTGAATGCAGCCGAAAGAGTGGGGAAGAGAAATGAGGAAAAAAGCAGGCATGGATATGAACTGGTATTTCCATTATTTACCCTATTTGGTATGTATCTTTGAGGGTATGGCTACACATATTCTGCAAAATTTACTTGAGTAAGCCAGAGATTTGTCTGATTGAAGGCAGGCAACTGCAATGCCATGTAGACACTTGAGCTGACTATCCAGATTCCCTCAGAATCAAAAAAAGAACATATTTTTAGACCTATTTTTTGACAACTATCTCCGGACAAGATAAACTGGCCACTCTCCTTGGTTATAAGGGGAACCTAGAAAACTAGCTCAGACATAGGCATCTACAGCTGCACTGCATATTCTTATATTTGGCCAGATAAAGCTCACAGCAAGCCCCAAAAGACCAAAACCTCACTTTTTAGCAGCCTGACTAAATTTACCCTGTCTATTCCCTATTCCAACCATTACAGCTTTTCTCAGAGCATCACTACAGATACTGAAGTTCGGAAAGAAGGTTAAAAAAGGCCAAGGAAGGTATCTACGCTGGATCTAGAGGCATTCTGCGGGCAACGAACAGTGCCAGCATGTCCACTGGTATGGTACGGCCCCCTATGAACACACCAGCTCGGTCCCAAAAGAAGTGGAGACACAGCAGTGTGCTGTCACATCTACTAAACTCAGCTGAGAAGCATGGCTTGACCGCAGAGTTGCAGAGAAGTCCCAGTGCAACTGCATTGCTCCCGCACCCAGGATCAGCACAGCTTAGGTGCCTCTGCACGTGCTTCCCTGCTTGGCATGGAGCTCGATGATCAATCTGCCCAAGGCCAAAGACAAGACCCGGTGCTTGAGGGCTGGCTGGCACACACCCTAGTTTCACACCTCGGCACGCAGCCCGCTGACGGCCAGCAGTGACTACACTCACCTCTGCTCTCGTTCTGCACCAACACGCTCCCTCATCTTATCCTGGTACACAGAGAGAGAGAGAATATCCAACAAGAAGACATTCAAATACAATTTAGGGCAGGGGATGACACCAGGTCCCCAGTCAAGCAGTATGCAGTTGTTTGCAGAACAGCCACTGTTCTGAAGTCTCATTAACTTTGGTAATGTAGCAAGACCCAGTGATTTCAGAAGCATTTAATCATGTACTTACACGTTGGCTGAGCAGGGGTGTACATAAGCACACATGCTTTGCTGATTACAACAATTTTTTTTACACTAAGCACACACACTGCAGAACGGTATCGGGATTGTCAAGTGCAGGCTCAGGGAGATCAGCCCTGGATCCCATGACACTTGGGAAAAAAAAAAGTTAGAGGTGTTTAAGCTAGTGGGCTGTGACAAAATTCACCATGGATATTCAGAGAACTAGCTGAAGTAACGTCTGAATCATTGATAATCATTTTCAAGAATTAACAGCAAGGAAAGAAGGTTCAAACCTTAGAAATGTATAAATGTAAATACTTATTTTTAAAAGAGAGGATAGAGGACTTAAAGCATTTTATACCTGTCACCCTAACTTTTATCCCTTGAAATGGAACAAATTATTAAATAAAGAATTTGTAAATACCTGGAAGATTATTATAATTATCAAAAAACCAGCCAAAATGGGTTTTTCATTTAAAGAATTGTAGCAATTGACGTTAATCTCCCTCTCTGACAGGATAATTGCTCTAGCAAATAAGTGCAACTAGCAGATATGATGCATCTTGACAGTGACGAGCTTCTGACACTGTCCCACACAGCATTTTACTAAGTAAGCCATGACGGTGCATTCCAGAGGCAACTAGCAAGCCAGTAGGTGCACAACATTTTAAAAAATTGTTCTCAAAGTGCAGTAATTGATGGTTTGCTGCCAATCTGGGAAGGTTTCTCCAAATGAGAGACACATGACTTTGTCCTGGGGCTGGTTTTATTCCCCACATCCATTAATAGCCTGGGCGATGGGACATGGGTACACCAACACAGTCTGGGGGTGACATCAGGTCAGGGAAAGTGGCAAAGCACTTAGAAGCATGGGAATAGCACGAAAAACGGGCCTCAAAAATTGAAGAAGCAGCCTAAAATCAACCAGGCAAAATATAAACCAGACAACGCTTTGGAACGAGAAATCTCAGGAGGGAAGAAAGATAAATATAGAATAGGAAACGTCTGCGTAGGCAGAAAACAATGTGGGAGATCACAAACTAAAGAGTCAACAATGTAATAGATGACATGAGGAGTAATTATTCCACTTAACTTGGCTCTGGCAAAGTTCCAGCAAGTGCAGTACTGGGTTTGGCACTGGTCACGGTACTCCAAGAAGGAATCCATGCATGACAGCAAGGAGAGTTTAGGAAATATCAACTGTGAGGAATGCTGACGGAATGGGGTTTATGTGGCTTAGAAATAGAGCTGTACATTGAGAAATGAGATCAAGGTGGAACATCATAGCAGCACCACAAAATGTAGAATGCTGCCATGAAAGATTTGGTTGCCATTGTTCTACCATGACAACTGGAGGAAGGACAAAGATCAGACAAGTTTGCCACAGAGATTTAAGCTGGGTATTATGAATTTGTCCAGTTAGGATTGCAACAGGCTATTTTGGAGGCTGTGAAATCTTCCCTCCGGAAGTCCTGCTACTACTTATTTTGAAATAACACATTGCAAGTTTGTATGAGTAGTAAAAATACTAAAGGTGTATGTGGTCATCGATGAGCTTAAAAGGTCTGTTTGGTCTCTGTGAGCCAAAAATTAGCTCTCAATAACTCCACAACATTGCAACTCCACACCGCAACGATGCAATGTTTCTATAAGTATGGGCTTGTGTGGCAACAGGATCAGACCCACATTTTTCCTTACACAACGGTGCCTAAGTAATGGAACGTGCATCTCAGATCTTTCCACGTAACATAATTTAACGCAGTATTTGTATTTGAATTGCATGCATAAATCACTGCAAAAAGAAATGCTATCTCACTGCAAGAAGAGAGCTACTAAACTGTGTGTCCTAGACAAAGGAAATATTTTTCAAGTGGTTTGCCTCAGGGGGGATTTAACAGAGGAAGTTAATGCATTCCAGGAAGAATCTCCATCACTATAATACCAGTGGATTAATTGTAAGTAAAGCTAAAGCTGTGACTGAGGAAAATTTGCAGCATAAGGAACGTTGATGAAAAGCGTGGGGTGGCTGTTGAAGATAAATACATAATTTGAAACGAATTTTATTTTAAAATTGTTATATTTTTCAGCATTTTGTTATTCCCATGACTAACACTCAGCTATAAGAATGAGTTTTTCATTTTATTCCAATAAATCATTTTTGAATCAAGAATTCATTACATTTCCATCTTTTCATTTTCACTGCAGTGGTTTCTTTCTCTGTGCAATGATTTTATCATCTGATTGCAATCGATATTGCTGGAACAGGCAGTGCATGTAGTTCATCATCAGTCAGAGAATGGTAAGGGATTACAGAGCATTTATGCTACCCGTGCTTAAAATCCATCTCTCTACCTCCTCCTCCTGTCCTTTGCAGGCTGTATCTTTTTTTCCTTCTATTGACACTGGGATCTGTAGTACACCAAAGGTTTTCAGTATTAATTTGCTGAATAATTTAGTGAAATAATATTTTTTTAAATAAATATGTTGCTTTAAAATATACTCTTGGGAAGCGTTTTTATCACATACTAAGTAATAAACTGATTATAAAATAGCTAAATGACAAGAGTCAGGAATGCAGAACGCACGTCAACATGAAAAAAAAAATCTTCTTGACCTCACACCTACTAGCAAATTCTTCCTTTACATCTTAGCAGGATATTCATAGCTGTTATTTTAAATAAATTCTCTCCCCACAATCCTTGAGTTGTTCACAAGAACTGCCCTATCCTGATACCCAATCCCTTTTTTTTGTGCTCATGAAAAAGATCCAGTTCTTTGACACAAAATTAAAACAACAAAAAAAAAAGTGTTTCTGTGGAATTATTACTTGTCGAATGGGGAAGGGAATGAAGTGCAATGATGGGAAAGCATATCCATCTCTAGGACATCCTTCCTTTCTTTTAATAAGTACAGCTAGAACTCTGTTCTATTCCCTCAATGGGAATAAAACTATTAAGGATTCAGGCAGTGTGCACTGGGAAGTGTACAGAGGAAAATGATAAACAGAAAAGACAATTGGAAAGGTAGAAAGGGACCATTAATTGCAGGTAATAGTATTGTAGTTTGTATTAAATTATGTAAAATGAGAACATAACCACTCCCTTGCTTTTAAGATAGCTCTGAAATTATTTGTAAGACCCTCTCTCGAGATAACAGCTCAAGCCATGACCCAGGTTGTAGTTTCAAATGTGCTGTCCTCCTTCATCACTAATTTGCTCCCTCTGGAATAGAAATATTCTCCGTGCAACCTGAAAATCCATGTTGCAAAAACTTTCTCCTTTCTTCCTCCCAGCTCATGCAGAAGACAACCTACAGACCACACTCTGCACAGTTATTTTTTTTTTTCTTTCTGACAGACATTTGGACCACTTTAATTACTAATATATAGACTTACATCAGTAATTTGGAATATGGGTGAAAACACCCCCAGCCTTGACAGAAGCCAGGAGTATCATTAAGAAAAGTGAGACTACATGAGAATTTTCTTCCCCCTTTCGGAGTTCATGTTTCATTTCCAATCAATTTTCATTATCAGATCCCCTTGCACAGATCTACCATTTTATTGTCTTCATGAAGTTTCTTTTGTAATGTTGTGGAGGAACACATAAATGCCCTAGAAATAGCATTATTTATCGTCTAACATGATAGCTATGTCTGTTTCGACATATTCAGCAATCAGTTAAGACCAGTTTTTCTTCACACAGCACCATCCTTTAGCTTGAAAAGCTTTTGTCCTAACTGATGCATACTTCCAGTGTTTCTAGACTGAAATTATATTTCTTTTCACCTTTTGTTTCACTAAGCTACATGAACCATTTTTGTTCTCCTCTCATAAAACAGATTCTCCATTTTATTGATCATCCTTCTCCATACCTCCTACAGCGTGATCTCATCTTTTCCGAATAATAGTGTTCAGAATCACACAAATTGTTTCAGATGAGACGAGACCAATGTTTTTATCTGCAGTATCTAGCGGAAATAGCTGACCTGGCATGTTATGTGATTTTTAGTAACTTTTTTGCAGCTGGATATATCTCTGACTTGGTCATAAACAACATATAAAATGAGCGCTTTCTACCCACTGTCACTTCCAGCTAACAATGTTCCCCCTCTAGCAGAAAGTACTGCTATTGGTCTCCTTGCATGTTGTGTTATTCAAATTAATCCATTCTATTATTTAGGTTCTCGAGGTCATCCAGTCTTGATCTCTCTCATATTGAAAGTGTCTCACTATTTTGTGTCATCAGCACATTTCATTATTACAGCTCATATTTCTGTACCTACATCATTAATGGAAATTTCTGGCTGAATAAAGATCTTCTGATGTTTCAGATGGGTAGACAATAGGTTTTTCGCTTTCATCTTCAATGTGGAAACACTAATTTTCATATCTTCTTTCTCATTAGCCCCTGCTTTAATTTCCTTTGTAAGGAAACTTAGCTGGGCTTCTGACAATTCTCACTTTATTTTTAACCTTCTTAACATTTTTCAAGAAATAATTTTGTTCCATTCCTTTCAAGCTTCTGATTGTTCCCAATAACACCTTTGAAGTGACTGTTTATCCAGCTGGGACTGACTGTCTCTCTTGTTTGAGATACAAATTCCACACACTTTTTTTGCAGGGATTTGACAGATGCCAAGCCTTCTTCACATGCAAGTCCTCAACCACCTAAATGTAGTTGTCATCACTAACTCATTCCCTTAATTTCTCAAAAATTAACCTTTGAAATTAAGAACCTTAGTTATCAAGCTACTTTTGCTCCAAGTAGTATTTTTCCTAATAATCTTATAAAAACTATTTGTCTCCAGATTTGAACCCAAACAACTCTAGCACATCTTCATGCTCTCTAACAGAAGCTCTTTGCCACAGTTCCCCAACACTGACTCAAACAAGTTCTACTTTTTTTCTGTCACTGTTTGTTTCTTTAATATCAATCATACTCCAAATTCTAATCCTCCATCAGTCCCCTTTGCCTCCTAAATACCACGAGTGTTCTAATATTTGTGTGTTCCTGTCCTAACTTCTGTCATATCTTCTGTTATCCCTTAAAGATCTAGTTTTATTGCCAGGGCTCCAATGATACACAAACATCACAGTTGTTTCTTGCTAACACAACGTTCTCCCTGGAAGAGTTAACAGTCCTCCCAACTATCAGCTATCATACCCTCTAAGCAACACTCTCATCACTATTCCAACCCTTTCTTCTTGCTGTCTGTCATCCTAACCTCTGGTACTCCTCTTGCTACTATTTCAAACTATTGATAGGTAAATAACCCACATACGGGGGAGCTTACTTTGTGAAGACTCCTGTTTCTCTTATACATTTCTAGCCAGGACTAGCATCCCAAAACACACAACCAGAGCATTCGAAGAGCCATAGGATATGCTCCCTCTTAATGACAGGTTTATCTGGGACATGGGAATCAAAGTGTAGAGCTAGGAAAACACCACGCTGTAGAAATAGTGAGTCAGTCAAGGAAGTAGCAAGAGTAGGAGAGCAGGGAAGAGTTTATCTGAAGCCCAAAGGAATTTTTGACCATGAGGAATCTTTACTGCCACAAGCCCTTACCCTAAATCTTTATCTATATCACACCATAGTAATAAGCCTGTCAATTCCTCTTAACAAGAAATTCCATCTTTGTAAAAATCAGGTCCTTCCCCTTCCAGTCATCCATCCTTTTTCTGTTCTTTCTCAATTGTCCTGGGTTAAGCAGAGACAGAGTTAACTTTCTTCATAATAGCTAGCAAAAGGCTGTGTTTTGGATTTGTGCTCAGAAAGAAAGTTGATAAGGAAGGCATGTTTATATTGTTGCTAGGATATTTCAAGGTCTTTCAGCTTCTTCGCTCTTCGCAGACAGGGCAGGGGAGCTGGGAGGGTACAGCCCCAGCTACTAGCCCAGGATTTGTTCTCTGGTTACTAGACTGAGAACCAGAGTGACCAATAATCTATTCCATAACATACACGTGATGCCCAGTATATAGGTGAGGACCCCCAGGAAGATCAGCCCTTCTGGTTCCGGTGCCCTTTCGGTTTCCGTCTCTTCTGGCTCTGGATTGCTCTCCCAAGGCCTTCCCCCTCTCACACACACCCCAGTCAGCTCTCGTTCTGGGACGCTCTGACTGCTATCTCTGTTCTGTGAGTTTTGAGACTCCAACTCCTCCCACTCCAGGATCGTTAGCTGGGGCCAGGTGGTTGCTTACCCCCCTACCCTGGTCAGCTCTCGGTCTGGGACGCTCAGACTGTTATCTCCATTCTGTGAGTGCCGCCAAGAGCGGTACACCCCCCACCTGGGGGAATTATGAGTGTGGTTTCGGGACTCTCCCTGCTTCCAGGATCGTTAGCTGAGAACAAGCTGAGTCTTTATCATCGGGTAGGGGGACAGTATCACTATGTATCACTCAGACTCTCCCTTCTCCGGGATCGTTAGCCGGGAACAGGCTGAGCCCTTGGTCATCTGGTGGGGGGGAGGCAGAATCACTGTGTATCACTCATTTGTATATTTGTATATAGTATTATTTTCAGTATTATTGTAGTTTAGTTATTAAATTGTCCTTATCTCAACCCACAAGTCCTTTTTTTACCTTTACCCCAAAAACTGGGACACACATTTAGCAAAAGCCACTTGGCTAGTCAACACTAGAGGATCTGCCAACCGGGCTGGTGCTGCTCAGTCAAAACCTTTACATACTACCCCTTTAACTCTCTCCCCTATCCTTGGATGGGGGCGGGAATTGTGTGAGCGGGTGTGTGTGGTTTGGCCCCCAGCCAAGGGCTAACCCATCACACTTAATCTTCACCCTCCTTTTATTCCTTGGACTGTTTTGGTTGGGTTTGGGTGGTTTTTTTTTTCCCTTCATTGTCCTTCCCTATACACATATTTTCTTCATCTGCTTCTTTCTTCTCTTGTGTTTTCCAGTATAGCAAATGTCTTCCTTGGCTATATTTCCTCTGCAATAGTCAGCCTCTTCTCTCTTATATTCACATTCTTTCACTATCAGTCTGCCCACAAGTTCATGGAGGAAACAGGTACCTGAAAAGCTTGTCTTCTCTGCACAATCTCTTTCTCTCCTGTCACTGTCAGGCACTAGTTCTTCTCTTCCATAAGCTTTATCTACCACAGAGTAGTTTCTGTCAGGATTCAAAGACAGGACGAGTATCACAACTTTGTATCTGGTCATGCCCAGCATTTTTCTCCTCATCCCCAGGCCACTGGCACACTTGCCTCCATAGCTGTCATCACATTCTCACTGTTATCAAACAAGAAGAAACACCTCCTCCCTTATTCACCGCTGTTTGTGGTTGTTCCTTATACTTACTAATGCCTTCCTTGGTCTCCTAGGTGTAAGCTTGACAATTAGCTGCTGTGAACTGTGATTAAAGACAGGAATCTTCCCTTGCACAAGGCCCCTGGAGGCCTAAGTGCAAGTACTCTTCAGGGCGGGACAGCTGAAAGACAGGCTCCTTTCCATTTGATCCTGATGAGAACAAACCAACCAATGCTTACTCTACCATCTCCAAGTACTAACCTTTTGCATGAGTAAGAAGCTCACGCTCCACATTTCTCCTTCCTTCCTGGCCTGGACTCAATTCAGAAAACCCTCTGGGCAAGGAAGAAACAAGACGGCAAGCTAAAACAAGGACAGACTATGATTATGAATTTGGCTATTGTGGTTTACCCTTAAGTTAAAATAATTACAAATAGCACAACATAGGACTGAAAGAGTTATCCAGCGGAGAAGCTATTTTAGCTCCTGCAGATAAATTGATTGAGAAAGAACGAATAGCTCTTTGTGCAGTTGTTTCTAACATTTGCATCCCTCATTAGTACTGGTGTTATAGGCAGTCTGGTGGTGAGGAATACATGCAAACTAGTTAAGATTTTTCTGGTACTACATTAAGCCTTAAATGGGAAAGCTGAAAATTTTCTCTTCTGCTTGGAACAGAATGTGTTTTATGTACAGTAAAAATCAGAAACTTAAAAAGGTTTCAGGCTTACAATGGTATACAAGATATTTACTTGGTTACTTGCACGGGAAACTAGAAACATACCACTTTGGGTTTACTGCCATGACCCAAAATGCGGTTATTTTTGGAGCAGATCCCTGGGCCTGTTTCCAAAATACCATCACCGTGAATGTCCACACTTGCAGATTAACATTTCTGGAATCTTGGAAGAGCCTCTTTTCTTTCCAGGTCTGATTTAGTGTTCACCCCATCGCACGCCTCGGCTACCAACAGTATACAAGAAACAGGTAGCGTCACTTTTCCTTTCTGACAAAGAAAGATAACATAATCATCAAATTAGTCCAATGGTCACACAAGATAAGTTAGTGTGCGTAGGATGTCACATTACACCTGGGTCTGAGCAAGACAGACTGACATACTGAGGAGTCTGCAGCTACAGTCTCTTCCAGACAAAAAAAAAGTCACACCTGACGTAAGTTTGTGCCAAATACCAGAGTGTTCCTTGTTTTCCAGATGATGTGAAACGCTCAGCTTAACACCGTGCACCTTTTCTCACAGAAATCATCCAGTCTCGACAGACAGTGCTCTTGCTGCAGTAACACGTTTTCTCCTCACTTCCTCGAGGAACACTGGCAGTGCAAAGGGTGTGAAACCATCAACCTGCATCAACCTACACAGCCTAGAAGACTGCAAAATGTGTATCCATGCCACTTCAGTGCCCACCAGGTCCATCTTTTTCTCCTCACCAGATGCAATGCCTCAGGCCAATCTCCAGTATTTCCAATACTTGTGAGAGGTGACAAGAGTCTTCACAGCTTCTCAGGCAGAAGCAGGGGAGGTCAACGCCTGCCACCGGAGCTCTCCACTGTGCTGAGGACATCACTGGTGTGCAAGGAGTTTAGTCCAGCACCAGGACTGCATAGGCAGCGAAGCCTTCCAGGACCTCCAGATCTCAATGGCTTCACTTGAAGATCAAAGCCACGCTCCTCACTTCCAATTATAATAAAAACTGGGCGATACAGATGTGAAGAAGACAACTCAGTGGCATCCTTGAGCTAACACACCCAGCTGTTTCCTGCAGTGGAAGGAAGAGGGAACGTCATCCCACACAGCTCCAGCAGCGTTGGCCATGGCTGACCCAACGGCGGTCAGGGCCGTGCGGCACTCTCAGGTGGGAGCAGAGAGGACGTAACCCCCTCAGGCCCCTGGGGAGAGCCACAGCCTCGCCCCACGCACCCACGGCGGGTGAGAAGGCCGCAGCTCTGGTACAACCAGGCCGCACAGAAACTGTCGCCGCCTTCAGAGCTCGAGGGACAGGGCCCAAGGGCCGCCCCGGAGCGGCCCTTCTGCGGCAGTCCCAGGAGTCAGGGCCGCCCCGCCGGGCCCGGCCGCCGCCATTTGCCGCCAAAACCCGTCGGCGGGCGGCCACGAAGGGCAGTCACGTGGCCGCGCGGCCGCTGGGCGCGTGGCGTCGCGTCACGTGACGAGCGGAGGCGCGCCCCCGTCCCGCTCTAGCCCCTCCCCATCTCCAGTCCTGCGCCGCGGGGGGACGGCGAGAGCGCGCGCGCGCGCTCCCCCCCCCCCCGGCCCCCCCGCCGTCTTCTCCGGCACGTGACCCCTCCCCGGAACGTGGCATTGTGTAATCACGTGACCTGGAAACGGAGCGCGTTAGGGGGGGGCTGTTAGGCCGAGGCAGCGGGGGGGGGCTGCGTACGCGACGGAGCGGGGTGCGAAGATGGCGGACGAGGAGGCCGAGCAGGAGAGCAGTAGCCTAGGTGGCGACCTCCTGGAGCTGCGGCGCCTGCGGGAGCGGCTGGTGGAGCTAGAGACGGGGCTGCGGGAGAGCCCCGAGCCAGCGGTGCAGGCAGCTACCGAGTACTGCAAGCAGCTCTGCCAGGTCAGGCCGCCTCTTCCCTTCCTTCCCTTCCTTCCCTGCCCCCGCCCGCTCTCCCCTCCCCTGCGGGGTGTGTGTGTGTGCCCGTGCCCGGGTGAGAGGGAGCGCGAGGGGCCGGGCGGGAGCAGCGCCGCCTCCGCCGGGGCGCTGGGGGCGGAGGGGGGGGGCGGCCGGAGCCGGCGGCCCGGTGCGGCGTTTGGCCCGGGCGCGGGGAGGGAGCGCTGGCAGTTAGCGCTCCGGGCCGGGCACGGCGGGGCGATTAACGCCGCCACCGCCGCTCATTGTGGGCTGAGATGAGGCGGCCCGCCCCCCTGCGTCGGGAGCCGCTCCGGCCGGGCCTGTAATCCCCTTCCCCGCCTCTCCTCCCCCCGTCCCCGGCGGCCGCCCCGGTTCTCGCGGTCTCTAGGCCCCTTTGTTGTGCTCTGCGGCTCGGCTTATCGAAGGGCCCTTTGTTCCTGGCGGTGGCGGACCGAGTGCCCCCCCTGCCTCTCTCCCCGTCCCCTTCCCGCCGGCACCCTTCCTCCCCTGGAGGCGGCAGTCCGGGAGATGGGGGGCTCCGCTTGCTCCGCCGAGGGGCCGGGGAGGAGATGAAAGTCCGTCCCGGGGCTCCTGCTCAGTGCCCGAACACTCCCCCCTTCCCTGTCTCTTACCCTGGAGGGATAGCGGAGTTTCTGCCATCCTGGGAAAGAGAAGGCGGGGAAGTGGTGGCGGACTAAACTCCGGTGGTGATGGCAGGTCCGTCGGTCTGCGGTGCCTCTCACCGTTTTCTCGCCCTGTCAAGGGAGCGCAATCCCCCCTCGGGAGAAGACTCATTGCACTGCTGGAAGCACCATTGTGTGTAATTCTTCTGGCTGTGTCTGCGTCGGGAAAAAGCCTGCTTCCCCGGGGGCTTGGGCTGGTCCTGAAGCGGGGATGTTTGCAGGTGTTGTTTCTGAACTGGTGACCCTGCTGTGCATCCCTTTCTAAACAAACTTTGTGGTGCTGGCTCTACAGTTAAAACAAACTGCTCCATTTTAGTCATGTATGCATCTACACATTGCCCTGATTTCTCTTAGGTACCCTTTCTCAGCTGTCATCAGGTACCACACAATGTGTAAAACAAGTACATAAACGTTTTAGGCCACAGGAATTCACAGAAACAGCTACTTCTGTAGCTTTACTGTGGGCTTAAGTCTATCCAGTAAAAGTGATAATGTTAGTTTACACATTACTGGCACCCGTGCACAGAATGTGGGCAAATTTTTAAAAGGTGGAACAACATAAAGTGAATTCACATGGTTGCTTTGAATTGTGTTTTATGTGTGATTTTGTGTCTGCTTTCTTAAAGAGTTGATTCTTGGTGGTAACCATTGTGGCATCATAATTTACATGCCTGACACTTCTGAATTAAACTGGGCTCTACTTTTTGCCAGCCAGGGAGATTTGCTGCTAAATACTTTAAGCATGTTCCTTTCTGATATTTAATATATACAAGAGTCATATTTCAAGTTCTTTTTCTCCAGACAAAATTTCTCATATTGTATTTGGGTAGAATGTCCGTGTAGATGCACAGAAACAAGGTTGGTTTGTGCTCGTTCAGATCACTATGTTCTCAGTCTGTTTAATCTTTGTGCCTGCTTTCTTAAATTCATACACTGCGAGGTGGAAATCTAGCTTTCTTGGCTCCAGCTCGACTTCGAACTTGTGAATGAGCTGTTGGTTGAACTGAAGTAGTTGGGTAGGTGGGAATGAAGACACTGTCCTTGACATGTACAGAGTAAGTTTCCGGTTTCTAATGCAGATTTATCACTGAAATTATGGTTGCTGTCCTTAGTGAGTGGCTTCGGTAGTTGGTTCATTGATTTAAATTTTAAGAATAATTAATAATATTCTTATTATTTCAATGGCTGTTGCAAAAGTCCATTGTAACGGCCAAGTTCACTGATTTATTTAAACACACGCCTTTTAAAACCAAGTCTCAGTGGACAAAACAGTTGTATAGAAACTGACTTAGATAAAAATCCATGCTGTTTTGAAATTACATACCAAGATTTATAGGAAAGCTGTGTCTGTTTTTGCAGGCTGAAGACTGGTGTGTAGCACTGAGAGACATGCCATTCGGTATTGAAAGATCCTGCTTTTCAAATTTTAAACCAAGGTCTCAACAGATGCTTAATGTGTTAAACAGTGTTTTGTTGGGCAGATGTTTTTTTTTATACTGGTTCAACAGAGATTTTAAAAATCTGTTCACCTGTGCTAGTGGTGCCAGAATACTTATTCAGCCTCTTCTGTGGTTTTAATCTTTTACTGGGGCTAACACAACATAGTATTAATAAATCAAATAGTAGGCTTAGCTACTTAGCTTGCACTGCATGACAGAGGTTGAAGAAAATTCATGTAATAGTAAAAGCCATCTCGGAATTCTCTTTTAAGTAACAGTTTAAAGTCATCTGCTGCCATTATTTCTAGAATAATGTCTTTGAAGATATATGCATGAAAGAATAATTTGACTGGTCATATATACGGAACTTAGTCTTATTTGTATCTTAAGTCTGAAAATGCAGTGCTGAAATATTTTAGCGTTTATCTCAGTATGAGTTTACCTGTTGTGTTTTGTTTTTTTTTTTTTTTTTTTTTTTTTTTTTTTTTGGTCATGATAATTCTAGTCAAATATGTTGGAACATAAAAAGTACCAAAATGTGATACACATGGATGGTGTTTTTGTTTTTTTGGGTTTTTTTGAGAGACAGCTAACATGTTCAGGCAGCAAGTTTAGTTCAGTGTGTGTTTAGCTCATGTCTTACCAAGTATAATTATCTTATAAAATGTAGCTTTCTGTAGTTCGTTTGAATTGTTTCCCAGTTACATATTAGGTTACTTGGACAACCAGAACTGGTGCAGTTATATAGATATGTCTTTTCTTTATAATCTGCTTATAAAAAATAGCCAAATCTTTAATAACAGCCTTTTAATATTGTTGTTGGGCAGATGAGGGGAATCTCAAACTCATTTTGGTGACAGTTTTGAGTTAAAGATCTGCTGTAATACAAATCAAGTCTCTTCATTTTTGTGTATTCTCACAAATATAAAAAAGTAACTTATATTCTTGATTTTTGAATAAGTAGTTCCTTCTGTATTAAAAACTCCTTAACTATAGGTAGATGTTTAGGAAAGAACAGTCATGAAAACATTGTGTTTTAGTTTTGAAAACGTCCCTTTTGAACTGGCTGGGTTTGGCAGTGTTTTCCCCATGTGGCATATGTTTCTGGATGAGATCTCAGTCAGCTAGACCACGATTCCAAGGCAGGATTAATTACTGGTAAGCCATAGCTACAAATGCTTGTTTAATCTGTTCTCAAAAATTTCCAGTGAGAAAGTTTCCAAGAAAACTCCCTGAATAATACATTTTAGTTTGTTATCTTTAAAATTCTTTTTTTCCCCCCTTGCAGTCTAATTTGGTCTCTTGTTGCAGTTTAAGACTACCGTGATTTATCCTATCCCATGTAGACATGGCAAGTAGTATATTCCTTTTCTGTTGGAAGCACTTCTTAGATTTTCAAGGCTATTTTCAGTCTCTCCAGTTTTCAGGTTTGTGAATGGAGTTTTTGCATTCTTTGATTTTATTTTTTTCCCCTTCCCCCCCCCCCCCTTTCCTTTTTGCTTTGTTGCTATATGTTGTTGTATGTGGTTATACCTTCCCTGCAGGTAACAATATAGTAGGAATTTGGTGAGAAGGTGACAACCCATGTAAGACTTAAGTACTTTTCTTAAGTTTTTTAAGTACAATTTTTACTGGGTTAAAGTTACTTGATGCTTTTACTGAAGTTATTAAGAAAATCCCACCTGTCAGCAAACTCACTTTCTTGAAGAAATTCTTCTAGCCAAAACTTCATACTTACAGGGTATGAAGTGTGGTTACAGTTAGTTTTCCACCATAATATTCCTGATTCTTATTGCCCATTCAAAATCCGAGAGGCATTCTGCTTTACATAGTCCTTCATTCATTTAAAAAAAACATCTGAAGACCTTACTGTAAATTTCAGTTTACCCATAGTGGATGGCTGTAAACAGTAGCTGCACATCTGTGCTAGCATAACGAAACGTATTGGGTACCTTCTGTACTGGACATGTATTCATGATTTTTCCCGCAAATCCAAACTCTGTTACCCACTTCTGAATAATGTATATTGTTAATGTCTAGGTTGCTGTCTAAAACTATGATTATTGAAGATTCACTGTTTAAAAAACATGAAATATTGGTGCTGGAAAATATCATCCTTGTTGTGCAGGGCTGTACAAGGAGTGTATAGATTTGTTGATGTTAACGTTCAGTAAGGCTTCTCATTTTATCAAAATATCCACATTGCGTGTCTCAGTTTTTTGATAAGGAATTTATATATCTATTTGAATGTTCAGTGCATTTTTTTCTCTCTCATTTTTTTTATTTTGTTACAGAATGAGTATCACATAAACCAGAGATCTTGAGGGAAGGCGGCAAAAAATGCTCTTCTGGGGGGAATCTTTGCTTCTACTGTGACTAAGAAACGGAAATTCATCTGTCCTTTTCCATTTACTCTGCCATTTAAATGTCATAATATATTTTTTTTACCCTAGGCTTTATGCAGACGTACTACATATTGTAGGTGGTTTCTACATAAGACTTCCCTAAATTACGGATCAAACTGGAAATGTTAGGAGACATCAACATACAATTTTTTCACTGTGATGTATTGCTTAAACTCATCCACAAGCCAAAGAAACTATTTGAAATTCATGTATGTATGGAGCATATCTTCAAGAAATAGTGCTCCAGGCATTGATTTATATCTACTCAGAATTTTTTGTTAGCCTTGGTTTTAAAGATCTCCATATAAATCCTTGAGCAGTTTACGATATACAATATATATAATTCCTTGGTTTTCATGAGGGAAACTAGCACGACATTCTCATGCCATCAGGTTCTCTAAAATGATGATGTACAACAACTTGCAAATTCAAGTTTAAATGACAGGTAAACAATATGACTTGAAACTATATTTTGAAATGGTATTGCCCATTTTATTAGGTCTGCGCTTTTGCATGCGGTAAGAACTTAATGTCTTGCATTTTAAGAAGTGTGCAGGTGGTTTTTTTGAGGTGTGGAATATTTTTCTATTTGTCTTTCCAAATATGCATTAAAGACAACTCCGTCTCTACAGATGAACTGCACTGCTTTTGTTTGGGAAGAATTAATCCAATACCACCTAGTACTTGGCAGAACAAAGACATTCAGAAATAAGATATAAGTAACATCAAAAAGACAATGGAGCTTTATAAAATTATTCTCTGAAAATAGGCCTGAATCCAATAGGAGATTGAACTAAATTTAGGAAAATGTGGCTGTATTTTTTGGTAAGAATAGTTTGATCAAATTTATTTTCCATTTTCTGTTCTGTAACTGTTGTACGGTCTTCTGGTATGTAATATTTCTGGCTTCATGATTCCCTGTATGAAGCAAAAGTAAATTAATTTCTCATCAGAGAATCAGGAAAATCCTGTTCTAGCTAATGTAGTTCTCAGTTGGTTATTTTGTCAGTTATTCTGAGCTAGTGACACAATTCTTTGTCCTTATAGGGACTCATGTAACAACTTCTGACAAAGCTCCATCCAGCTTCAGATACTGACTGTTAGTGTTAATTCTCTAACTGCTGGGCAGATGCATTTGTTGTTTTGAGAAACTTAACTCCCTGGCATAAAATTCTTCAGCATTTCTTTAGGATAAAGACCAGTCTTTATTTTATAACTCCGTTGTCTTTTAGGTTGAATATAGGAGTTATCTTCAGAGTTTTCGTTTGTGCTGATAGTGAATATGATGTGGCTTTCTCAGTCTCCTGTATATCATAAAGAACAGAATTAGGCAGGACTCCTTTTGATTTCTGTTATTCAGAATGATGGAAAGAATTGATTCCGGTGAATAGAAAAATACTGTTTGATATTTATGCATCTAATACACTGAATACTGTTTTGATGTATCAGTAAAGTATGTTCAATGATCAGGCATTAAATCAAATTACGAGTGAGAAGTTTCTCAGTCTTGTGATTCCTGTTTGTCTCAGGAGCCTGTGATAATGCGCTGGTTTATAAGAGAATGAACACAAGGATGAGGACAAGAATAGATTAAATGTTTGGAATCACAAAAGACCTAATCGGAACTTCATTTTTACGTTAATCATTGGAGGATAGCTGTTATGAAGAGAATAAAAAGCTGGGATAAAAATTAACTTTGATTATGACTCCATAATAGCGAAAATGATAGAACTTGAATATCGCAATTCTCCAGTCCTGGAACGTGCATAATGCTGTAGTTGAATCTGGCGTGGCAATTGAACCCTGCTTTTGGATACCCAGCGAGGCTTCGTGAACCACATCAGTGTGATGACAGGAGCCTTGAGTTCTGCTCAGAGTTGCTAACATCATGAGAAAGTGTAATCTTCCCTCCTCTCTTTTCTCGCACGTGGACACAGTGGCAGTGCCTTGACACAGGCATAAGTACACACTTGGTTTTTAGACCAAGTGAATGAATGAATCAGGTAGACATTCGTGTTGTTTTCATAGGAAATGTAGATCAGGTGGAAGCATCCTTTGGGATGGCAATTTGACTGTGCTGAATAGACAAGCTTGAAATGGCAATGAAGTAACCTTTCTACTGGGGAAGAAGATCAGCAGTTAAGTTCTCATCAGAATTAAAAAGGTTTGAAGGAGCAGTGGGTGAAATTGCATTCAGCTGATAAAAAAGCTCATGAAAATGTAATGCAAATGAACTACAGAAATATTTGTAATGTCTCATTTCACTTGACTGAGAGAGCAGGTTCAAGTCACTGAAATTGCAGGAAATATACATATTTTCACATTAGGCAGTTATTTCTGGCTATCTTCCTATTTTTAATCTCTCCATATGCCAGTCTGATAATTAAAAGAATAGGTAAATTAGATTTCCTGGCAGTAGATAAAAGTTTACTGTAATGAACATCCTACCACATTCCTGAAATGCCTGTTTAATAGCCAACTGCGGAATATTGTGTTTAACTAAACAGACTAAAATATGAAGGCTGGGCTGGCAACGTTAAATGGAAATCTGAATAGAGAGAAATGTAGTTTAGGACTGTGACAAATTCTTACATAAGGATGCGAAAGATTAAAGGCAAGCCAAAAGAAAGGTAATTTCTAGTGTATATGACAAAGCATGAGGCTTAATGAAGTTATTTCCTGGTCTTTAATATATTTGCTTTAGAATGGTTTATGGATGTAAGCAGATACTATCCATTTATTTTCTAGATTTTTCTAGTTCTTTCTCTAAAACTGAGTTTTGAATCTGAAGCAAAATAGTGTCTGAAGACTAATGAGAGGAATAGCACCAAGGTAATTTCTCTTTTGTTTTGCCTCTTTCAGTTAGCAGTCTGAGCTCCTGCAGTATGTTCATCATGCCCAGGTGAAAACCAAGCAAATTGCTTTCTCCTATGGGCTTACATCTGGGGAAACATCTGGCTTTAACAGAAGGTTCTGTGTTTGGCAGTTAGCTTTCCAGAGTCAGTCGTGCTTCTTTCTTGATGTGTTTTTTGTGATATTTTCTTGGTGATGGTAGATGACATAATTACTGTTTGGAAAGTTGTAGAGAAGCCTTGAGAGGGGACACTTAGGGGTTTTTGTTGTTATTTTATCTGCCCGGTGAAGTAGAAATAGTTGGATAAGAGGCATGTTTAACTTTTTTAATGCTTGTGTGCTGAAGACTCAGGGTGCTAGCATCCTTACAAATTGAATTGTAACAATAAATAAAAAAATCTTCAAAAAGTTAAGGGTGAGTTTCTTTGTTTTTGTTCATCATTGCATGGATTCTTCCTGTAATTAGTCTCAATTCCTTACCAGAGATAAGCAGCCATGAAAAAAAAACAAGTAGTTGTGAAGAACCAAAAAGATCCGTAATGCCTCAGGTGATATAAGTAAACGTAGGGAAAGAATGGGGAGTTCAAATAATCAGTGTACTCTCTCATCTCCAGGAACATTGAAATATGTTTAGTTATTACATATTTATGGTAACTAGAGCTGCAGTGAGATTTATTTTTTAAAAATATTAAAGGTTCCATGAAGGAGACGTAAGCAGATGTGATTATTTGGGGAGAATCTTCTTGGGCAAGAGATAAAAGGAGCTAGTGATAGTTCTTAACTTTTTATCTTTTTCCTCAGCTTTCATGTTTTGTAATTTTTGTGGAACGATATTTAAGAAACTTGTTTTGCATCATAAACTACTATATATAATATATATACACACTGTATAAACTAGTGTATGAATGAATGTGTAGGGATTGAACAGAATGAGAAAAGGAATCATTCGTTGTGGGTAGTTAGTCACCTTTACTGGATTTCAAATGGATTCTGATTCTTTCTGTTAAATCAAAACTAAGTAGAAGTTAGTATCAGTTCTTTAGCAGTTACCATTTCAGAGTGTGTCTGTATTTCTCTGAACTTACTGGCTGTTGTCTCTGAAAAATCTCCAGGAGGATAGCTTCCTTTCAGTATGGATATA
>WKFP01015156.1:967854-978944 GCA_011057875.1 Pterocles orientalis
CCCCCCCCCCCTTTCCTTTTTGCTTTGTTGCTATATGTTGTTGTATGTGGTTATACCTTCCCTGCAGGTAACAATATAGTAGGAATTTGGTGAGAAGGTGACAACCCATGTAAGACTTAAGTACTTTTCTTAAGTTTTTTAAGTACAATTTTTACTGGGTTAAAGTTACTTGATGCTTTTACTGAAGTTATTAAGAAAATCCCACCTGTCAGCAAACTCACTTTCTTGAAGAAATACTTCTAGCCAAAACTTCATACTTACAGGGTATGGAGTGTGGTTACAGTTAGTTTTCCACCATAATATTCCTGATTCTTATTGCCCATTCAAAATCCGAGAGGCATTCTGCTTTACATAGTCCTTCATTCATTTAAAAAAAAAATCTGAAGACCTTACTGTAGATTTCAGTTTACCCATAGTGGATGGCTGTAAACAGTAGCTGCACATCTGTGCTAGCATAACGAAATGTATTAGGTACCTTCTGTACTGGACATGTATTCATGATTTTTCCCGCAAATCCAAACTCTGTTACCCACTTCTGAATAATGTATATTGTTAATGTCTAGGTTGCTGTCTAAAACTATGATTATTGAAAATTCACTGTTTAAAAAACATGAAATATTGGCTCTGGAAAATATCATCCTTGTTGTGCAGGGCTGTACAAGGAGTGTATAGATTTGTTGATGTTAACGTTCAGTAAGGCTTTTCATTTTACCAAAATATCCACATTGTGTGTCTCAGTTCCTTGATAAGGAATTTATATATCTATTTGAATGTTCAGTGCATTTTCTATCTCTCTCTCTCTCTCTTTCTTAATTTTTTTATTTTGTTAGAGAATTAGTATCTCATAAACCACAGATCTTGAGGGAAGGTGGCAAAAAAAAAGTGTGCTCTTCTGGGGGGTATCTTTGCTTCTACTGTGACTAAGAAACGGAATTTCATCTGTCCTTTTCCGTTTACTCTGCCATTTAAATGTCATAATATTTTTTTTTTTACCCTAGGCTTTATGCAGACGTACTACATATTGTAGGTGGTTTCTACATAAGACTTCCCTAAATTACGGATCAAACTGGAAATGTTAGGAGACATCAACATATAATTTTTTCACTGTGATGTATTGCTTAAACTCATCCACAAGCCAAAGAAACTATTTGAAATTCATGTATGTATGGAGCATATCTTCAAGAAATAGTGCTCCAGGCATTGATTTATATCTACTCAAAATTTTTTGTTAGCCTTGGTTTTAAAGATCTCCATATAAATCCTTGAGCACTTTACGATATACAATATATATAACTCCTTGGTTTTCATGAGGGAAACTAGCACGACATTCTCATGCTATCAGGTTCTCTAAAATGATGACGTACAACAACTTGCAAATTCAAGTTCAAATGACAGGTAAACAATATGACTTGAAACTATATTTTGAAATGGTATTGCCCATTTTATTAGGTCTGTGCTTTTGCATGCGGTAAGAACTTAATGTCTTGCATTTTAAGAAGTGTGCAGGTGTTTTTTTGAGGTGTGGAATATTTTTCTATTTGTCTTTCCAAATATGCATTAAAGACAACTCCATCTCTACAGATGAACTGCCCTGGTTTTGTTTTGGAAGAATTAATCCAATACCACCTAGTACTTGGCAGAACAAAGACATTCAGAAATAAGATATACGTAACATCAAAAAGACAATGGAGCTTTATAAAATTATTCTCTGAAAATAGGCCTGAATCCAATAGGAAATTGAACTAAATTTAGGAAAATGTGGCTGTATTTTTTGGTAAGAATAGTTTGATCAAATTTATTTTCCATTTTCTGTTCTGTAACTGTTGTACGATCTTCTGGTATGTAATATTTCTGGCTTCATGATTCCTCTGTATGAAGCAAAAGTAAATTAATCTCTCATCAGAGAATCAGGAAAATCCTGTTCTAGCTAATGTAGTTCTCAGTTGGTTATTTTGTCAGTTATTCTGAGCTAGTGACACAATTCTTTGTCCTTATAGGGACTCATGTAACAACTTCTGACAAAGCTCCATCCAGCTTCAGATACTGACTGTTAGTGTTAATTCTCTAACTGCTGGGCAGATGCTTTTGTTGCTTTGAGAAACTTAACTCCCTGGCATAAAATTCTTCAGCATTTCTTTAGGATAAAGACCAGTCTTTATTTTATAACTCCATTGTCTTTTAGGTTGAATATAGGAGTTATCTTCAGAGTTTTCATTTGAGCTGATAGTGAATATGATGTGGCTTTCTCAGTCTCCTATATATCATAAAGAACAGAATTAGGCAGGACTCCTTTTGATTTCTGTTATTCAGAATGATGGAAAGAATTGATTCCGGTGAATAGAAAAATACTGTTTGATATTTATGCATCTAATACACTGAATACTGTTTTGATGTATCAGTAAAGTATGTTCAATGATCAGGCATTAAATCAAATTACGAGTGAGAAGTTTCTCAGTCTTGTGATTCCTGTTTGTCTCAGGAGCCTGTGATAATGCGCTGGTTTATAAGAGAATGAACACAAGGATGAGGACAAGAATAGATTAAATGTTTGGAATCACAAAAGACCTAATCGGAACTTCATTTTTACGTTAATCATTGGAGGATAGCTGTTATGAAGAGAATAAAAAGCTGGGATAAAAATTAACTTTGATTATGACTCCATAATAGCGAAAATGATAGAACTTGAATATCGCAATTCTCCAGTCCTGGAACGTGCATAATGCTGTAGTTGAATCTGGCGTGGCAATTGAACCCTGCTTTTGGATACCCCGCGAGGCTTCGTGAACCACATCAGTGTGATGACAGGAGCCTTGAGTTCTGCTCAGAGTTGCTAACATCATGAGAAAGTGTAATCTTCCCTCCTCTCTTTTCTCGCACGTGGACACAGTGGCAGTGCCTTGACACAGGCATAAGTACACACTTGGTTTTTAGACCAAGTGAATGAATGAATCAGGTAGACATTCGTGTTGTTTTCATAGGAAATGTAGATCAGGTGGAAGCATCCTTTGGGATGGCAATTTGACTGTGCTGAATAGACAAGCTTGAAATGGCAATGAAGTAACCTTTCTACTGAGGAAGAAGATCAGCAGTTAAGTTCTCATCAGAATTAAAAAGGTTTGAAGGAGCAGTGGGTGAAATTGCATTCAGCTGATAAAAAAGCTCATGAAAATGTAATGCAAATGAACTACAGAAATATTTGTAATGTCTCATTTCACTTGACTGAGAGAGCAGGTTCAAGTCACTGAAATTGCAGGAAATATACATATTTTCACATTAGGCAGTTATTTCTGGCTATCTTCCTATTTTTAATCTCTCCATATGCCAGTCTGATAATTAAAAGAATAGGTAAATTAGATTTCCTGGCAGTAGATAAAAGTTTACTGTAATGAACATCCTACCACATTCCTGAAATGCCTGTTTAATAGCCAACTGCGGAATATTGTGTTTAACTAAACAGACTAAAATATGAAGGCTGGGCTGGCAACGTTAAATGGAAATCTGAATGAAAATCTGAATAGAGAGAATTGTAGTTTAGGACTGTGACAAATTTTTACATAAGGATGCGAAAGATTAAAGGCAAGCCAAAAGAAAGGTAATTTCTAGTGTATATGACAAAGCATGAGGCTTAATGAAGTTATTTCCTGGTCTTTAATATATTTGCTTTAGAATGGTCTATGGATGTAAGCAGATACTGTCCATTCATTTTCTAGATTTTTCTAGTTCTTTCTCTAAAACTGAGTTTTGAATCTGAAGCAAAATAGTGTCTAAAGACTAATGAGAGGAATAGCACCAAGGTAATTTCTCTTTTGTTTTGCCTCTTTCAGTTAGCAGTCTGAGCTCCTGCAGTATGTTCAGCACGCCCAGGTGAAAACCAAGCAAATTGCTTTCTCCTATGGGCTTACATCTGGGGAAACATCTGGCTTTGAGTTAACAGAAGGTTCTGTGTTTGGCAGTTAGCTTTCCAGAGTCAGTTGTGCTTCTTTCTTGATGTGTTTTTTGTGATATTTTCTTGGTGATGGTAGATGACATAATTACTGTTCGGAAAGTTGTAGAAGCCTTGAGAGGGGACACTTGGGGGTTTTTGTTGTTATTTTATCTGCCCGGTGAAGTAGAAATAGTTGGATAAGAGGCATGTTTAACTTTTTTAATGCTTGTGTGCTGAAGACTCAGGGTGCTAGCATCCTTACAAATTGAATTGTAACAATAAATAAAAAAATCTTCAAAAAGTTAAGGGTGAGTTTCTTTATGTTTTTGTTCATCATTGCATGGATTCTTCCTGTAATTAGTCTTAATTCCTTACCAGAGATAAGCAGCCATGAAAAAAAACCAAGTAGTTGTAAAGAACCAAAAAGATCCGTAATGCCTCAGGTGATATAAGTAAACGTAGGGAAAGAATGGGGAGTTCAAATAATCAGTGTACTCTCTCATCTCCAGGAACATTGGAATATGTTTAGTTATTACATATTTATGGTAACTAGAGCTGCAGTGAGGTTTATTTTTAAAAAATATTAAAGGTTCCATGAAGGAGACCTAAGTAGATGTGATTATTTGGGGAGAATCTTCTTGGGCAAGAGTCAAAAAGTAGCTAGTGATAGTTCTTAACTTTTTATCTTTTTCCTCAGCTTTCATGTTTTGTAATTTTTGTGGAACAATATTTAAGAAACTCGTTTTGCATAATAAACTACTATATATAATATATATACACACTGTATAAACTAGTGTATGAATGAATGTGTAGGGATTGAACAGAATGAGAAAAGGAATCATTCGTTGTAGGATAGTTGGTCACCTTTACTGGATTTCAAATGGATTCTGATTCTTTCTGTTAAATCAAAATTAAGTAGAAGTTAGTATCAGTTCTTTAGCAGTTACCATTTCAGAGTGTGTCTGTATTTCTCTGAACTTACTGGCTGTTGTCTCTGAAAAATCTCCAGGAGGATAGCTTCCTTTCAGTATGGATATATGCACGAGTTACTGCAAGATAAATGTATAAGGCTTGATTTCTTGCTGTTTCTGTGTCTCCTTTTCCATTTCTGGTGAGGCTTGAGCATAAAACTTAGATCTGTGTCTTTTTTTTTTTTTTTTCTGCAAGAAAATTGTGTAGTTGCAAGTCAGTTTATTCCTTGTGTTCTGGTTTGATAGAAACCGTTTCAGCTTTACATGGTTGTTCTGAAAACTCAAACTTAATTCAAAAACTGAAGAGGACTGTGAGAGGAGAATGTCTATTAAAAAAAAAAAAGCCTGAGGCTTGTAGATGGGTAGAATTTTGCAAAACTGCTTTGCAGATTACCTCTAAAAGTGTTCAAGGAAACTATTTGAAAGCGTTTGAGCTAGGGTGTTTTGTTTTTTGTTTGGCTAGCACCTAAACACAGTAGTTCTTAATAAGCAGTGGTTATCTATACCAGCGAGTAGATATATATGTGTCTGGATACTGAAGAGCCAATAATAAACATCAGTCCCAGGGTGTAGGTGGTACTTCACTCTGAGTACAGAACAGAAGGTGGGTTGTTGTTGTTTGTTTTTTTTTTTTTTTCCTGTGGAAGGAGAAACACTGTAATAGAGATGAGATTATAAAAACATACTTGCTCATACACTAGAACAAAACTATTTTTATTGTTCTGAACATCTCTCTTCAGTAGATGAATGAGAAAGTAAATAGTTGAAAGAACAGTTTTCAGATAATGTAAGGTATCCAAAGAAGTTATATGTGACCCGAAATATGTGCCTATACATTAGCACTCTGGGTCAGACAAGAAGTTCGCTTTGAAAGGGATCTTCTGATCATTCCTGCTTACTGTACTTTGTTTCACATTGTGGAGCACCTTTGTAGTGTGGAAATTGAATGTATTTTGGGTGAAACTAAACCACAAGCTGTGCTTCAGAAGTTATAGCAGGCAGTTTGCTTCAGCCGCTAATAGGTGTCCGGTTAATGGAACCAGCTGAAGGCTAGTCTGAAATAATATTTCCTGTGGTGGATACACTGGGAGCTTGTGTTCTCAGCATCAGCTCTTTTCATCACAGAAGTGCTATAGTCATTGTGAGCTTTTTGTGGACCAGCACTTAATTGCAAACTCCAGTTTTAGATTTGAACCTCATCTCTGAATGAGTCTGTCTTGACTTTGTGAATGTTTCTTGGACTCACTGATTCAGTACTCACTAATGTTGACTTGACTTTGCTTTCAACTGCAGGATAGAGAAGCCGTTGGTGTTAGGATGGGGGTGTAAAGTATAAAAACAGCTGGAGTTCTGTTTGGAGGAAAAGGAAAAAAGTGAAGAAGATTGGAACTGCAGCCAATCAGTGGAGGAGTAGTAATGGGGAAACGAAATCGGAAAGCTCTGTACCATGCCTGCAGAAGTTGCGAATGAAAACCATTGCTTAAATACAATCTTGTAGTAAGATGGAATTAAGAGTCTGGCTTCAGCCCTCTCTTCTGGGCATGAGTCAATATCTCCATTAGAATTAAAGCAACATCAGCTGCTTCTTCAGCCAAAGACATCTTGGCTTTCTGGATCTATACTTTGGTCAACAACTTAATTGTGAAACAATTCAGAAGGCGCATTCAAAGTAAAAATAGCAGATCAACAACTTAAAATCTTGAAAGGTTTTTAAAGCTAAAATTGAGTAAAAATTGAGATTGATGTTGTTTGATCATAACCATAATTTAAATAGTACTTGTATGTTAGAAAAGGTAATAATACTTGATTATGTCATCCTTAGTTTTGTAAATGCAATTTCATGTTCTGTACCTGCTGAAGTTTTGCTGTTCGATTCTGGATTGTCTTGTATTATATAATAACAAATATGTAAGAGCTAATACTGTCACAGCATTTGTCTAGCTACAAAATCAAGGTATCGGTGCTAAGCATTGGTAAGCAAATACTGAATCAGTTAACTAGTACTGGTTTTAATTTGCCTAATTAAACTGCTTTAGAAATGAATTAGAAGTACAGTGCTGTCTAGACTTGTTGTAAAATGCCCTCTCTGTGCACAGTTCTGAATAAATAAAAACTGCTTTTGTTGCCTTATGCCAAAATAAAGAAACAGGTCCTATCAGTATATCTGTGAGAGCAGCAGCATTTCAGATGGTGCTGTTCTGTCTGATGCTTGTAGTGGACAGATTTGAAATATCTATGCTTTTCTATATACATTTTGTTCTGTTCTAAAAATAGTTTTGCCTGTAGAGCATCCCAGCTAAAAAACCAAAATGGAAACAGGTCACTTATGTTTGAGCTTCTTTGTTGGAGGCAAAGGTGAAAGGGAAATAAAGATGCATTATGGTGACAGTGAGAAATGCTTTGATTAGAAGGTTGTGTACCACAGAGAAGGGAATAGATACTAATCTCTTTTTTCCCCCTGTGGTTTTTAAAATAGGCAGGAGGTGTGATGGGGTTAATACTGTATACAAACATTTAGCTTACTCTTTTAAATGCTTTTAAAATCATCTGTCATAATATTTGTTTCTAATGTCTTAAGCAGTGAAGTCTCATGGGCAATCTTAGGTAGACTTGGTTTAAAATTAGACATTGTGTTAGTAAGGTTTCTTTAACATGCAGAATTAGTTCAAGAGCTGCTTGGGTTTTTACCTGAATATTCTATTTGATTGACATCTTGGTTGAGTAGTCTGTCCTTGTACAATGTGGATGTAAGTGCTGCTTGCATCCCATCTACTCCTTAGCTGCCTCTAGCCTCTTCCACTTAAAGTGACTTTTATGGGAACCTTAACCTAACAACTTTAAAAAAAAAAAAAAAAAAAAGATTGCAACACTTATCAAAAGACTTGGTTTTTATGTGATGAAAGGCTTGTTCTCCATCTTCTGGTAAAACGTTGAACAGCAAGGAGGAGAGAAAGCAGATCACAAAAAAAAAGGTGGTCTTCCCCTTTAGGAGCTGTAGATCATCAAGGCTGAGAATCTCAACACCTGTAAAGATTGCTTTGGTGTCCCTTTAGGGTATAACTTTGCTGTGGGACTTCACGAAGAAATAATCTGGTACTGATGCATTGGTACCAAAGTGTCTTGACTCCAGAGGTGTCTGAACTGGGATATCTAATATATCTTTAGTATCTGAACTACCTCATTGAAAAGAAAACTAACAGTTATTCTCAACTAGTCAGTCCGTTTTCCTCATGGTGCAGAAGAGAGGCATCACTGGCAATATTGCTGTGTTCACTTAATAAAGTTCTGATGGTCTGGAAATGCTTCTTGAACCAACTAACTTTTTGATGCTGTAGGGCTTTGAGGACATGACACACAGTACATCTTTTGCTTATCAGTTGTGCCTGCTATCATCCTAGTCATATTGTAATTTACAACAGATTCTTGGGGCAGGAATGATTTCAGCATTGCAAGCCCAGGACTAGTGCTCCACTTTGAAAGGAGAGATCTGTTCACTTCCAGGTTTTTTTTGTGTTTTGTTTTGTTTTGTTCTTTTTTTAGCAGTTCAGTTCCATGACTGACTTTTTGTTTGATGCTGTAGTGATTCTGGCACAGGGTGGAGTTGCACAGCAGAGTGGAGGCCAGAAGTCCAGCTGAGTTTGTAAACTATCATAAATTGCACCTTAAAAGTACCCTGTTATCAGCTTTCCAGGAATTTGAACAATGCTATTTTCATCACATGCTCAGTTCTTTAATGGGTGCAGTAGCCAGTGAGATTATGCTTCAGGCTCACAGAGTTTTCCTCTGAAAAACACAACCCTCAAAAATGGACTTCATTTAAGTGAGAAGAACGTCTAGCTCCAGCCCAAGAATCAGCAATAAAATATTAGCTGTGTTTCCCAGAAAAAAACTTTTTTTTCCCTCTGTTGTTAAGTCAGCAGACACCGTCAACATCAAGACTGTACACCAAGCTACTCGATCAGAATACAGACCAATTTGATCATGTTCCTCGTGTTTAATCTCTTAGGATTCAGGGGTTCTTCCAGGAACTAGTCTGTCTTGCAATTTGTAGCACTTGATTACTCCAGTACCTGTGCTCTGTTGCTGTGTTTCATGCTAGTACATTTATTCCTGCAAAGGGTCTTACACAGTGGACATTCAGCATTTTTTTTACTCCTTTGATGAAGGTGTTTTATTTCTCACTGTGTTATTTTATCCCTGATCTGAGGAATTTGTTTATATATAATAGTTTCATTTACATATCACAGTTCATATACCATATAGATTTTTAAATAGTCTAACCTGTGGATCTGTGAAATACTTTTGGTTTATGTGGATCTCCTGTAGATAGATTCACTAGTGAAACATCAGTATTAAAAAGCATCAATATATTAATTTTTAAAAGAAATGTGTTCACCTTGGATACTGCAAAGCGACTATGTCTGATGGTCTATCCACCAATACACTGAGATCTCAGATTATCTTAGTGTCCCCAATATCGGTGTGTGTGCACACCCCTCCTGTCAATGTGGCTAGATGAACTTGAGCCTACAAAGTTATGTCCTCCGTTGTGCTTTGTGCAGAGTTGCTTTGCATGCTTCTGTCTTGAAGTGCTGCCCATCTGAGATGCATCAGTATCTCTCCTTCAAGACACTGGTCCCGAATGCAAGAGCTTTCAATGAGCTTATGCACTGGGTAGGTGTAATTGGACTGCAAGAGCTGTACTGGTTTCAACGAATGTTTCATTGTGCTCTTAATTCCCTTGGGAAAGGAAAATTAACAACAGTTTCAAATGTTGTTCCATTTTCTTCTGAGGAATAGTTAAACGTAAGCAATTACTTGCAACTCATGACTACTGTACCTAAAAGGTCAACAGTGTGAAGCATATGCGTGGAAAATACCATTTCAGGGAGCGGGCAGGCTTTAGGTTTGAGGGTGAAAGCTGGCTTGAGATTACGGACCTTTGGAGTTAATATTGGGGGTCTTTAATCTTGCTAATTGGGCTATTTTGTAACTGCATAGTAGACAGCTCCTTTGTTGGAGGAGGAATACAGCAGACAGAAATAATCTAGCCCTACTAGTCAGACTTCTAAATCCTTATGTTCTGTTAATGGTTATCTGCAAGGTATGGAGAGAAATGAAAAAGGCAACAAAATGAAATACAGATCCAGGAGGGGTGGAAAAGTATTTTTGACGAGATACAGTAAATCTCACTTGTCTGAGCTTCAGTAAAATTACTTTTGAAGTATCAAAAGCAGAAAGATAGCAGTTCAGGATGGAGGAAATGCATAGGGTATTGAATACTAGGATACAGCTGCTAACATTTCCATTTTGATTTCAGTTGAAGTTTTGTAAGAGTCTTATATCTTACTTTCGGGACTACATTTCAATTTTGTAATACAAAAGAGAGGATTGCACTGGTAATACAAAATTGGGAGGCATCGTCTGTTTTCTGTTTTCTTCACAGATCAGTATGGCTGCGTTGTTAGTGTTCTTCACATTCATCAGCAATCGGTTAGCATAGGAAGGCTCTCAACAGGCACAATAAGCATTTTCATATCCTTACAGCTGTAGTGTGTGGCTCTACATAGTTCACTTGCCTCATCGTTGCATGTTTTAGTAACCTGGACATTGACAAGCAGGAGGTATCTTAGCTGGTCCATTAAGTCCTTAAGTCCTTAAAATACAATTGAGTATATTCGAAAGGTAGTTCTTGCTCCTCTGGAGTAGTACATGAGAAATTTGAGGGAGAAATTTGCGATTTGAAATAATTGCAAGCAGTTAGTAACATGGAGCTTTTAAAGGTCAAGAATATTCAAAGTTACCACTCTCCTTTTGTGCCATTCGTTGGTTGACCACAGGCAATATATTGTATGACCTGAAGGAAATAAATATATATGGCGTTGTATTTCCTTAGTTTGAATGGAAAAAGAAAATTGCACAGATGATTGATTAAGATGCACTTAATCAGTACTTACGTGGAGCAAAGAGGTCACAGTGCTACAAATTACACTCCCTTTCACTTTTGCTGCATGTTTTTAAAAGGCAATGTCTGGCAATGGATCTGAGTTTATAGAATCATAGAATCATAGAATCATAGAATGATTAGGGTTGGAAGGGACCTTAAAGATCATCAAGTTCCAACCCCCCTGCCATTGGCAGGGACACCCTCAACTAGACCAGCTTGCCCAAAGCCTCATCCAGCCTGGCCTTGA
>WKFP01015156.1:978964-992632 GCA_011057875.1 Pterocles orientalis
GTCTTTGCGTACTTTTTAGAAAAGGAAAAATAAAGATTTTGGCAGTTAATGTTTTTGAACTAACTCTTTGGCAAGAATAATTGTTTGAGATTTTTCCCATAGCAGTCCAGTAGACTTGAAGTCTTAAACAGACAAACTTTAGACATTCAGATACAGAAAGAAATCGTGGATATATCTCTTCCTGTGCTTTTTAAATTTCTCTTCCTTATAATCTTTTAGGGAGGAGAAGAATACCACAGATCAAATTTTATGTATTGCCTCAGTAAATAAAGAATAATGAAAATTTGTCAGAACTGTTCGAATGTAACAGTGTTTGTACAAGATTTATTTGAAAATTGAGAAATAAAGCAGGTACAGACTGTACAAAACAAGATCAGGGGCCTGTCTAGTGCAAGGAGGGTAACTCTGAGGCTTGTATCTGGTCTTGTTGCTTTGCAAATGATGCCCAAGTGCGTTGCTCCAGATAAGGTGCAGTTTCTGCAAAGGAAGCAGCAACTGTCAGTTGTCTTCACCTGAGCTGGTAGTAACGTACGGAGGTTGCAGAAGAATACTGAAGTGAATTAGGAAATGAACACAGAAGATTCTTAAGAAAGCAAAGGGGAGAATTTTAGCTTTCTGACCGGTTAAATTCTTGGTAGTTTAATTACTGGTCATATTCAGTTCATAAATTATGAATTGAATATATATGAGACATCTCTGTGGCCAGTTTGTAGTTTTCATACTGTTCTGGAGGAAATTCTGGTTGCTCATTTCAAAAAGTGCCTTAAACAAAGTGTGTCCGAGTTGTATGTTTTACAAGTATTATCATACAGAAGATAAAATTGGGGAACATAGAAGCGGCGCACGTGTCCTGCAAGACAATCATGAAAGCCACTGCTTGTTAGTGGCTGTTAGTGGTGTTCAAAGAAGAAATCAGATAAATCTGCTCGTGTTGTCCTACTGATTTCATGCTGTAGTGAGTTTTAAGACAACGTTTTCCTGAAAAGAAATAATTCTGCTTTCTGTGCTTTCTGCTGGCACAAGCACTTGAGTCTGTGCTGAATGTATTTGGTGAGTTGATAGGAATTAAAGCTTGTTTCTTGCTGGTTTAAGGATTGGCTCTAGTCATAGATTTTCTCCAAGTCCTAATAGCCCTTACTCCATAAATGTTAGTTAAAAGATGATAAAGAACAAACATTAGGAAAATAGCTGTGCAGACTGTAAGTGAGGCTGCTAGTAAGCACAGTATCACAACTTCTTTAAACTGTTGGGAGCAGCGATAATGTTGAAAAAAGGAAAGTACTGTGTTCTTTGTGGGAGTTGGATTTAGATTTTTTTGTTGATGAAGGTGTAATTCATTATTTTGGACTCCTGTAACCCATGGGAATGATATGGGCCACTTTCCTCATTGGAAAGACTGGATAAAATCCTTTTAACTTTACCTTCAGTCCCGGTTCTTTAAAGCATATTAAAAACTTGCACGGCAGAGAGAAATTGAAGCAGCTGTTCTTCTCTGCTTGTGTAAGCCTATGCAAAGCTGTGCTTTCCACCATGGAGTTGCGTGTGGAACAGTAAAGGAATAAAGATGTTGCCATACCCTCAAATTGGAGCAAATGGCAGTGGATTGGGGTAATCTCTACTTTATCTTGTTCCGTTGTGGGAGCTAGCAATGTTCTTGATCTTCCTCTTCCACCCCTCCCCGCCCCCCTGGTTGGAACCTGAGAGCAATAAAGATGTTTGTGATGTTTGCCTAGGCAAGAAACTAGAATTACTGAGTTAAGTAATCTATATACTGTGCTGCTCCTTCCAGTTACTTGTCAGGTTTTCTCTTTTGAAATTGTGATGACGCCTCAGAACAAGAGAGAGGCAACAAAGTCATTGAATTCACCGAGCTACCTCAGGGATCTCAATCAGAACTGGTGTTTTGTGGGGAAGGGCAGGTCATAAGCTATTTTGAAGAGTTGAATATCTATCATTACATTAGCTAACATCAGGAAAAAATACGCAAGAGCTAGAAATGTTTTTTTTTTTTTTAAATGATAGCCAAGAATTCTTGGGCTGTAGGCCCATGGATCAGGCTCTAGGGTCAATCTTGTGGGCTGCATCAGTGTACTGGGACCTGGTTTGCGTATATTTTTATGCTCATGCATATTTAGGAGGTATTGATGTAATCTTCAGCACTGTTTTCTACTGATACCTGTGTCTTGATAAATGCAACTTTCTGAGATGTTCTGGGGTTTACGTAATCATAAGCCTCTATTTCAAGTTTAGATCTTTACTAGCAGTGACAAAAGCTTGTTTTATCATAAAATAAAGTATGTTTTATCATAAAAGGTAAGTGCGGTGATAGTAGATTTTACATGAAGTTGGAAATCTATCAGGATATCAAAAGTCTGGGTGGTTTTTGATTTAGACCGTCAACCAACGTTTTTTGTTCAAGTGTGAAGTGTTACAACATCACAAATTAAATACTAAATGGTCACATTTTAAACACATTTTAAAGTGTTTATTTTGTGTTCTTGCATTTCCCAGCAGTGTGATGTAAATAATCAAAACTCCTTTAACTTTTGTGGTGCTAGTATTGATTACGCCAGGAAGATCTATTCCTGTACTGAACTACTTGTTGGTCATGTTGACAGATGGAAAAGTGTCAGAGTTTTGTATTTAAAAACTACAGATGAGTTTTGATTCCCAGCAATTCAAAGTGAAAGGTTGTGAGCCTGGCTTAGGCTTGGCTTCACTGATACAGTAGGTATTTAACTGTGTTTGTATGGGAATAAAGATAAAGTCAAAACAATATGTGCCATTGAACACCCTGGAATGTCACACCCTCCTTGAGAATTATTTTTGTAATATTATTTAGCTTAGCTATTTAGATAGTACATGTATTTGATGATTTTTTTTTCACATAACAAAAAAAAATTGTTTGGTTTGAGAACAACAAAATTGTCATAGTCCCAAAGCAAGTAAAGTGTACCGAAAGGAGATTTGTTTTCATGTGATAGCCTGTGTGTGCGTTTGTACGTATGTGAATTACATATATGTTTATTTAAGACAGAGAAACTGCTTTATCCTTGAAGTGTTGCTAGAGGTTATGTCCCTGCTCCATCCTGTTCAGGATTTGTGTATGTGAAGACTTCACGTAGTCTTGTTTTTTCTAGGAGATTTGTTAAGACTAAGTGTTCCAGAGTCATTGCTGCAATACCTTTCTTTGCTCAAACTGATAGATCTTCTGTTGTCACTGCTGGCAATCTTTGTTGACGTTTAGTTCTTGGAGTTTTGCACTGACAAGCCTCATGTAGTCAGGCTTTCTACCCAGGGGTGGAATCTAACAGACCTTGGCCTCATGTTCACGATTGCAGCGTGCTGCCTGCTGAGATTGTGCGTAAACTGTTCTTGAATCAGGTCCACGGGACCTGATGAAATGCATCCATGGATCCTGAGGGAACTAGCAGATGAAGTTGCCAAGCCACTATCCATCATATTTGAGAAGTTGTGGAACTCTGGTGAAGTTCCCGCTGGATGGAAAAGGGGAAACATAACCCCCATTTTTATAAACGGGAATAAGGAAGACCTGGGAAACTGCAGGCTGGTCAGTCTTGCCTCTGTGCCTGGCAAGATCATGGAGCAAATCCTCCTGGAATCTATGCTAAGGCACATGGAAAACAAGGAGGTTATTGATGATGACCAGCACGGCTTTACCAAGGGCAATTTGTTCCTGACAAATCTGGTGGCCTTGTGTGAGACGGGCCACAGCACTGATGAATAAGGGAAGGACAACTGACATCATCTACCTGGACTTGTGCAAAGCCTTTGACACAGTCCCACATGACATCCTTGTCTCTAAGTTGGAGAGACGTGGATTCAATGGAAGGACCACTCGCTGGATAAGGAATTGGCTAGGTGGTCACACTCTGAGTGTCCACAGGTCAGTGGCTCAATGTCCAAGTGGAGACTGGTGACAAGTGGTGTTCCACTGCTCAAAGCCTCATCCAGCCTGGCCTTGAACATCTCCAGTGATGAGGCATCCACCGTGTCCCTGGGCAACCTGTTCCAGTGCCTCACCACCCTCACCACAAAAGTTCTAATCTAAATCTAACCTTTCGCAGCTTATAACTGTTAGCTCTTGTCCTGATTTTAAGAGCTGAAGAAACATGTAGATGTGGACTGTACATGTGAAACTCTGGTTAATAATAATGGAATCACTTAGTGATTTTTATTGTACAAATTGAGGTAATTTTTTTTTTTTTGAGCATTCTTGACTGGGTAAACTGCTGCTGAAATAAAATGCCATTTCAGTCTCACAGAGGAACAAAACTTTGCTTCTGTGCTCTGAATGCAGTACTTGGCTTGATTAACAAGCATGTCCTGACTAGGGAGATAAATAACTTAATGAGGCCCAGGGCTGGGGGTAAAATTCTTTCTTTTTATAGTCGTAAGCAGAGTACAACAGTGATTCATTAAGCAAAGCAGAATGAATTTTATTTTCTTTGTACAGTGGCAGTGCTGTGTAGTCTGAGGACATCCAGACAAGGAAATCTGTCATACTGACAAATACTTTTGAAGGGCGTGGTGGGTGTAAGTGCTTAATATAGTGTGTGTAATGGCTGCTCTATATATCTGAAATAAAAATAGCACTATTTAATGCTGAAATTAGTGCCACTATAGTATAGTGCAAACTCTGCTTGCTTTATACAGTCTGTTTGCATCTGTACGTGCTGCTTTTGAAGGACAGTATTGGTAGTGACAGTTCACCAACATACCAAACATTTTTTGTTAGGTGGTAGGTTATGAGAATTTGCCAATGTGATTATTATATCTACTTTTATTTTGGTTTTGATTAACTACTACTAAACATGTTTTCAAAATTAAATTTTATTTGTCTCAGTTTGTCCTTTTTAATCTGGGTGTGGACTGGAGTAGTGTTGGTTGGGCCTTCATAGGTTCTGCAAGTGTTTTTGTAGTTCTTTCCTAATTTTGTTATCTGATGTTAATGACTACATGGTATTTTTGTAAAGTTTCTGATTATCCAGGGTTCCATCATAATGGGCCTGCAGTCTTCAGTGTCCCCGATTGCCTGTAAGGTCTGTCTATCCTGCCCCGTGAAACTTGAGATCTTCTGATCTGGTTGTTAACGCATCTCCATGGTCACTTGGCATGGCTTGCTTAATGAATCAGTGTGTCTCTACTGCGGCCGTTAGTTTCTTCTTTAGGTCCTAGGTGTTGCTGTCTTTGCAGCAGCTGGTGAGAATCCTTAGGGTAATTCTTCAGTCAGATGACCAATGGCTTAGTTACATCTCCCTGCTTCCTTCTCCTTCCTCAAGCCTTTCTTCTTCCATCTTCTGCTCAGCTTAACACTTTGAGAATTTCAGGAGATGTTGTCCTGGCTTGGTAGCTACCTTTGAAGTGTCCTTCACTTGACAAAGCTTGCATTAATCTTCCTAAATATAAACTTACGTTACTGGCAGAAGCTATTTGGCAGATTTATGATGGCCAGGCCAGCTCTAGCAGGTGTGGACAATCAGCTGGATAAAATTGAATGGCAGTTCACGCAACCTGTTATTGCCTTGCTCTGTTAAGTTAGCTACCCTTTAAGTTTTTTGGTTTGTCTTTTTGTATGGGGTTTTTAATAAATATTTAGTCTAAAAGGAGAAATATTTTGTTTCAAATTAATCAAAAAGTAATTCATGATGACAATGTTAGCTTTCACTGCTCATCTCCCGTTACAAAGCTGACTCCATGTTGGAGCCAGGTAGCATTCCAAGCGTTTCCCAGCATATTCAAGAGTCTGTATGAACAGTAAGCTATGCCGAATGTTTTATTAACATGATTGTCCCTCTTGTATTCAATGTCACCAGGACCTTGCATTTGCATTTCCCCTTTACGGGGAGAATTGTTTCTTTTAAGCAACTGTAAAATTTGTTAAGCTGTAATGTTAACTTAACAAAAAGCAGTTGTGTGGTGTTCTGTCCAGTGCAAAAATACAAGTCATACCTGAGCACTTAAAAGAAGGAAAAGTTTATTGCATAAGGAAAAAAGATTATACAAGTATGCTTTTTTTATTTTAAATTTTCGATAGTACTACACTGTGAAAGGTGCTGCATTGATTGCTCTGCTGTATTCTTAACAAGAAATATCATCAAGTTAAGAAGAAAGGGTTTCTTCTGCAAGTCTGTGACATTCATGTAAACCTGAGGCTTGTCTCATTCACTTATTTAATGTGGATACTTCTGTCAGCTGGATGAGGGAAAGGAATCATTGCCTGTTCCATCCAAAACATTGCTTCGAGACCCAAGAGTGAAGGATGTAAAATATACTTTCATAGGCTGTTTTTTCTTCAGCTTTGCTGTTTTCCCGCTAGCAGCCTTAAACATGTCATCTATGACGAATCAGTAACTGAAATTGTAGTACATCTGGTTATATGAGTATTTGGGCAGAAGGAGATTTTTTAGTGGAGTTTCTTTCAAGCCGACTCCTTTGTTCTGTTTTGATTATTCTAGTGCACTGATCAAAATTGCCAAATGGTACTGAAATAGGTTTGCTGACATTGTTAGCAGCTTGTTTATCCAGTCCTCCTTTGTTGCATCTTGTCATCTTAAAAAGGGCAGTTTATCAGCCTGTCACTTTCACAAGAAAATCGAGGCCCTTGTGCCCATCCAGCCTGCTGGCACCCCATATGAGGACCCCACCAAACAGCCCGCTGTATCGGGGGATGGTTCCACTAACCTGTTCAGGGACCCACACTGACAGCGGCACCAAGTCAGATTCCTTATTACAACTACTCAAGTTTCTGGAAACTTCTGCAAAGCAAATTTTATTGTATAAAATACAGATTGTGATGGTATAAGGTTCAGAGATTGCTGTTGATAGTAGACTGATTGCAAGAACAATATAGATAATCAGTTGTTAGTAACTGTTAGTGTAAATTTATTATTTAATGCACATAAAAAGAGGTTCTTAACCAATAGGTGTCCCTATGGAGGAGAAGACAGGTTCAGCCCGTCGCATGATCCCAGAAGTTACAATGGAGTCTTCCCTAACTTTCTTCCCTCCTCATTTTATTTTTATACTGTTTCTTTGTATTTAGGTGGAGCTTGAGTGACTCTAGTCGTACATACCTTTATTAGTGATTGGTGCAAAACTCTCTTGGTTAAGTATTAAAGATACAGTCAATAAAATAGAGAACACATGCTCAATAGGAGCGGTCATGCCTTGGAGGCAGGTAACTTTGGGATGGGCATGTGTGTTGGTATTACAATGAGCAAGGTTCACCTCAGGAGAGCAATTTCACCACCGTTGCTGGCTCAGTCACTGCCGTCTTTCTTGTTGGACAGCGGCTAATGCGGCTTATTGGCTACATCGTGCCATCAAGTCCCCCTCTCCTGCAAGGGGGTACAACAGCATGTTGAGCATGGCCATGGAGCCTTCATCCTATCTGACCCTCCATTCCTTCAATTCTCGCGTGTGCCGGGGTTGCAGGGTGTATTGCCTGGGAGACCACTGCAGAGTGAATTCCTTTCGTGCCAACTGCGCCTTTGTCCCAGAAAGTAGCAACTGTGTTTTACCTTATCCTGAAGATTTTCTTATAACATTGTAACGTCTGTTAAGATGTCAATGTTACTTTAGAGAAACTAATTTTCCCCCGGTCATTTTCCCACATGTTTTTCATGCTTCTGGTGTATTTTACTCCTCCTTGATTTATCTGCCATGATCTGTGGTGCTTTTTTGCTGCTGTTGGAGAGCATCGTATTGGGTGTTACAGTAGAACAGACAATACTCCATTCAGATTTAAGGTTCCAGTAAGGCGTACTTAAAGGGTAATGCTTTCAAATTTACGTGCTTCAGAAGCTGAACTGTAGAAGTGAATGTCTAAAAAAATGTGTTTTCAGTTCCTTAAGTATGTTACGTTCCCAGATATGCTCTTCAGGCTTTTGTTATTTGGAAAATATGAATATAAACTGAATTTTACAATGATAACATAGGGGTGAAGTGTCAGTCATAACATTTTTATATGATAAGAGAGTGTTTGTTTTGTGTGGAGTTGTAAGTTCCTGTTGTTAATGAAATAAATTTTAAGGAAAAAGGGCATGTTTTGAGAACATGTAACTCATCCTATAGGGGATAAAGGAGATAGAGGTAATCATTGAGAAGGGTGCTAGTGAGCAGTATAAAACTACAAACTTGTATTTTTTCCTGAATTTTGGGGTTTTTGTTCCTCTTCCTAAACAGACTTTGCTGGAATATGCAGAGAAGTGGAAAACCTCAGAAGACCCCCTGCCCCTCTTAGAGGTGTATACAGTGGCCATCCGAAGTTATGTTAAAGCACGACCTTATCTTACCTCTGAGTGCGAAAATGTCGCCTTTGTGCTTGAACGTTTAGCACTGTGAGTATGTTTTTCAGTTACTGAAACCAACCTGGACGGTATTAACTTTTCACTGCCTAAATGTTTTCCCAATCCAGTTCACAATCTATCAGAATTCTCAGTAGTTTGGAAAGCACCTTCCTCCCTCATGGTGAATGCTGTATGTGAGTGAAAATATCTTTGGTTGTTGGAAATGGAGCAGTCTTGAGAAGGACTCTGTTGTTATAGGACAAGCCAACCTCACTGGCTTGAAACACTTTGCTACTATTGATCTGTGTGCATCAATGTACACTGTATTACAGGGCTGAACTTCAATGACAGTTTTTTTTTTTTTTAATTATTATTACTAGTGGATTTTTGAGAGTTTGCTTTTACAGCTTCTGCAAAGAGTGTCCATGGCCACCTTTTCTTTATATGTTCAAACAGAACAGACCTTCATGGCCTTGGCATTTCAAATGAAAAACTGTTTGGATGCTAGAATTGTCAATTGTACATTTTAAAAGCCAAAAATTGCATCAAATAATATTCCTATTTACCTTCCAGAAGCTGTATTGAACTTCTATTGTGTCTGCCTCTTGATTTACCTGAAAATAAATGGGAAGATTTTCAGGCTTTTGTACAGGTGAGTTTGATGAAATGAAGACTTAATAGCTTTTAAGAACGGTTTGGAAACTTAGAGATATTAAGTTGTAGCATGTATGTAGACTTGTTTTCTGGTGGCTGATAAAGATCAAGCCCTTCTAGCTGGAAATTCTTTGTACTCTGCAGTAACTGCTATCAGCTGTATCTCTTGTCTGTCCTAGTTCATGTAGCAGCTTTGGAGAAAAAATATGTTTAGATACTTGAAAAGAAGCTCATTTTTTAAAAGATACTTGTCTGTTAACATTGTTAGAAATGAAATAATATAAGTCATTCTGTACGATTTATAGTTGTACATTTGAGATTTATTACGAGTGAAAGATGTGTCAATACTGCAGGATTGTTTGATCTCCCACAGGGCACTAGCAGGTTAAGGATTAGAGCTCTGCTTTAAAGGAAGGTGTTGAAACAAGTTCTCCTCCTCAGTATTTGTCAGAAATAGGCAGAGGGAGGTCCTGCCTGCAGTTTGAAGAAAACAAAAAAAGTGGGGATTAGGGAGAAGGAAGGAATACAGTTACCTTGGATTCTCAGCCTAAATAACATAGGAAGATGCAAGGCTGATTTTTAGAGTGAATTTTGACTGGCAACTGCCTGATGTAAATCAGTTCTGGAGAGGTGTGGTTTTTGCTTTTTGTAAGGAGGTTCCACAGCCTTCAGAGCAGGTGGAAAAGTAAAAGAAAAGTGAGGAGTAGACATGAGCGCCCCCCCCCCCCCCTTTTTTTTTTAGGACCACTATTAGTTGCACATTGCTATTCAAGCCAAAGAGTTTTCAAGGTCTTTAATTTGCTCCAAAGCATCCCTCTGTTTCCAGAATCTATCCTAGTATCTAAATGCAGTAGAAACTATTTCAATGTATTTTAAGACTCCAACCTGCCTTCATCATATTTATGTGGTGAGGTCTTACATCTTTTGCCTTTACAAAAATACTTTTTTTCCTAATGTCTCCAGTGCGTAAAAATTGAGCTGCTGAAGAGTCTGAAAAAAAGTAAGAGCTTAGGCAGCTGGTTCCAGACCAATATGTGGACCAGAGAATTTGCTCATCTATTTTTAAAAGAGAGGCCTCTTTCAAAATCTAGTTTCAGAAATTTGAGAAGTAGCCCTGTTAATAAATCTCAAGGCAAGTTTGGGGCACTCAGTCTTTTTGGTTTCTCTGCCTAAGTCTTGGGCAGTTGAGGTAGAAGTAAAACCTATATAGGCTGAATATTAAGATTGTTTTTTGACATAAGGTATAAAGGAGTATGAAGGTAAACATTAAGACACATGTTCTTAATTTTTTCTTAACAATACTTTGCTTTGTAAAACATATCCTTCAGGTAGCTCATAAAAACTTGATGGAACATGGCAGTCAAGAACTGCATATTTTAACTACGCTTACACAAGAGAAGGGAGTGTGGAAGAACCCAGTGTTGTGTGGTATTCTTTCCCAGGAACAGTTGGATACAGATAAAGGTAAAATTTAAGACTATGATTTATAACATATTGAAATACTGCTATGATATGTGGAAGTATTTTTTGAATATAGTTTATGTGATAATTTATAAGCTATATAAGTAAATATACTTGTAGAATTATCTGAATTATTAAGACACTGTGTTCCTAGGAATATACAAATAACTTAGTGTTGGTGTTTTGCATGAAGTGTAGTCATAGCTGCAGATCTTGTGCTGTTTTCTTTATAAGCCATATTGGTAGACAAAAATTATGTGACATAAAACAAAAAATACATTTTTTTAATACGAGTATGGCACTTACTCAGTTATGAAATGCAAAGAGGACCGTTACCGAAGATTCACTGGCTACCACTTACCCTCTTTGAGTGGACAGATGTCTCTCAGCAATCTTCAACCTGAACTCCAGCATAACAGTCTTTGGAATATTTGTAAACTTCAATTATAGGATTCTGGTTTTGTTCTTAATGTTGCCTTTAGCATTTCGTATTTCAGAAGTTCCCAAGTATTTAAGTAGTCAGCTTGTTACACTGTGGTGTTGTCACTTGGCAGATTTGATTGACTGGCTCTTTGAGCGATGGTTAGTGTAAGCACTGTATTTGTTGGAGATGAAACAGCTAGTTGAGTCTGGAGGTGTTTTTCATTATATCATCCTCTTAAGCTTTTGTTGCCTGTATTTTTTTCAGTTATTTCTTATGTTTGTTTTATTCTGGATATCCGCTGAATTTTAGGTCACTGATTATCTCTTCTTGAAATTTGAAAGCCTTTGTTGACTCCTGAAGGACAGTTTGCCTCTTTGCATCTTGTGTAGGAAGCACAACTAGGTGTCTGTTTCATCTCAGAGACAGATCCTTTTGAATTCCTCTGTTTTCAGGTTGTATAAACTCAGGACAGGGTGTGTGAAAGGCAAGTTCATTTTCTCTGACCACACTGCACCGCTGTTTTTTACTGATTACAGTCAAGCAAATGCAGGCTTGTCTGAACTGGGTTATTCTCTTACTCCCCTAGTTTTGGGAATACATTGTTGCATGGGTTCCACCTAAATATGATCAGGAATTGCTCCCTAAGATGTTAGGGAGGCTGTTCTCTGAGTGCCATGTCATTTAGTAGTTGCCTTACTCCTGACTGCCTTGGGCCCAGCTCAGTTTTCCGATGAATCTATGTCTAAGAATTCATGTGGTAAGGAGCTCAAAAAAAGTAGAGGATACTCAGTTGTTTGGAGCACTGACAAGAACAGCATGCCTGTCACTGATTTCTTTGATGCTGATGGGTATTGCTGCATTAATACAAGATGTTAGTAAAATCTGTCTTGAACTGCACTGCAAGAACTACATACATACAGTACATACAGATTCGTGTGCGTGTACACATAAAAAATCTTTTCACCTTGTAAATATTTTCTGGCCACTTGATTTGTCATCTGCTTGGGTAACAAACATTGTCATTGCCCTGGATTTTTAGTCCATCTCTGACCACAAATATTGGGAAACCTGGCTTAAGTTACCAGATCCTGTGCAATAGATGTGACCGAATAGAAGAGAATCTCCTCTTGGGAACTAGTGTAATGCTGATACCCCAGTTAAGTTGTTTTTGAAGAAAATTGATCTCTCTCCCCCTGCAAGTGGAACATCAGCATTGTCATTTGGGGCTCTGCTTGTTCCCACAATGCTAGTCTGTTTTGTATGGAGGACCAGCCTGGAAATGGGAATTTGGATTCCTAATGACCTGAGGGACATATATTTTTCTTATTCCTGACTGATGACTCCAAAAAGAATTTATTTGCAGAAACTGAATTGCCAGCAGGATCTTTGGATGTCATTTATGGGCCTCCTAAGTGGACATCTGGAATTGATAGCGCTGCTCAGGACTGCCATCTGAGAGATTTCCTGAGAGAAACTCCTTTTCTCAGTTTCCTGAATCTGCTTGGTATTGTGTCATGAATCAATCTACATTCATTTGAAGAATGCACAGGCAATCTTGCACTCCTTCAGAGCAGTTCAGTGCTGAAAAGAGAGATCCTTCCCCGAGTTCCACTTACCTTATTGTTCCTTGCTTCTGTCCCTTGTCTATGTCTTTACCCAACAGGACCTACGACAATTATGCGACTTCTTGATTCAAATTCTGGTTCCTCAGCAGTATTATCTCTTAAAAGTGTGCTCAGGAGCTGTAAACTACTTGCTTATTCCTGTGAATTTTTGACTTTTTCCACCTAAACCTGTTTCCTGTGTCTTTTAAGAATGTCTATCAAATTTTGAGTTTTGTCATTGTAGCATCATGAACATTTTAGACTTGAGAAATCACCAAAGTTACGTGATCCCATTGGGTCATGGGGATAGCAAAGTACCAGTCTTCTCAGATAATATTTCAGGCATCCTTCATGAACACGTTGGTAACGTTCTTTGCCGTGGAGCACTGCTCATCCAGTTCCCATTGACCTCAAATAGTGAGAAAAACTTTTTAATGAATGGTAGAGCATTGCACAAAAATGACATTTAATTTTCCCAAGAATCATGATAAACTAGATCATTCTCATTAAATGCTTCAGGTTTTGTGCTCATAGAGGTTAACTGACTTGTGCTGAAAAAGCACTTGTGCTAAAGAAGGATTTTTGTCATTATATTTCTTATGGTAAACTAACAATCACTTTCAAAACAGACATTGCACTATAAAATATATTTATAAAATGTTAAAAAAAAATCTTATCCTTAAGAACTTCCCTACCGTATACTTGCTCCTGCAACCTCGGCACTGTTTTTTGTCTTAAAATGTCATACGTAGGTCAGTTGCAAAAGAAATATCATTAAAACTTGTGTTTTGAATGAGCTTTCAAATGTTAACTGTAATGATTATAATCACTTGGATTAGAGTAAAGGCTTAAGAGCTAATATGTGTCTTTAACCTCGGGGTCTTCCTGTATCTTTGTTGAAAAGGTAACAGAAAATGTTCCGATGCTTATGCAAGGTAGGCTGGCTGAAGCACTGAACACTAAAGGAAGGGGATTACTGAGGACTAGCAGATAGAACACAGTCACTAAAATATTAAATGCAGTAATTATAATAAATCAGAGTGAAACATCTTGGGTTACAAATATAACTTAAAAGTCTAAGGTCTTCCTGGATCTTGTTACAGAAAATAAGGTAAAATGTTCCGATGTTATTCCAGGCAGACTAGCTGGGAGTAAGCACTGTGGGTGCAGGGATTACTGGTACCTGGTGGGAGGAAGAGCAAGGCTAAAACTA
>WKFP01015156.1:992828-1040680 GCA_011057875.1 Pterocles orientalis
CCCCTGCAAGTGGAACATCAGCATTGTCATTTGGGGCTCTGCTTGTTCCCACAATGCTAGTCTGTTTTGTATGGAGGACCAGCCTGGAAATGGGAATTTGGATTCCTAATGACCTGAGGGACATATTTTTTTCTTATTCTTGACTGATGACTCCAAAAAGAATTTATTTGCAGAAGCTGAATTGCCAGCAGGATCTTTGGATGTCATTTATGGGCCTCCTAAGTGGACATCTGGAATTGATAGCGCTGCTCAGGACTGCCATCTGAGAGATTTCCTGAGAGAAACTCCTTTTCTCGGAGTTTCCTGAATCTGCTTGGTATTGTGTCATAAATCAATCTACATTCATTTGAAGAATGCACATGCAATCTTGCACTCCTTCAGAGCAGTTCAGTGCTGAAAAGAGAGATCCTTCCCCGAGTTCCACTTACCTTATTGTTCCTTGCTTCTGTCCCTTGTCTATGTCTTTACCCAACAGGACCTACGACAATTATGCGACTAGGTCTGCAACTTCTTGATTCAAATTCTGGTTCCTCAGCAGCATTATCTCTTAAAAGTGTGCTCAGGAGCTGTAAACTACTTGCTTATTCCTATGAATTTTTGACTTTTTCCACCTAAATCTGTTTCCTGTGTCTTTAAAGAATGTCTATCAAATTTTAAGTTTTGTCTATGTAGCATCATGAACATTTTAGACTTGAGAAATCACCAAAGTTAGGTGATCCCATTGGGTCATGGAGATAGCAAAGTACCAGTCTTCTCAAATAATATTTCAGGCATCCTTCATGAACATGTTGGTAACGTTCTTTGCCGTGGAGCACTGCTCATCCAGTTTCCATTGACCTCAAATAGTGAGAAAAACTTTTTAATGAATGGTGGAGCATTGCACAAAAATGACATTTAATTTTCCCAAGAATCATGATAAACTAGATCATTCTCATTAAATGCTTCAGGTTTTGTGCTCATAGAGGTTAACTGACTTGTTCTGAAAAAACACTTGTGCTAAAGAAGCTTTTTTGTCATTATATTTCTTACGGTAAACTAACAATCACTTTCAAAACAGACATTGCACTATAAAATATATTTATAAAATGTTAAAAAAAAAATCTTATCATTAAGAACTTCCCTACCGTAGACTTGCTCCTGCAACCTCGGCACTGTTTTTTGTCTTAAAATGTCATACGTAGGTCAGTTGCAAAAGAAATATCATTAAAACTTGTGTTTTGAATGAGCTTTCAAATGTTAACTGTAATGATTATAATCACTTGGATTAGAGTAAAGGCTTAAGAGCTAATATGTATCTTTAACCTCAGGGTCTTCCTGTATCTTTGTTGAAAAGGTAACAGAAAATGTTCCGATGCTTATGCAAGGTAGGCTGGCTGAAGCACTGAACACTAAAGGAAGGGGATTACTGAGGACTAGCAGATAGAACACAGTTGCTAAAATATTAAATGCAGTAATTATAATAAATCAGAGTGAAACATCTTGGGTTACAAATATGACTTAAAAGTCTTTCTGGATCTTGTTACAGAAAATAAGGTAAAATGTTCCGATGTTATTCCAGGCAGACTAGCTGGGAGTAAGCACTGTGGGTGCAGGGATTACTGGTACCTGGTGGGAGGAAGAGCAAGGCTAAAACTATTGAATGTGGTCTATCACTGGGTCATTTGTGGGTTGATAGGAGTATGAACATTTTTTTTTAAGGCATTGGTGATGACATTAAAGGAACATTTATTCTGCTGCTTATAAAGCAAATGCCCTCTAGTAAACACAGAAATGGTTACCATCCACCGATTGTCTGTTAGTGCGCTCCAGTTTTTTGTTGTTTCTACATGAATAAAAATCTGGTCATATCTTCATCGATGTGGACAAAAGAAGAAGGAACTCATATTTGACTGAATGTTCTTACACATCAGTGAGCCATGGCTGATCATTTGTAATAGTGCACAAGGATCCTGAACAAACAAATAACAAGTCGGTTGAAATGATAATTCAACCATAAATCTAAAAAATACATGAAAGATAATGATGGGGACTAACAGGCCTGATTTCTGCAAAAGGCAGTATTTTCTGCCCTAAAATTCTGTGTACTAAAATGATAAAAAAGAAAACAGCTGACCTAATTTTGGTTGCAATGTGGGCTTTTAGTAATATCCTATATAAGTAGCTAGAAGAAGGAGAAATGATGAGATAAAATGAAAGACAGTCGTGAATCAAAAACTAACTAGGATGGGAGGAAGCAAAGAATAAAATGAGGTGATGATCTTTAAGTAAACCTCATGTTCAGTATACCTATACTCCAAATACTAGAGACATAATTAATTTTGCAGATTTGAAAGCTGAATTAAGCTGGAATGGCTTATTTAATCAAGACCAAACAGGACTTTGAGAGTCAAGAAAATATAAATTGGGTGAATGGGCAACATGATTCAAGTGAAATTCAAAGCGAGTAATTAAGAGGAATGTAACAAATATTTCTACCAAGGCATGTAGAAAGTGAGTGCTGCAAATGCCCAGAAGTTTTCAGGAAGGGGTGGTGAAAAATACTCAAAGGCTGGAAAAAATCTACCTTAGAAAAGATCAAGATTTTACCCTAAAACTGAAAGACTAATGAATCTGCTGTTTTTCCCAGGAGAATGGGAACAAAAAAAAAGTAGAAAATTCTGTTGTTTTTAAAAGATGGGAGAATGTATCATGAAATTAAGACGTACATATTTGAAAACCAAAAATATTTCTTATTCAGTATAGAACTGGCTTGTAGAAACAATTGTCACAGGGAGGGGGTGATGTCAAGAGGATTTGTGTCCATCTAGTTTTAATAACTGGCTTTAAATACTTTGGAGGTAGTACTAAACCTCGTGCTTCAATGCTGAAGCAATTTTGATGTTAAAGATCTGGACGAGACCTCAGGTGTATATGTAAGAGTAGGAACATTAACCCATGCTTCCCTTTTTTTATAGGATTCATAGGCCTTCCCCTGAAGCACCTAGAGTTGGTTTGTTGGCATACCCAGTAGAGTTTTAACTCTGGTAGCAGCGTGTCTGTGAAATACAGCTGAATAAAATACAGCCATTCCTGTGTCTTTGAGTTTTAAACTGTACACAGTAAAATGTACACAAGATAAGCTTGTTTTGGTAGGAAAGTTACTCTTAAAGGAGTTTGACTGCATTGTATGGATGTGTAATGTGAAATATTTAACACAAATAGAAAGGACTTTAGATGCTTCTACTCTTGTCACATTTATCCTCCCGTAGCAAGATCTTTAAATGGCAACTATTAGGAAAGATGTAGCACAGATATATAAAGCAGGATATGAGAGTAGTGGCTTTGTGTTACTTGTCTTTCTGTAGAGCTGTAATCAAATGATATCTATATATTTTAATATTTATATGCTTTCTAAATATGTTTTGTGTGCAGCTATTTTGCCAATAAATTAATTAAGACCTGCAAGTAGATAAAAGACCTGTAGCAGGGAATCCATATAATAAAGCAGTACAGTTCTCAAAGATTCTTTTTCTTGTCTATGCTTTGTACCTTTTGTACCCTTTTTGATTTGTGTAAATGTTTGGGGTTAACCATGAATGAGTAAATGCCATCTCTTAGCTCTGTAACCTGCTGTGAAACGTGTGTGTAATACTTTGGCTTGTTTTTTCTTTGAAGTGAATGAATTCTTAGTGTTTGAAGGCCCCATCCTGCTGGATATGCGTATTAAGCACCTAATGAAAACAAAGCAATTAACACAAGCTACTGCCCTGGCAAAACTGTGCTCTGACCATCCAGAAATCAGTGCAAAAGGCAATTTCAAGCAAACCTACCTGGTCTGTCTTTGTTCAGGATCACCAAATGAAAAACTAATGGAAGAAGTAAGTAAAAAACAACTAACTTTTTTTAGACTTATTTCTTTAATAATAATAATAAAATTAGTAATCATGGGCTGTTTTTCTGTAGAAGAGGTTTTTCTTTTAAAATATGATCTAAAATATTTTTGGTATTATATTTTTTTCTTGTCATTTAAGTAATTTTTAAACTGCTAGGAATTACTTGATTAAAAGACTTGTGGAAGCGGAATATTAGGTTACTAGCAGGCATTGTTTGATTTTTGCTTGAAGTATTTTAAAATTCTGCCTCAGATCCTGTTAGTAAGTTCTCACTCTTAACTATAGCTTTTTGTGCAGTACCTGGTACATAGAATGGGGGCCCTTTAGATGCTACTTTCAGTTCAGAGAAGAAATGTGACCTTTTTTGACCCAAATGCCTGGGGTGAATTGAAGGTGAAATCAGATATTTGATCTGGTTTAAAATATAATTTCTTTTTGTTAAAATGCAAAAGTCAAAGAAGAGATGACAGCTTTGCTTTTCTGCATTCTTTCAGATGACATCTTCATTTCTCACCCCACCACAAAGTTTTATCTGACCTTTTTTCCTTCTTAAAGGAAAACTGACTGCAGTTTTCAGTTTATTGACTGTGCGTCTGTCTGCTGTCTTTTTGTCTCTGTAATCTTTTATGTTAATAATAAGCATTAAGCATGTTGAAATTGATCGTAAAGGGATGAAAACTATGCAGTGATTGGAGCTGGAAAACTTTCCTACTCCAGATACAGACTAAATTCTAAGCTGACAGCTTTTCCCTGGGCGTGTTCCGGTGCTCAGTACGATTGGATCAGTCTTACCATCCCAGCTCTGGCCCAGAACAGGCTGGGGAAGAGCTGTCACAGGGCTGTGCGATCTCTTATTTGTTTGCTGAAGATTCTCAATGGACCTTGGAATTTGTGACTGTGAAACATGCTTCCTTCATTAGCCAGCCTCACTGCACCCCAAATCAGAACGGGCTTGGTCAGTGAATGAGTTCTGAATGCCATGGACAGCAGTGGAGTAGCCTTGTTTCTTAGGATGTCATAACATACAGATAGGTTCAGACCGGGTTATCACAGGGAACCTGATTCAGATATTTCCAAACCTTGGATTGCTTGGGTTGCTAAGCTTTGTAGCTTCAGCTGCAGCACTGTTTGCAGTATTAGTAAGCCTTCTGGAAATTTCACTATTACCAAAAGAAGGCAGATATGCTATTAACATGTCGAGGTGGAGTTTGAACTGAGAAGGACAGTTATTTCACAGTGTGAGAACAGTAAGAAAATGGGAAAGAAAAGGTAAACCGTAAGAAGTACAGCTCACTCTTTAGTGGTATGGAAATTTTGGTATTTATTCAGAATAGGGAGAAATGTAGCATTCGAGCTTATTTTCAGCTTGGATTAGTTTGCTTCAATAATGTGAAGAATTCAAAGCTGCGGAACGTGAAATGCTGGACTGACAGACTGGATGACTGGACTGTACAGACCTTTGCTGGAAGCTGAGTCCCATAGGAACTCTGACAGGCTGGAAAAACATTTCAGAAAAACATTCCAAAGTTCATTTTCCTGTATTCTTCCTTAAGATTTTAACTGATGGTTCCTGTCTGAGATGAGGTGCTGAGCAAAGCAGACCTTCAGTCTAAGCTGGTATTACAGTTATGGTAATCCATCCTCTCTGAGGTCTTGAGAAATGCAGTTTTCTTTAGAAGATGACTTTGAGGTTATTAAACCTCAAATGATGTTCAATGAAGGGCTATTAGTATACATAGTGTCAATTTAGAGGAAAAAATTAGTTGCTGTACTCTTCAGCATTGTAGTTTGGTTGCTGGACCAATAGTTGGGTACCATGGTGCCCAACCAAGCTGTGCTGCCACCTTATCCAAAGTACCAAAAATAGCTGGGCGTTTGGGCGGGCGCTTCTGTCTCTTGCTTTGGGTGGTCTTGTGATTTCTCTAGAGAGACTTCCAACAGTGCTATTGCAATGGGCAAAAGTTATTCTTCAACTGCCAGTGTCAAAGGATGTCCTGCCAGATGCACTAATTGATGTAATCAAACCCATCTATCGAGAATCAGCTTAGACAGTAGTTGTTATAACAAGTGCACTCAGTCGGTACTGGTACAACTGTCCAGTAGGACCAGGTGACTGGTTTTTCCTTTGTTTTACTGCAAAACCAAGTGCTTCCATCATTGCTTGAACAAATAATTTACATTGCAGAGACTGTAATGTTCTACTAGAAAAGCATTCAGTTGACCTGGTTCTTACTGTACAGTGTCTCTTTTTATCTTTGATTTTTTAAAAATACTGAAACATACATGTTAAACTTTGGGTTCATTAATCACCCAGCTATTGTATTAAAGCAGCAGTAGCATCAGTGACTGGTAAAATGGGTTAGAATTTCAGGTAATAATCTTTTTGTGTTAGACTGCAATTTAAAGTCATAAATCTGGTTATTACAATTATCATATGCATGTAATATATATGAATTATTAATGTACTTTAAAATTTTTGGGTGACTGGGACAGTAGATACAAATAAATTATGTCTGAGAAACAAGTTTATGTGCACCTTAATAAGCAGATTTTCTGGTGGCATAATGAGTTTTGACACTATAAAATGCACTGATTACTTTCAAGCTTATCTATTTGATAGTGAATTATTCACTGACTTCTAAATTAGTCTTTTTGCAAAGGAGCAGATGACTGTATGTCTGAAAATGAAACCACTTAGTCTTGGTCTTGTTTTCTTTCCTCCCTACTAGATCGCAGAAGTAGATTGCAAAGATGCTCTAGAAATGATCTGTAACCTAGAATCCGATGGAGATGAAAAAAGTGCTCTAATTTTATGTGCAGCATTTTTATCTCGCCAGCTGCAGCAAGGAGAGATGTACTGTGCCTGGTGAGTTTGAATATTGTTTTCTGTCTAGTGGAACAAAAATTATTTTGGGGAAGATAGAGCTGATACATGAGCCATAAGTTAACTTTCTTTAGCTGATATCTATGAGCTGAACAGAAAGGAGATAAGGCTCTTGGAAAGCTAAAAAAAAGAAAAGAAAAAAAAAAGTATTTGACAAGATGAGCTTCCATTAAGGGAATTTGAAGGCTGCATGTACGATGAGGCATTTACAAATACCAGTAGCTGGTTGATAATTTTTCTTGACAATAATCTTACTCTGTAGGAATAAGGAACTTAATATCTGCAGGCAGCTAGTCAGCATTATGTCAATATTTAATGCATAAGTCCTGTTCCCATCTGTCCTTATTTCGTTAACACAGTATCTCTTTCTCTAACAAACTTCTAGAAAAGAAGGAGCTCTTTACTACTGTAACCAAAATAATAAGCTAGATGAAGATACTTACTGTTTAAGAATTGCTTTCATTAATGTGGGAAGAAATAATTGGTCTTAGTTGGCAGATATTGAAGCTCTTAGGGTCTGTATTTCCAACCGCTAACAGTTTGGTTGTACTTCCAAACCTGTACGATTCCTAAAGAATTGGCTTTGTTTGAGCACTTCCTTCATACGTGCAGCAGCAGGAGAACACCTGCTAATGCAGGATTCTGCTAAAGTTTTGCTGGTTACACCATTCCACAAGTTACTAAACACTCTTGATTATTTGCACCTAATGAGGAATGAACCAGTGAGTGAATGCAGATACAGTAATACGGTTTGGCTTTGTGGGATAATTTCTCACTAAATCACAGTTAATTCAGCCCTTAAAGAGAGCAGCTCAAGAAAAATGTATCTACCACAGAGAAAAGCCATCCTCCTGTAGCTGTTAGTAATTACTAAGAATTGAGAAGTGTAAAATTCCAGTCTGTGGAATGAAGAGTAAACTACTTTGCAAGACTTTTTTTCAAGACCGCATCATGAGTCTGCAAATTATGTAGCAAAAATTGTGGTAAAACTGTTTTTATTCTGATCTGTCCTTCTGGAATCGAGTCATTGTAATAATTTTGAAAATTAGAGACTAATCATGTGGTTAGATTAATCAAAGCTTTTCTCTGTACGATAAGGTGTGAATAAATTCAGATTTTTTTCCTTTCCCAAAGACAAAATAGAAATGGTTCTCAACCTTGCATTTCTTGTGATCAGATTAGTGGTTGCATTGCTAGCCCTGAAATATTGTTCTCTTGTTCTAGGGAACTGACTCTTTTCTGGAGTAAACTGCAGCAAAGGGTAGAGCCTTCTATTCAAGTGTATCTAGAGAGATGTCGTCAACTTTCTGTGTTAACTAAGACTGTTTATCACATTTTCTTCCTGATTAAAGTAATTAATTCAGAGGTAAGGATAATCCTGAAAGAATATTTTTGACACTTTTAATGGAACTGTAATCAGGAAAATTTATGAAAAAGCTGCTTTAGGCATCCTGTCCCCTTGTGTAGAATCAGCTTTGGGGCAATCCTAATTTGTCTATAAGTTTTGAATCGTTAAAACTTCTTTGTTTGGAAAAAAAAAAAAAAAAAAAAAAAAAAAAAAAGGGGATAAACAGAAGAGGTTGGTGCCACAACTGGCATGAAGGAAAAACGAAAGGTGAGGTTATAGCCTCTCCTATTATCCGTGTCCTCTAAATGAAGTATTGTCTGTTAGCAGGTTCCTCTTCATTATCTTCCAGATTTCAAATATTACAGAAAATGCAGGGGAAAAGCTTATCAAGAGAGGAAATGAAGGCTGTATATTAATATATAAGAAAACTACAGAAAGTTTTTTAAAAAACCCTTTTGAATTGCCACTAAGAATGCAGTTTGTTTCAATGAAGGAAATACTTGCCTTTTGTGGACTTAGATCCAATGTTGTATTGAAAACTCTGTTCATCTGTCTCAGCTAACCTTTCCATCTAATTTTCCTAATTTCCTCTCATTATTAGTTGCACTATTTAATGTTTTTAGCTAAGTTGAGCTCTTCTGAAATCTTTTAGTTGGAGGATTTCTGTAATTTGGTGTGTTTGAAAAATAAGAAAAATAATTTTTTCATTTTGCAGTGTTCTGGTATGGCTAATCATAGCCTTTCAATCTTAAAGATTATTTTTTCCAAATATCTGAAGTAAACTGGAGTTAGAGAGACTGAGGAAAATAACCTTCACAGAGGCTTGTGATATTAAGAGCTCTATATGCTCCATGCCATACTGATTTTTCTCTAGTGAGCTGTGGATCATTTATTTGATGGCAGAAATTGGAGGCCACATGGGTAGCAGACTTGTGCACTCATAAGTTCTCTGGACTTTATTCTTGTGTATACCACAGCCTCTCTGTGAATCCTTGGCAGCATAAAGGGACTGTAAAGTGGACATAAATGTAATTTACGTTGCCTGAGGGTATAAATGAGAAAAGACCACATGAGCTTTGGAACACTTAGGTATAGTTAGGTGTCCCATCATTTATTACTTTCAGCTGGAATGAAGCCATATGTTCAGTTGAGCTCAGTTGATTTTGAAGTGGCATAATCTTCAAAAATAAACGTAAACCTTTATACCTTAAGTGATTTCCAAATTATAGAACTTTTTGAAGATCACGTGCTTCTCATACTTCCGCTGGAGCACCTCTTACCGTTTGAATTCTACCCAGTGTTAGCGCAGTGCTCCATAGAAGCTCATCTCGGATAACTGTGACACAACTGGCAGGCTGTATTTCATGGAAAAGGCTCAATATTGCTCTAATATAAACTGAACACCTCTAACACACAGTCCTAAAGTCCTCAAACTAGAACATAAAATTAATTTTTTAGTTGTATGTAAACTTCCACATTTTTTAGTAGCATGAAGACAAATTATGCAATTTAGGGAATAGTATTATGTTTCTTAAAGAGTCTTATTATAAACTCCAGTGCATTTTTTCTGACATTTAGGGTTGAATAATGATATGTTTCATTTATAAATATAGAAAGGGTTATGATAAGCCGATTTAATAAAACAAGTCTTGCTTTACAGATCGATGGTGCTGGACTTGCAACCTGCATTGAACTGTGTGTGAAAGCATTGCGCTTGGAATCCAGTGAAAATCCAGATGTCAAGATATCTATTTGCAAGACTATCTCCTGCCTGCTTCCAGATGATTTGGAGGTTAAACGTGCTTGTCAACTCAGTGAATTTCTTCTCGAACCCACTGTGGATGCATATTATGCTGTTGAAATGCTATATAATCAGCCTGACCAGAAGTATGATGAAGAGAATCTTCCAATACCAAATTCTTTGCGCTGTGAACTCTTACTTGTACTGAAAACTCAGTGGCCTTTTGATCCGGAATTCTGGGACTGGAAAACTCTCAAGCGTCAGTGTCTAGCGCTGATGGGAGAAGAGGCGTCCATCGTGTCATCAATAGATGAACTAAATGACAGTGAAGTTTATGAGAAGGTTGAGGATTGCCAAGAAGAGACTAAAGAAACTTCAGTGAATGGGCTTGCTGGTACTTTGGATGAAGCCGCAAGCCTTCTTAAGGATGTGAGAGATGAAAAGCAGAAAAAGAGAGAAATTAAAAAACTCAGAGAGAGGGGGTTCATATCAGCTAGGTTTAGGAACTGGCAAGCTTATATGCAGTATTGTGTTCTGTGTGACAAAGAATTCCTAGGTCACAGAATAGTTAGGCATGCACAAAAACATTATAAAGACGGAATTTACAGTTGCCCTATTTGTGCCCAAAATTTTAATTCTAAAGAAAACTTTGTTCCCCATGTGACTTTGCATGTTAAAAAATCCAGCAAAGAGAGACTGGCTGCTATGAAACCGCTGAGAAGACTGGGAAGACCTCCTAAAATAGCAACTGCGAATGAGAATCAGAAAACTGATTCTGTATCCAAACAGGAGCAGCGACCCATTAAGAAGAACAGTCTTTATTCAACAGACTTCATTGTGTTTAATGATAACGACGGCTCAGATGATGAAAACGATGACAAAGATAAACCTTACATACCAGAGATAGTGCCAGTTCAAAAGCCACTGCCTGTGAATGAATTCACCTGCCCTGTAACGTTTTGTAAAAAAGGCTTTAAATATTTTAAAAATCTAATAGCACATGCAAAGGGGCATAAAGATAATGAAGAAGCTAAACGTTTTCTTGAAATGCAAAGCAAAAAAGTGATTTGCCAGTACTGTAGACGACATTTTGTAAGTGTTACTCACCTGAATGATCATTTACAAATGCACTGTGGCAGCAAGCCTTATATCTGCATACAGATGAAATGTAAAGCTGGTTTTAACAGTTACGCTGAGCTGCTGACACACAGGAAAGAGCATCAAGTCTTCAGAGCAAAGTGTATGTTTCCTAAATGTGGCAGAGTGTTTTCTGAAGCCTATTTACTCTATGATCACGAAGCACAACACTATAATACCTATACCTGCAAAGTCACAGGCTGCGGAAAGGTATACCGTTCTCAGAACGAACTGGAAAAGCACGTTGAGGATCACAGCAAGCAGCCTGAAAAAGAGCAACAGCCCGAAAGCCAGACTGATCAATCTGATCTTAGTCAACCTTCTAAAGCTAATGGAAATACTGATGGAGTTGCTGTTAAAGAGGAATTGACACCTCCTCTGGCTGACAACCAAAGCAGTTTTATCGAAGGAGAAAATGTCGTCTGGAATCAAATCAAAGCAGAGCCAGTAGGAAATGAAAGTGTAAACGCATCCGTGAGTGTACTGCAGCAAAGTGATTCCTCGCCTGATGCTGATTTGGACCAGTCTCCTGCGGGTTCAGTGAAGACAGAAGTGGCAATTCCAGCAAGCAGCGTAAAGATGCCTACTGTTAACCAGAAGATCCGAGAGAACTTTGTAAAAAGAAGTAAATTGGCTCCTACTGCTAGTAAAGTAGATACCACTAAACCTGGAGCGCAGCAGCTGTGCTCGTCTGTTGACTGTCTTCCAGTTTTCCCAGAGAAAAAGGAAGAAGACTGTCTCAGTCAGACTCAGAGTATTTCTGTAACCTCAGACACACTAAAACCAGAAGCCCTTGAATCAAAAGGCTTAGAAAGACAAGTGAGCATTGTAAACCCATTCAGTGTGCAGAATCAGGCAGGATACCGGACCAGTGTATCCATCTCCAAACTTGAAATTGAAGACAGTATTAAGGCTGCGGCTAATCTATATAACCTGCCTTTAAAAACTTTAGAAAGTATTACATTTATTCCTTCACAGCCTAACATAAATAGCTCTTTAGTTCCAGCTGCGTCACCAGCAGTGCCAGTTCAGAAATTTAATTGTCAGGTTGAGGGGTGTACTCGAACATACAACTCATCACAGAGCATTGGCAAACATATGAAAGCAGCACACCCTGACCAATATGCTGCTTTTAAATTGCAGCGTAAAAATAAGAAACCACGAAAATCCAGCATTCTGCCAAATGTGCCGAACGATGGGAAGATCATATATCTTATGCCGTCGCAAGTGAGCAATCCTAGTGGTGCTGCTTTTACTACACTAAACAAGCCTAATTTGAATCCCACCTGTTCCAACCAAGTGCAACATGTCTCGAGTACACTTTTCCCAACCCACCTAGAAAATTTGGCCAATCCTATGTTGCCTATAGTGGAAAGCGTCATAAACCCAAGTTTGTCTGCGCGTATTAAAAGTGAGCCTGAGAGTGTTTTGTGTTCACAAATGGAAAGTCTGTCTGGTGCAACCTTACCTTCCCAGCTGGATGATCTGGCGAAAACTGTTATGCCTCTGAATATTGATGGCAATTCAGATCCTTTTCTTCCTTTACCTGCAGAAAATGGTCCAATGTCTCTCTTTCCTTCATCAGCAGAGAATCCCCCAAGTTCAGTCTTCTCACAACTGGAAAATAATGCAAATAACTTTTCATCGCAATTGGAAGGAAACACTAGTTCTGCTTTCCCCAAAGAGGAAACTGTTGATCAAATATTTCCCTCGCGATTGAGTAATGAAAATAACTTCAATGAAACTAGTTCTCAATGTCCAGCTTCAGAAAAGGTGAAAAAAGAGCGTGGTCAGGGCCCAAATGGAAAAGAAAAGAAACCAAAACATAACAAGCGGGCAAAGTGGCCAGCAATAATTCGGGATGGCAAATTTATCTGTAGCAGGTGTTTCAGAGTTTTCACTAATCCTAGATCACTTGGTGGTCACTTATCTAAGAGGTCTTATTGTAAGCCTCTTGAAGGGTCAGAAATTTCTCCAGAAGCTCTACAGGCTAACGGACAGTCTTTGCTTGCCAGTATGATTCTTTCCTCAAATTCCTTAAACTTGCAACAACCCCAGGAGTCTGCCTTCAGTCCAGAGGCGTGTTTTAAAGATCCAGCCTTCCTCCAGTTACTTGCAGCTGAAAATCGTTCCACAGCCTTACTGCAGACTGTGTTTCCACGGGCCAGTGTGACTAACTTTAATACGAGTGGAAATGAGGAAGGAAATAAAATTATAAAACAAGCCTTGGAAACTGCAGGCATCCCAAGTACCTTTGATAACCCAGAAGTACTTCCACACGTAGTTACAACAAGTTGCATCACTGGTACAACTCAGATAAATGCAGCTGTTCTTCCCAACTCAACCGCATCACCTCTGCTGCAGACAGTCTGTAACCCCAATACCCTGCTAACAGACCAAAACAGGATTCTCAATGCCAAAATTCCTCCAATAAACGAATGCAAGAGTTTGCCTGGTTTTGCCCCAGAGGACTTAATGCTAAAGACTGTTGAAAATGGCTTGTGTACTAACTCGTTTTCTAATACTGTTACAACGGCACAAAACTTCGCAGGGAACAGTCCACGAGTTTCAGTTATAAGTAGTCCCAAGGATTCAGGATCAAGCAACTTGAATAAGAAGGAAACCAGCGCTTCAAAGAGGAAGAGAAAAGCAACTACGCCCTTGTTTGCACCCAATGCACCACAGAAAGTAGCAGGAAATAATACAGCAACGATGGGACTCCTAACCAAAAGCACTGAAGGAAACTTGCAAATACAGGGAGAAAATTTTCAGTCCAATTTGCTGGCAAATTGTGGCTCTCAAGCGGTGGTAGAAAATCTCACGCAGAAACTCAACAATGTTGACAATCAGATATTCGTGACTGGTATCAAAGAAAACTTCAAAACAGATCTCGAGGCTCATACACCATTACCCCCTTTAACAGTAAAAACTGAAAATGGGGATTCCCAAATGATGACTGTAAATTCATGTGTGCAAACAAATTCGGAGGAACAGATTTCAGAAGACCGTGTTATGCAGAACTTTGAAAAAACCCTGGAAATAATTAAAACTGCTATGAACTCACAGATACTTGAGGTGAAAACTGAAATTCAGGATACTGGCACTGCTTCAGGACAGAACTCACAAGCAAATAATGCACAAGCTTCTTCAGGAAATTCTGCACATAGTGTAAAACTACTCGCTCCCGCACAGTTTACTGTGCCCACGGCAAATGTCGCCACTGCAAAGAGCAGCTCTGCTCAGTCTGAGACGTCTCAAAAGGATGATACTCAAATACTGGAAATTTTGGAGCGCTTGCAAAAACTGAAACTAGAAGATGATTCACCCGTTCAGGTCTCTGAGACTGTTTCACAGTGTCCTCCAGCAGATACGCTAGCACCAGCAGTTCCTGTTGTACCGACTGAAAATAAACCCGTCATCCAACTATCTTCAGAGGCAAGTAACATCCAGTTTAGTGACAGAGTTAATAAGCCTTTTGTATGTCAGGATCCAGGCTGCAGTTACAGTGCTATGACGAAAGATGCATTGTTTAAACACTACGGCAAGGTTCATCAGTACACTGCAGAAATGATACTAGAAATTAAGAAACACCAACTGAAGTACGCCCCGTTCAAATGTGTTGTAGCTACCTGTCCAAAAACATTCACAAGAAACTCTAATCTCCGAGCGCACTGCCAGCTTGTACATCATTTTACGACAGAGGAGATGGTAAAATTAAAAATTAAAAGGCCTTATGGCAGAAAATCTCAAAATGAAACTGTAAACACAGCCCCGCGACTTAGCGAAATAAAAACTTCACAGGCACTGATAATAGAAAACAAAACTGCAGCTCCATTAGTCAAAGAAACTCTGATAAAGGAAGTTGTGGAGCCTGTAAAAGTCTTGGAAAAGCCTCTACCAGATAATAATATTCCTGAAAGACTGGAAAAACCTCCCGAAGTGGTTTCTGTTCCACCAGAGCAGCATAATGCAGTCTCTCTTGGTAGTACAGAGGCACAACCCAAAGTATGCAAGGTCAGGAGGTACAGGAAGGAAAAAGAGGAGAGAAAACGTAGGAAGCCTGTAACTAAATCTCTGGAGTTTCCCGCTGGATACAGCCCTTATAGACCATACCGGTGTGTCCACCAGGGCTGCTTCGCGGCTTTTACGATTCAACAAAACCTAATCCTTCATTACCAAGCTGTGCACAAATCGGACCTCCCTGCCTTCTCTGCCGAAGTGGAGGAGGAGAACGAGCCAGGCAAAGAGGAACGTGATGAGGTGGAAACCAAACCCACCATCAAAGAGTTCAGGTGTGAGGTGAGCGACTGCTCTCGCATCTTCCAGGAAGTTACCAGCTTGATCCAACATTATGTGAAGCTTCATGACATGACCCCAGAGCAAATTGGAAACATGAAATCGGCTCCAGAGGCAGGAAGATTTTCTTGTGATCAGTCTCAGTGTAAGATTTCGTTTACAGCGTATCTTAACTACATTGTCCATCTCGAGGCAGATCACGGTATTAAGATAAAGCCAAACAAAGTAGAAGATGACGGCGTATTCAAGTGCGACTGTGAAGGCTGTGACCGGATTTATGCTACTAGGTCTAACCTCTTGAGGCATATTTTTAACAAACATAATGACAGGCATAAGGATCATCTAATAAGACCCAGGAGACTGACACCAGGTCAGGAAAACATTTCGAGCAAAGCGAATCAGGAGAAACCAGTGAAGGCCAACCAGAGAGGACTGAAAAACAGATTGGGAAAAGAAGGTAACAGGCTGTCAGTGAAAACGAAACAAAAGAAAAACATCAACTTGGAAGATAAAAACTCAAAAGGTATAGAAGTAGAAGAAAATAAGGGTTCTTCACTGAAACGCGGCAAGCACGTGTATTCAATAAAGGCTAGAAACGATGCCTTATCGGAATGTACCAGCAGGTTCATAACTCAGTATCCGTGTATGATAAAGGGATGCTCGTCTGTAGTTACAAGCGAAAGCAACATAATAAGGCATTATAAATGTCACAAGCTGTCCAAAGCATTTACTTCCCAACACAGAAATCTTCTTATTGTATCTAAAAAGCACTCTGTCTCAGAAGTAAAGGAAGCCTCTTGTGAGCAAGAGGAGACTGAGAAAACAAGTGATGTGAAAGAGCCTGAACCAAGTTTGGCAGTGAGCAATAATGATTCAAGCACATCTACGGTACCACAAAAGGAAACTGAAAAAGGTGAGAAGGATGAAGTGGACGAACTGACAGAACTATTCATTACTAAACTGATTAACGAGGATTGTTCAAGTGCTGAAAATCAAGCAAAAATCTCTTCCAGTGTGAATAGTGACTTGCAGGAGACCAGCTCCAGCCCCTCAGAAAAGCAAAAATCAAACAACTTAAAAAGAGCAAACAAAGAAAAAAATGTATCTCAGAATAAGAGGAGGAAAACCGAAAAAACCGAGGAAGTACTGCCTGTTGATGTGACTAGTGTGCACAGAGAGGAAGAGACTGCTGTCGCCATTCAAACAGCCGAAGAGCAACCTGCAGCCTTCGACTGGAGCTCGTTTAAGCCAATGGGTTTTGAAGTGTCATTCCTCAAGTTCCTTGAAGAGTCTGCTGTGAAGCAGAAGAAAAATACCGAAAGAGACTACCATAGCAGCGGAACCAAAAAAGGATCCCATTCAAACTCACGAAAATCCAATGAGAAGACCTCTGTAGCAAGTAATAATGTCACTTGGTCACGTTCTGAAACTGAAACCCGCGTACCATTTGCCAACTTATCACGACTTCCATGTGCTGAAAACGTAAAGATAGTTTTAGACAAGACATACAAAAACTGCGCTGAGCGTGTGTTGAAGCAACTTCAGGACAAGAAACCTGTCATCAGTTTGCGAAAGCTCGAAGGACATTTGGAGGATGATCCAGAGGTTACAGCTGCAAAAGTCATTGTTACAAGACCCAAGCAAGGGGAGTCAAAATACTGAACCTAATGTGTTTAACCGTGACCTATAATAAAATTTATTTTGAATTGGAAGCCATCAAGCATGCTGGTAACTGTGGAGTTCTTTTATTTTGAAGTGATTTAATCTAGCAAAAAACATGACCCGAGTCATGTAAATTTCTTATTTGTTTTTATCCCTATGGGACTTGAAGAACAGAGTAATTGCTTCAGTTTTGTAAATACCTGGTCAAAACCTCAACTTTCTATCAGATTGTCCTTTCCATGAACTAAATCTTTGTGAGTTGTCTGTGATTGGTATCTTTCACCAGGTCACTGCTCATGTATAACAGTACTCTTTTATTTGTAGATACATTTTTTTGTATATATTTATTATTGTAAATCATTTGCTGCCACCAGCAGTCTGTAAGTCTAAACTATTAAATGACACATTTATATTCAGAATTTTAATTTGTAACTAAGTGAGCAAGTTTTTAAAACTGTCTTTAAGTCATTTTAAATTAAGAACTTTTGAACTAAAACTAGCTGAGTCTGCCATATCCAGTTTATTTTGCATAAAGCATTTATTTACAGGAGAGGAGCTGGATAAGATCACATTTCATAGGTTAAATGTACTGACACACTCTCATTTTTGTAAATTTTAACATCCAGTATCTATGGATGATATTCATATGTAGTTAATTCATAAATATAATAGTTTTCTTATAGCTACATTTTTCATTGCTTTTAATTGGATACAAAGCATTTATGATTCCATAATAAAAATGGAAATGTGAATAAAAATAGTTTGCTACATTGGAGATTTAAAACAATATTTGGTATTAAAGAATCCATTGTGAATGTGATAGAAAACTAGTAGTGTGGAGCAGTGTATATATTTGAGGTGGTGATTTGTGAAGTAGCCCAGTATTGCCTTAAATAAAATCACATTTCATTTCTTGTTTTATACATGTTATCTTATAAAGGTTATTTTTGTTTCTGTAACTTAGATTGGTGTATAGTTTAATTTTTGTTAAAAAACCAAAACAAAACAAAAAAACTTCAAAAACCGTTTTTGTAAATAGTGGGTTTATAAAACAGATGGTTTATTTTGATAATACCAGTTTGGTATCTATCTATAAAATACGTGAGTCCTTATGCCATACCATTAAAAACTGAATAAACAAGGCACTTTCTGAAAGGGAAGTGGGATTGTGATCTTGCAGATAAACTCGGTGGTTGTGCTCTATTGATGGCACAGGCTCCCTTCGTGCTCTTCCTCCTCTCGCCGACTGTACCTGGCAGCACTCTTGCCGCCTGCCTCTTCCCCACACTGGACCGAGCCTCAGAAGCAGTGCCACTCGTAGTGCCCGGGATTGGAGCAATTCCTCTGTATGCTGCTAACCGAAACAACAGGTGTCCCGTTTGTTGAGTACCCAAAAGCATGAACGCGTTGGTGGGAGCTGTCAGTGCCCAGGAATCTCCAGTGTTGGTTTTCACGCATGGTTATGCATAACTTGGATGGGACAAGACAGCTGGATTGTGTGGTACCAAAAATTTTTCTTGGATTGTTTTCATTGCTGGATGTGACCTACCTTCAGTAATATAAAATAGTCTTTATCTTGGGAGAGATTGGCTTGATTTTTTTTTTTTCTATAAACTTGTCTTGCCATGGTTCGCATTAAATGCTACGCTTGATTGCCCTTACGCTATTCACCTGCAATCTTTGACAGTTTGCCCTTGCAGAGGGCACTTCCTACAAGCAAATGAAGGGACTTGTTGTGAGAGTGAGGATTATGTATGAAAAAGCAGAAAGGCAACAGCATTTCAACTTGGGCACAGCCCTTGGTTTGCTATCTGGTGCTAAATCACATCCCTTCCGAGAAAGCCCGTGCTTCCGTTTGAACAGAGTCCGTTCGCTCCTCTTGCTTTCAGTCCCTCTCAACGGAGTAAACTGATCATTCTGCCAAGTCAGGAAATCAAAGGTGTGGTCTGAGAATGATAAAACCAAACCAAATCCTTGCAGTTTACCTCTAGGACTAGAGTTCATTATAATCGTTACAAGCACACGATGCCACATTCCACCTCCCAGAGGCTGCCTGGTCTCCTGGATGGAGTTGCTGTTGGATGCCAGCTGCGGTGATTGTAGAGAGGATCTTCTGCAGGGGAGAAGATGGCAGAGAACCTACTCTGGAGAGGATCCAAAAAGCTCACCAGAGATCTCTTGTTTTCAGGTGTACCTAACCACCGCAGTCACTCGACAGACCTCACAGGCTGTTAATTTTTAGAAGAATTTTGGGATCTAGAAGTAGTTTCAGCATTGACATTCCTGATGATAGCTACCACATTACTTGAAGGTTTTGGACTGAGAATAGCATACAGCTACTTAACTACACATTGCTATACTGGAATGCTATTTTTTAAAAAAAGGAAAAAAATTCCAGTGTCATAAATACGTAGGAAATAATTTCTGGTTTGGATCTGAATGTAGAGTCTGAATTTCTGAGAATGAAGTTGTTAATATTGTCTCATTCTTATCCTAATTAATCCAATTCAATTGGGTGCTGTACCAATATAGTCAGTGCCATCCAGGGCACACTCCCTTCTAGGTGGGTACTGACAGCCTGTCCAACAGGTAAGCTAGTATAGTATTTGTTTTTCCTTTTTAAAAAACAGTATTTTTAACTTAAAGTGGGGGACCAGAGGCAGGGTGTGATGGCATGGACTGCAGAGGGCACTGTGGTTGGTTTGGTAAAGCCACTTAGAAGTGTTCCTGAGGAAATAAATTTGGTATTTGCATTTAGATATTTTATCTTGAGTGACATCTAAAGTCTCCAGCTACAGCTGCGGTAGCATGCCTGAACTGACAGCTCCTCTGGAGCCGTACCCCTGCCCTTGGGGCTGCCAGGCGGGATGGGGCTCCAGGGGGCTGAGCCAAGCTCTGCCAGCACCACCCCAGCCTGCTGGGTGCCCCAGCTCCCCTGGGTGCTGCCGGCCCTTTCTTGTCTTCTCCCCTCTCTCCTTACTCCTCTGTGTCTCTGTCCTCCAGGCGTGTCACCCATAAACTGTGGTGCCTTTGAGCGTAGCCCCTTTCTTTTAAACCCCTGTCACCCTCAGCAGTGTGCAGAGGGAACAGCAGTTGTTGCTGAAGCAGCCAGATGAAGGAGCCTGGATGCAGAGTGCAGACTGGTTTGTCATTCAAAGACATCTTTACAATGGCAGTCAGCCTCTGTTGCGGTTAACTGTAAGGAAATCCTACATTTTCTGAGCCCTAATTCAGTGTAAATGAGAGTAGTGAGTTTGTCCTCAGATGTTTTGGGGTGGTCATTCTCAGCAGGACGGGGGGGATTGTTGTTCCTCGAGCGTTCTGCTGGGATGTCCTGATTACAGCTGCTGGATAGCGAGGGAGCAGGTGAGGACAAGGAGTTGGCTGTATTCTTGCAATTAGTTTCTGTACCAAAGAATGTGTTGGTTGCATGGGACAGGGACATGCTCCCCGAGGTTTAGGTCCCCCAGGCTAGAGGAGCTCCTGCTCGTGCACTGCTCAGCGCTGGCTGGAGCCTTGGTCTGGAGAAGATGGTCCTATTGAGAAGGTGGGAAACAGCGCCAGGGGTACTGGAGATGGGAACAGAGAGAAGGAACTATCAGCAAATGGGGAAATGGTTTTTTCTGAAACTTTTTTCCCAAACCTCATCTGTCAGAAGGCAGGGAGATTATTTGGGTTTTAAAGAAAGCGATCTGTGTAAGACGTGGATCTTTTAGTGTTAGCGGAGACGTTGAAATATGAAGGAGGTAAAGATTTTTGTATGATGTGCATGGAGTGATCGTGTTATTTCTGCGTTACAGTGTGGGCTCAGATCAGCTTCCTACCAATTGCTGTATGTGCTTGAGGAGACTGTACTTTTAGACTGCAAAAAGGAAAAAACACAGTACTTGAATTGCAATTTTTAAAATTTTGTCTGTTTGAGTGACTTGGAAGCTGAATACATTTTAAAAAACCCTTAAACTTTTAGTTTAGGGACTGAGCCTACAAACTCATTTGGACCAAAAAGCGTAAGAGCAAACGACTTCAGGGATGGATGGATGAGTGAAACTTCAACTGGAGCCCAAAGGTGTATAAATGTGGGGAAAGGGTTGTGGAAGGAGCCAGTAAAAGACCAAATGCTAGCCAAGAGCAAGGATTCAGAAAGTAGATGAGTGTTTTCTGTTCTCTCAGGTGAAATTAAATTGGACAGAGCTGCCTTGTGCGATGCTCATTTCCTTTTCCCTGGTGGCTCAGTCAAACACTAATTTTGCAGCACGATGTAAAAGCCACTTGGTGGTTGGCTACAAGTTGAGTCGAGGGTTACACAGACTTGGTCCATAATAATTTTTTGGAGTATTTCTCCTGTAAGGTACTGGCTGTGTCAAAACTGAAGTATCCTCCAAGACTTGAAACCTGTTGATTTTGGAATTTATTTATCATTTCGTGGCTGTTGAAGATAGAAATAAAAACTTGAATATACATTCCAAAGAATTAAAATTCTTGTTTCACAGGAAAATTTTTGGTCTAAGCGGGACGCTCTGACCAGCCACAGAGCTTTAGGGGATGCTCTAAAACCCTTCAAGCCCTGAGTTAATATATTTTTAACTAGAGAGCAGCTAATGCACAAATTTAATCAGAAACCTGTGTTGGCTAAACGGTGTTTGCTTCTCTTCGTTTTCTCTCAAATAAATCTTGCTTTAAAAAAAAAAAAACCTTTTCGTTAATGTGCTGTCTTAAAATCTGTCCTCAATAATTTAAAAAAAAGTCATTTTGGAAACTTTTTTTTTAATTTTGATAGTATTGCTATTGTCTTAAAAAAGGATGCAATAGGGTCCAAAAGGGCCGAGATAATTTTGGGTTTTGTTCTCAGTTACTCCAGCTGTGGCAGTCACAGTGACACAGGGCTGATGGGCGGTGGGTTTGCTTCATGCACTCCATGGAGGGTTTTGTCCAGGAGCTGGAAAAGAGCTTCAACTGCATTTCTGTCGTGAGCCACATCGTGTGCGTGCAGAAATTCAACAGAAAACGTTCTGAATTGTGTGAAGCGCATTGCTTCCATCTACCCACTGCTTCAGCATCACTTGAGATGTAAAACTCCAACTGGCCACAAGCTGGCAAGCTAGTATGTGGGAGACTGCAAATCCATTTTCACCTTTTATAAAAACAGGTTTGTTTTAGCAAAAAAGCTTGAAAATCCCAGTGAAAAGCACATAGTTTATTCATTAGTTCTTAAAGTTAATTCTGTAACTGGTACCTCAGTACTCATAACAATTTTTAACCAAAGCTGGGGTTTTTTAGAGTGAAAAAATAATTAATGTGCATTTGCTGCTGTTTCCTCCTCTTCATCCTGGCATGAACAATATAATCGATTCAACTCATTCCACTTATTGCAGGTGGTGGTTCTCTCTGAAGGGTGTGCTTTGATCAGCCTCAGTAGCGATGTATATCCAAAGGTCTTTCATCCCAGCAACAGAAAGAGAACAACACTACCCTGAAATAAGTCTCTCTAGGTACTTAATTCCTGTCGTCTCAGAAGTCCAGGTTCAGCAGAAGACACTTCGTAGCTAATTTCGGTCCCTTTCCTGGTAGCCCAAGTGGCACACAAAGAGCAGAGATATTTAAGAGAGAGTCTGAAGTTTGGGGGAGGAGGGAATATGTGATTCTTTTTCACTTTATTTCTCCTGGAGGCTTTTCTTATTTTTAGATTACACCTGTTCTATGAAGGAGTAGCAGTATTTTCAGCCTTACTGAAGGGACTGGATTCAGGACTGCTGGCTACTCTTGTGCCATATTGTGCAGAGCGTGTTTCTCTACTGGGATCCTAGGGAACTGGGAATGATCTTTTCCCGTAAATGCCACAGCCGCAGAGCAGAAGAAAAGTCCGATGGCTCGGGAGCTGCTCAGTGCAGGTGACCAGGAGTTAACTCTGTGCTGTGTTATCTTCTGCCTGCACAAGTATGTGCAAGTACCTTTTCTTACGGGATACACTCTGACAATAAATATCCTAAAAATGGTAGAGGGCTCAAATACCCCCAGGAGGAGGAGCTTCACAAATAGCTAAATAAAGAGGTCTGTCTTTATCACCGTGGGCTAAACTAGATCTGTCCACCTCTTACCATTTTTTCTCGTTTATTTTTTGAGATGTTTTACAGTAGTGCAGTGGAGTGGGTTTGTGACCATCCAGCTCACTGCAAGACACCAGCAGCCACTGCCCGCGCTTTCCAATTGCTACTCCAGCACTTATCAGATCAACCCACCCGCCAAATGCTGTACATCCCCTTTCAGCATCTTAATCCTAGGTTCTTCTAACTCTGCATAGAAGAAGCCTCATACCAGAGCAGTTCTGTGTAATATTCAAACCACAACTGTTGGAGGAGTTGTTTCAGCATGGTTTATCATAAGCAGCTGTGTTTATATTAAAACCAGATGGAATTTTCAGATTTCTACACCCCTTGTTTCAACCTGAAAAGATCCGTGTATGGCATACCCAATGCAATGGAGTTTTTCCACTCAAATAAGAGAGAACTAATAGAGAAAAAGTATTTCCTACTTTCAACAGGGAACTTTTTTCACATTTTTCTTGTATATTCAGAGGCGGGGAGCTGTTCTAGAACCATTCCATAGCTGCTGGTCTGTTGTGACCGATGAGTTCTGATTTGTGGCAATCACTTTTTGAGCCTTGATGTTTCTTGATATACCTCTTCAGATAACATTTTGTGGAGTATTTAAAAAGGAGATAATTCACTTAGATTTAATGAAATGCACAGGCATGAAGTTGCTATCAGAAAATAAAGGAAAATCATCATCTTCTCTGTGGGTTTGGAAATACAGCGGTCTGCTGTACTGGGACATGGTCTTAAGTCACAGTTCACAAGATGTGGTACTTTGAATCCATTGTAGAATTTATAAAACAGAACAAGAAAAAATATTTCAAATCCTGTTTTTAAGATAAGGCTGATAAGGTAAGTGCACAGCAATCCATCATCTGTCTCTCCTGAACTTTTATGAAGTTTCCGGTTGTGGTGTTTCTCTCTGTTCTCTCTGTAAGCAACATGAAAAACAACCAAGAGTGAAGGGGTGGAGACCATGATTAAATGCAAAGTCCAAAGCCTGATGTGGGAGACAGGAAAAAAATGGTCCAAGCAGACATTTTCACAAGCAGGCTGCTTGATATTACATCCCAATTCATCGTGTTCTTATTTCCAGATGTTTTCTGCAGCCACAAGGTAAACCAGTAAGCGGAATATGAACACAATTGCTACCCAAATTCTTCCAATTCCTGTTGAGTATTTATTCACTCCACTCAGCAGATCACATAGGAATCCCCAGCTCATTTTTCTCCTCAAGGAAGGAAGGAAACGCTGTATCAAAGAAACACAGGATCAGAGACATGCTTCCTCTTGGGTGAAAAAAATGAGACGTTCATTCAAGGTGAAATACAACTAGTAGCTGAAGCAATTTAAAATTATTAAGGATTGAAAAAGGAAAACAGCAACAACAAACTGCTCTTGGTTCAATAACTTGACGACTGAAATACAAATTGGTTTTTTGTCTGTTGTCTAACTTCTCAGTAAACTGGTGCAATGTTTTAAATCCTGTCCTGCTTCATGGGATTTTATTTGTTGTATTTCTTATCATTTAAGAAATGCACTAAACTTCGCTCCAAAAATGTTTTTATTTTATAGTTTCTTTTCCACACGTGTCTTCCCCTATCTTAACTCTGGAACATTTCTTTTGGAAGAGCTGCCTAAGGAGCCACTGCCAGCCAGATTCTCAAAAGTCAAAAAAAGACCTGAGATAACCACCAAGAGCATATAGCCACCTTCCCACCTGGCCCCACCTCCGAGGTCTGCATGGATCTTTGGGGATACCAAGCTCCTTTGTTTTATAAAAGCAAAAAAATAGATGTATTCCTAGGACACAGAATGTCCGGCAGACATGAGGAGGGAAATCTGAGAAGCTTCCAGTCCTGTGTGTTCTGTCTTCTAATGTCCTCATCCCATCTGATGCTCCCGCAAGCTCTGCCTAGCAGGAGGGAAAATGTCCCCCTCTGTGGCTGCGGTGGCACATGCAAACCCCTCTGCCAGCTGCCGTCGCTGCAGTTAGTACTGATGTACGAGCAAGTTCATCAAGTAGCAAGCCTGAGTACGAGTAGTCATCAGGGCACAGCATCACAGAGCTCAACACAGATGGAAAGCTCAGTACTCCTTTGCTGTCCCTTGATTCTGCAGCCCATCGTGACCTCTGCCTGTGGCCAGACTTCTGCTGGCAAACAAGGTTATCTGCCTGTTTGGGTATTGCTGTGTTGCTACCATGAGAGCTGGTGAGATGGTGACAGCGGGACAGCTGCAGAAGATGAGGATGTTGCTGATTTACACTGGGAAGGATGTTCTCACAAAGAATGGTTACCAAGCTACTCCTTATGCTGCAAGTAAAAAAGAATAATGGGGGAATATCAGTTGGCTTATATCCTCGCAGACATATGCTTGAATGCTTTTAAATACGTTTGGCACGGTGGTGACTTTGTCATTAAAGAGCTATTTCTGTGCTCCGTGTCTGCAATTAGAGCTCAAGCAGAGGTTTAAATCAATCACTAGGGCTTTAATGCTTTCTAGAGAATACCCAGTCAGTACATCAGTCTCAAAGGAGCCGAATAGCAAAGCGTGAAAATGCTGCTATGTAATAAAGCACAGGCAAGGAAACGAAACATTCACGTGAGAGAGCATGAATATTGACTTGTATGAATGCATCTTGTGCAAGAGCTGTCCTCTGGAGATTTGAAGGAAAACCTTAAAAGACCTTTCCTAGGATTTTAAGACGTGCACAAGCACTACAGAAGGGAAGACTGAACTTGGTTATTCCATGGAAAACAAGCACAGCTGTGAGTGGACTTTTGCTAATGGCCGTAAGAACGGCACCGTCCACTTCTAACGTAATGTCACCTATCAATCCATGACTGGACTTACCCCAGCTCTGAGCCTCCAGCTGAACAAGGACAGAAATTAAAGATATGCTGGGTCACCAGCCAGGCACAAAAATCAGTAGGAACTAACACTGGCGGAAATCAGGCCATGGAGATACCTAAATACAGATTAAGAAATGTCCTTTGAGGTCTCTTTTCCCAGAGCTCAGCTGCTACTTCCTTGTACCTTCTTTTGCCAATCACACATTGAGAAGGATGTGAAGAGGAAAGGAAAGCCATGCCCAAAGAAAATGGGGATTAAGGATTTGACTAAAATCTCCAGCAGATCCTGAGCAACGGGCAAATTCTAGCCAGCCAAAAGATCGGATGGATGAAATTCCTGCAAAGCTATTTTGAAAGACGGCAACGCATTCTGGTACCTAGATACCTGGCTGTGAGGCAGCAGGGATTTCACAGAACTAAAGACGGTTCCTGCTCTATGTGCTCTGTTGATGAGAAACTGAAATTTATTAAAAGACTGCAGGGTGGGTCTTGTGTTCAGTGATGTGCTGCAGCCAGAAGTCTGCAGAGCTTTTCCACTTGCAGCCTTCACTTGATGTTAAGAAAAACATCTAAAGGGCCACAGAGCCTGTTTCATGGCATCGTTTGGGTTGTAACCAGCAGAGCTCCTCTGTTCCAAGGAGCTGCAAATGTACCTTTAGAAGGTTATGTTTGCCTTAGGCACCACTGTTAGTATAGAAGATTGTGGATGTTAACTGATGGATCCTTTGGAAATACCCGTAATTCACTGAGCATTGCAAAGAACACATGGAACAGAAACAAATGGGCTTCAAAGATAAGGAGTTACTCAACAGGTGAACAAGAGAAAATTGACTTCATGGGACAGCACAGGCACAGACTGATAGGTTAAGTTAGCTGAGGCTAGAGGTGACAAAGACGTTATGAGGGCTGCATGAAATTCAGAGCAAGGTGAAGATTCAGACAACAGCAAAAGGAAATCTTCAAGTAAGCACACAGTTGAGCAGCAGGAAAAAGATGACGGTGGTACGAGGTTTGTTAACACTTCTAGAAGTGGCAGTACACATGGATGCAGATGCTAAGAGCAGTGTCAGGGCATGATGCTTTAGCAAAATTAGCAAGAGAAGAAAAAATGTGATCCGAATCCTTGTAGCCAAAGAGAGATTTCAACCTTAGCATTTGGCAGAGGTTCATTTTGTGCACAATGAATCAAAGGGGATCAAGAAGGGAAGCTAGCTAAAGAAATTGAGTAGATTGTGGAAAATGTAGATGACATCAATTTGCTTCAAGGTAATGTCCAATGTTGAGAGGCTAACAATGAAATGACTCAACAATTTTAAAAAGCAGCAAAAGGGTCAAAGGGGGATCTACTTGTCACTGTGGACATAAAGACCACCAGAAGTCTTAGCCTCTATTGGAAATTACAACAGAGGCACTAGAGAGTCTTAAACAGTAAAAGAAATATTATTTGGTTGAAGTGGTCAAGACAAAGTTGAATGGAGAAAGAATGGTTGGGTGAGGCTTTGAGCAACCTGGGCTAGTGGGAGGTGTCCCTGCCCATGGCAGGGGGGTTGGAACTCGATGATCTTTAAGGTCCCTTCCAACCCAAACCATTCTATGATTCTATGAGAGCCAAAGGTCTCTCATAGCCCCGTCCCTTGCTTTCATCTTCCTTAGTTTACTGATTCTAACTTCTCACTCTTTCATGCCTATTATTAACTTCTAACTCCTTGGAGCAAGAAACAAGCCCTTTGGTATATTGGGAGGAAAAAAACTCTGGATGCTGTTATATAAAAAGCAGAATTCCACAGACAATTAAATAGTGCTTAAAACATACATAGCATGTGTAAAAACATCAGCCTAGGTATTTATGTGATAACTGACTACAGGAAGGAAAATAAAAGACTAGACGGAAGAAGGCTCAGCTGATCATTTAGCACTAGACCAGAGCTGGTTGGTTTGGCTTTTAGACCTGACTTTTGCATAGACTTCTGCAGTGGCTTGGGACAAATCTCCTTCTGGGCTTCAACATCTTAGCTGCCAAACATTAACTTTTCTGAAAATACCGCTTCTAAACTACATCTTCAGTAGGCTTTGTAACCTTAAGCATGCTTGGCATTCTTTTTTTATAGCCAATGGTGGCAAAATCCCATCTTGTTTTGTGTTTAGGGAAACCGCAAACACCACTTAATAACCCAGCAGCTGCTGAGTGCGATGCTTTGCCAGCTGCTAATTGCTGTGGTCTCTCCTCCACAGCAATGAATGGGTTCTGAGAGAGGGCAGACACAGTTCACAGTTTTCTTTGTTAGTTTGGTAAACTGTGTAATTAAAAAAAATTAAACTCAGAAGTAGCCAAAATTACTTCATTTTTTTTTGAAGTCCTGTTGTCTATATTTCGCCTACACAACTGCTACTGCATTTCTCATCGCCTTCGTGCCAGATAACCCATTTCTCCTGCGCTCTCATGATATAAACAAAAACTCCCTTTGCACCAAATGGTCGTCAACATTAGTAAGTGTTACTGCTCCATTCAGGCTACTGTTGTAATGCTTTAGTTAACTCGTAAAAAAAATGAATTGACAAAGTCAAAAGATTTCCACTTGAGCAAGTTATTGTCAGTGGCCACATCACAGTTTGTAACTCCTTAGTAATTATGAAGTACTGCAGTAGTGCAACACAAAGAGGATTTATCTGTGGTTTATGATAAGACACTTTTACGAGGCTATTATCAAGCCTGTTTGACATTAGAAAAACAACTTCTCATTCGGTAAAACTATATTTTATAACAAGAAGCTCTAACTTACCTGTGGCTCAGTGAGTGATGACAGCTGGGCTCCAGCTTTCTCATGGCATTAGCTATCAACACCACCTTTCTGAGACAAGGAGTTACTGCTTTAAGCCTTGAAAGTGGAAACTGCTCTTCTCCTAGGTAATGCAAACTAAACAAGTGAACCCTGATCATCTCTCCCGGCACACTGTTGAAACCAGAACCATAATATGTCTTCTGTCATCAGAAAGACAAGAGGAAACTGCAGCATTTGTTCAAAGTGACAGGATTTCCCTGCATCTTTTGAGTGCTCATCGGCATCAGCTCTAACGCTGCGTGCTTTGTGCTTTCACATTAGTGATGGCACAACCTGAAGACACACGTGCTGGGGTGTGCAAAGCAGTGGGCAATGGCCAGTGACCCTCTTAAATTGATACTTCATGGTATATGTTATTCACAGTGTAATTTATTTACCTTAAATTTACTGTGGCTTTTATCTGGGAATTATATGTGAATGTTTGGTAGCTTTACAGAGAGGAGGGTATCACGTAGCTTAACACATGTGCCTGAATCAGGACCTTGGTACTGTCCCCAGAGAAGCTGATGCCTCCAGAGAGTGGCTGAAGGTGTCAGAGCTTGGAGCTGGACTGCAGGTAAGGCAGAGCCTCCCAGCTGCCTGCGAGCACCTTCCTCCCAGTACTGCTGCTCAAAGCCTGACAAAAGCCACAGCTGGCTGAATAAGGTTCAGTTCACATCAGTAATTCAAAGGCCAAAATCACAGGAGGAATATTGTGATTACCTGTAGTATTGAGAAAGATAAAATTTAAGTCTAAATTTTATCAGTTCATTAAAGACGTCTGAGCAGTTGTAACTGTCCAATAGAGATGGAAAAGGAAAAAGCCCCAACAGCCCATTTTTTATTAATTGTAACTGTGTGGTTACAATCCAATCACTTAAATGTCAAAGCTGTTAAAGCATCTTTATGACACCCACAGTTGTATCCCCATCATATCTAGTGTATAAACTTTAGACACTGCCACTCCCTACTGTATTTCATTATGTGCTGGTATTTATATATTAAAAGATTGTATTATATATTGTAAGGTGCAGAAAATCTGAAGAACTCCAGATTACAGTGTCAGAGTCCCTTAGTAGAGAGCTCAATCTGTTAAACCTATGAAATTTCTACCCTCCAGAGTCTTCCTAGGAGATGTGTTCCCTGCCTGAGATGGGAAGGGTGCCTAGATTAGAGATAGCGCTAGCTGGAGGATTTTAATTTGTCACAGTTTAAGCTTATTGGGAACCCTGGTATTTCAGGCAGAGTTTAGTCCTGGGCCATACCCCCACTTCCAACTGGCTTCCCAACTGCGTTGTCCTGCTTACATCAGAGTGGCTCACCCATCCAACTGAAAAATAAACTATATTCTTCATTTTTCTTTTCTGGCAATGTCAGTTTTCAGCTGGAACAAGGAGCAAAACTTGCATACCCCAGGGCTCAGCTAAGCAGTTCTGAGTCCTCACGCAAGGAAGACCACAGCAACCACAAGTGAAAACAGGTCCCCCCCTTGCCCTTCCTTTTTGGAGGTGCAGTCTTAGATTAGCTCAAGATTGTCTTTAAATCCCACTCTAAGATAGCTGGCTGTGTATTGTTGTAGCAAGCAAATTCAGTGCTGCACATGCTTCTCTGCTCTTCCTTTTTAGTAGAAACTATTTTTTTGTTTCCAGAGGGCATGCTTTGGGTTTTTGATACTATTCTGTTCCCAGACAGAAACAATTTGCCTACTCATTAATGAAAGTAGAAAGAAACAAAGTGCCTTTTCTCTTCCATATTGAATTCAGTTAAAAAGATTTATAAGCTTTATCAGTATTTGAAAAATAACAATTGCTTTAATCTTTGCTGGAAAGCATGGCTGGGTGATTTGTTTGTTTCTCAGAGACACAGCTGGCTAACAAGTCTTACAGAAGACATACACAAAATATTATGAAACACAGAAAAGACACTCAGAGATTTTTTGTTTTTAAAATGTATATTGCCTTAAACTGGTTTGGATTGTCAGTGGTAGAGTCTCAATCACTGCATGCTGCTCTCTGAAAACTCTGCTTTCTTTCAATAGGAGTGATACAAGCAAGCAATAGCGGCTGAAGAGCAGCAGCACAAGGGCTCTTGGGACTGACATGAGCTGAGCAACAACCACACAGAAAGCTCTCAATGCCACTTCTGTCTAGCTGGAGATCTGTTTGCTTCTTCTGCATTTATGTCCTTTATATGGCAATACTGTTTCGCATGCCTCAGTGCAGTAAAGATTCCCCTCACCGTTAGCTGTGAGTAAGGTGGAAGAAGTACTTGTAATCCCTAATTTTTGCTTTCCCTTCTCCCCCGCACTTGTTCCAGATGAAAAAAAGTCCCAGTTGTCAACTCTAATTAAAATATCATTAAACACGCAGTGTATACCTGGTTTAGTGAAAGGTGTCCCTGTCCACGGCAGCAGGTTGGAATTAGATGTTCTTCAAGGTCCTTTCCAACCCAAACCATTCTGTGATTCTATGATTCTATAAAACATTGGAAAAATCAGGCAAAACAGGAATGCAACACTACCCGTTCACATATGAAAACCCTAACAAACACGTCATGGAAGTTGTCCCTCTCACTACAAGTCACACCAGTGCTAAAGCCCCAGTGTTGATGCAAAAAGAATTTTTTCTGTCCTCAACAGCTCTGTAACTGTGTCTCTAAAGCAGAGATAAGCTTATCGGTAGCTTGAGGCATCCTATGTTTATTTTGAAGACAATGTTAAGCTCTGTTCTTGTGCAGAACTTGAAATAAGTAGTAGCTGTGAGGTGAATCAGCAAAGATGCAGAGGCAGGCTACTCCTCCCCGGACTGTGTTAGGCTGGCTATCGCATGCTAGCGATGTCTGCGGGACACAGCATCAGATCTGCTCTGTTCCCTACAGAGGCTCTTCTGCAGCTCAAATGATAAGGGGATGTGAGTCTCAACAAAAGCAGAAACTGCTATTATATTCTGAATGGCCAGGGCATACAGCACAATAGCAAATGTGGAATCTGAAATAAATTTATTTAAAAGTAAAATAAATCTCAGTAACAGCCTCAGGTTTGGAAAAGGAAGGATTTTTTGTATGGTTACTTTTCAGGAGAGATACTCTGATATTAAGAGGATGGGTGACTCGGAAATACCACAGATGTTTACAATTCTACCCTTTACAGAGTCTGTTCTATAAAAAGTTGCCAGACAACTTTATAAGCCTTGATGAATTGAGCATTTCAACATTCCATTGGGTCAGACGATAGCAACATAATATTCACATTAAAGATAAAATAAGACACTTTCCCACAGTCGTAAAGCAAAACTAGAAACAGAAAGCAGTCCAAGCTTTTCTTCACTGCAGAGCTAATCTGGTTAGTCGGCACCTGCTCAACATATGCCGAGTGCCAGCATTCACATCAAAACCCAACCCTGTTTCCGTGTCCCTCTCTGCTTCTCTTTCTACGCATAAAGCCTTATCCCACAACTCTTCATATGGAGAATATTTTCCATCTCTCTCCAGCTGATGGTGTTCTTTGTACCTTGTATGATTTCTTCCCCTGTCAATGATCGCTAGGGCTTAGTTTTCCTTTATGAGAGGGAAGGGAAGTGCTAGAGAACTAACAGCTGTCTAACAATCCTTGCCATCATTATCAGGCAAATGTGTTCTGGCATAAACCCATTGCACCACGACCTGGAAAATACTGTCACGACCCTGTCTGACTTTGAGTCAGAAGTTTCATCTGCGTGGATGGGGTCAGTTAATGACAGTAACTGCCGGGAAGAGGTGCAAGTGCTCATAAGCTAGCACGCTTCTCAGTGTGGCGATGTAAATGTTTCGCATTCTCATGTACACTGTGTCAGTTCTTGGGACCTGTATGCAAAATGTCTCGGGTAAAAACTCCCCCTTCCCTCAAGAAAACCAAGCTACCTTCCCAAAAACCAAGGCTCATGCAAAAACATTGCATGGGCTTCTTTCAACTACACAAACATGAAAACAAAGGAGAGCAGCAACCTTCACTCAAATGTGACTTTCTACTCAATAGTTTCCAAACAAAAGCAGCTGCGTGACATATGCTGCCAAAACAATAGAGACCAGATTAGCAGATGGTATGCTGCGAATTAAATGTTGACACAAAACCCAGACATACTTATTTCCCTACTATTTTTCTCACCTCATGATATTTACACACAGCAAAAAAAAATCTTTAGATACTCCATCTGGATTTAGAAGGGACAAGTTAACCTGCAAGATCCTATTACTTTGCCATCTTTAAAAAAAAGAATACAATTTGATTGCTGCAAAAGAGAACACGGAACAAATGGTTCTGAGAGCCTGGATACCTCTACGTTTATGTTTGTCCCCCTCTACAACCAGGTGCTCCACCAAAGTCCTCCCACACACCCTCCAGAGGCTGCAAAGTGTGAGCTGGGGTTGGTGAGTTCAGAACTAATCCTCCAGCTGGCTGCAGCCAAATCTCTGTGATATTACCCCTCGCACCTCAGTTCCACCCGCCTGTTACCCAGGGCAGCACTGACCTGGGTCTCTCCCTGCCCCCAGGTACTGGGTTTTCCAAAGTTTGGTGTTTTCACCTCTTTCCGGCTGACACGGTGGCATCGAAGCCAGTGGAGGCAGAAAGGGAGGCACGGGCAGGCAGACGCCATCACAGCGGCTTTGCTTCCTCTGGACTCTGGGGGATTTTATTAATTTCCCTGTTTACAAATAATAGAAAACAAAACACTGCCACAAAGTGGCATTTACATGACCAGGATTTTTCAGACACCTGAAATCTTGAGCTCAGATCGAAATGGGATGCTGAAATGGCAGCGTGTTCTCCTGCTCCAAGGACTGCCCTTCAGAGACACATCTCCACAGGGAACACCCCTTGGGGCCAACAAACGCGGGAACCTCACTTCTCCTTTTCCCACATTTAAAATATAATTCCTGCTAGCCTGAGTACCAAGATCTGCACCGAGCAGTCCATCCTGCACAGCTCTCGGCAGTTTGCAGGGGATTACCAGGGGGACCCGCCATTACTGGGACCTCCGGCCAACGCCTGCTCCCGGGCTGGGGGGTGGCTGCTGCCCGGGCGCTGAGAGGTGGTTCAGGGGTGAAGTGCTCCTCTCCCAAGCCAGCTTCATCCCCCACCTCTTGCTTAGTATCTGGAGCTGCGCTGGGTCAAGCAACGCCACACCTCCGGCGGCGGAGGACATCCACCCCGCACCCCCCTGCTCCGCCCGCCGCCTGAGGGGATGGGATGGGCGGGGCCCAGCCGCTCTCCCGCCTCTCCGGCCCTCGCCGGCGGCCTCCGCCCAGGAGGGGGCGCAAGCGCGCAGGCGCAGATCGCGCCACCCCCGCCGAGGGGAGGCAGCGCTGGCGGCGCGGGGTGAGTAGCGGCGGGGGAGGGAGGTGAGAGCGCGCGGGAGCCGCGAGGCGTTAGCCCTCACCCTCCGCCTCCTGAGGCGCCGTCGGAGCATGGCGGCGGCAGTAGTGGCGGTGGGGGCGGCCTGGCCTTGCTCGTTGTGTCCCGGGTGTCCCCGCCGGGTTTTTCCTCTGGAAAACTGCCCCCGTCCTCCCCAGCCTAAGGCCGGTAGCGGCGTCGGGAGCCCCCTCGCTGCCCGGGGGAAGGCTGCTGGCCTTCCCCTCGCTGCCCTGACGGTTTGTGCTGCCCGGGGGCAGGTAGGGGGAAGTGTGGCTGCGCTGCTGGGCTTGTCGCTCCCCACATGTGGAGCGGAGGTGTGCCAGCCTGTGAGCGGCAGTGCCTTGTGCCCGTGTGGTCGCCTTTAGCTGACCTTCATGCTACCCTGATGTCCCTGTGGTGTCTGGGGCCTTGCTGGGCTGGGTTTGTGGATCCTGCCCCTGAGGCGCTGGCTGTGCGCCATCTGTGTAGACTGCAGGGAGGGAGGACCTTAGCACAGGGTCTGCTCTGCCCCTCGGGAAGCTGGGTTAACCAAGGGTCTGGTTTTACCTTTGCTCAGGTGGCATCTTGCAGGTGACCTGCCCCTTGTGTGTAAAAGTGAGATCTGAGCCCTCGGGCTGCTGGAGTGGGTGGATGGAGTGACTGTACTACTGTGGGGTGTGGGGCTGTGCTGTCACATGTAAAGTTTAAAAAACAACAAAAAAAAAGCTCCCTGGCATTGTCTTTTTAGCCAGTGGTCTGAAGAATGCTACTTGGTCCACAGGTAGCTAAAGCATTAGCCAAAGACAAGTTAAAAAACGCAAGCCCATTATCAGGAGGCTTCCATTTGCTATATAAAGGTGTGCATCTCCAAAAGTTAATTTTAGGATGTACAAAATTGACAAGATTGAAAATCAAGTGTGCTTAAGCTGGGAATGTTAGGTAGCATCAAAGGCAATTAATTGTTGATATATACACAAACTAAAATTCATGCTTTAAGGAGACAATCTGACTGTGAACTCTTATACAGTGAATGTAGTTCTTTCAATTTTTTATAAAAATGACACTTATTTCTCATTCTGTTTTTAGGAAGTATTCAACATTAGTTAAAATGTCTTCTACCAAACCTCCAAATGAAAATGAAACACTCAAAGAGAGAAAACCAGGACTGAGGAGTGTTCAAACAACTATGCTCTTCCGAGCTGTGAACCCAGAGCTTTTCATTAAACCTGTAAGATCCTCATTGTGAGAGAAACTAGATATGCTTGGAAAGACGCAGTTGCTGTAAAGCAATCATTGCAATTCTGTGTGCACTATATAACCATCTCTTGTTATGCAAACCACCTAGTAATGTAACTAAAAATTATTTTTGCTTTTTTTTCCACTCTGATTTTTAAGAGCCCAGAACATTACATTGTTTATTCCAGCTTTTATTTCACGGTTATATTGTCTGATTCTTTTGTACCTATACAAGCTGCTGTCAGAAAAGACTGTTTGCAGGCATAATATTCATTTAATTTGGCAGGTGAAGCAGTAGGGGTCCTCTTTAATATTTAAAAGGGAGCAAATAGGATGCAGGCTTTTTGACACGAAAGGAGGGGAGTTTTGGTAGTTTTCAGTATTTCTGATTTTTCTTGCTTTTATAATTAAGTTCATGATACTCGAGTTTTATATACAGAAGCAGAATCCAGCAAGACTAGATGAAATTTTGTGCATATAATAAAAACAGATGTTGTGATGATAATACATGATCTGTTTTAGAGGAATATAATCAAGGTTGCTTGGCAGGAGCAGAATACATTGTCTCAGTAGTATATCCAGATGAATTCTGGTACAAGTTTGTGATAGTTACCTTTAGTAATTGGTTTTGGCCAGCTCATTCATGCTCAAGCAGGATTTGCAGCCAGCAAAAGACAGAGCACTAGCCAATGCAATGTTCCGTCTCCAGACTCCTCTTTTTCATAGGGAATTCCTCTTGCTATCAGAAGATCATGGCTCCTTTCTTGCTGCTTATTAAAGTTATTTGGATCAGTCTGCAAGAAGACTGTGGTGATTTTTGCAGATGTTCATTTTCTAAGCTAAGATAGAAGAATTAATGTTTTTGTTGAATGAAAGATGTTTGACTAAAGACACGTATTAATTTTTTTTTTTCTTGTCAGAACAAACCTGTGATGGCATTTGGACTCGTAGCAATTACCCTCTGTGTGGCCTACATTGGTTATTTGCATGCAACAGTAGAGAATAAAAAGGACCTTTATGAAGCAATCGACAGTGAGGGGTCCAGGTATATGAGGAGGAAAACTTCCAAGTGGGACTGAGAATGTAAGAAAATAAATCAGCAAATCAGTTACAGAATTTTTCAAGGCAACTACTGTTTTTTTCTCTGTCCATTGAAATAATGGTTAAATGTCTCTCTGCTATTTAATCCAATTTAAGTTCCTCTATAAAATGCCATGCCTGTACAAATAAATTGCAATTAAGATACATGTGAACATAAAAGTGATTCTAAGATTTATTGTCTGCAATCTCCACAGTATGTCAGAAGATATGAAATTACCTTGGACATGCAATTAAGACTGGTAAATGCCTTGGAAATTTACGTGATAGTTTAACTCACTTCTCTCTTTACTTTGATTAAATGAAAACGGGGTTTGTCGTTATTTTCTAAACAGGAAGTATAATATATTGTGTGTGAAAAGGAAAAGTTGGTCTGATGTGTTGAAAGCTGATAATTAACAATAGCGCAAGTAAAATAGTATTAAGGCAAGAAAGAGCTGATAAAGCAGTCATTGAAGGGTTTTATTTAATAAAGGAATTTGTAAAATACTGGCCAAAATAATCCTTGGCTGCTAATATACTCTTCTGTAGAAATGAAAAAAAATTAGTACCTAGATAGAGGCAAAAAAGTGAAGTGTGGGCTTCTGCCAAGAGAAGGGCAGGAAAAAATTATCCGTTACCTCTCCTCTGTGGCATCAGACAGCAGATCAGTGAACACACCAGTATCAGCTTCCCAATCGATATGTGTAACTGCAGGTTGGCCAGAGCTTGTGTGGTGTTCTTGACTAGTCAGAAGGACTAGTTTATTTAAGCTGCATTCAAAAATTAAATTTCTCTATATTGCAAAGTACATTACATAACTTTAATGTATTATAGGTTACTGAACTCAAAATAATGCATGAAAAGTGTAAAATTGGCAACAGACACAAAGAAAAGAAACTATCGACCTGAACAAGCCCAGTCTTGCCGAGCAGCCCGCATGTGTGTTGGAGGTGACCCCCTCGGCCGGATGCTGGTGGGTGCCGCTGTGAGTGTGGCTGGAGGATAGACGGGCATTGTGGTGTTTCCTTAGCACATGAGGTGGTTTGCGTGAGCCTCTGCCTCGAGCAAAACGTTCAGGGGAGTGCTTTCCTGTTCCAACACTGAGGCCTTCTATGAGCATCTCCAGCTACTTCTGCGTGTCCAACTTTTCCTAGACAGTATCCCGTGAGTCAACCTCCAGAACACGTGGTTGGAGGGCACATACCAGGCTGTGCCCCTTTTCCACCAGAGACTCTTTGTCAATATTCTGGTCGCATTTTTCCATTCAGTGTCTCATATTTACAGCCCCATCAAGGACTCCCAAGAAGCTGAGAAACCTCTTTGTTAACCCCCTTTTGACCAAGGTGGCTTCTATCAGGCCAAAAAAGAAAGAACATGCAGGGACATCTGTCTGCTTTGCCACTCTGGAAATTGCTTTGGCTTTTATTATTGAAGATAAGAAAATGTGTGTGATTGCCTTGAGTGACAGCAGTTGCTCTGTGAGATTTCTCTGTATCTCCCTCTAAATCCTTCTCTTTGAACCTGTGATTTTCCTCCTGCTGGTGTTTTTTAGTTACCTTCAGCTGGGCCTTGGTTTGGCTGCCTCCTTCCTGAGAAGCAAAGTGAGCTCTGTCTTTGACAAAGCTATAAAAAAATACCATTTTTACAATCTTTAAAAGTATATTCCCCTCTGTGAGCCTGGCTGCCTCACAACAGCAAGGTCTTGGGCAAATCCAAAAGCTTGCAGGTGAGGAAACTGCTTGCCTTTTGATTGGTGAAGGAATTCCCAAGTGAATTGATTCAGAACTAGTACATGCTGTGGTTATCCTGTAAAATATGTTTTGTTCGGTAGGATGTGATGGATCTTTAGCATTAATATATTCTTTTAAAAAGGATCACACAGTATTTTAGCTCTCTTCAGTTCATTAAAATGCAATACTCTTGTATGTTTGCATGAATTTAGCTAAATTATTCCGAAAACAATGCTGTAAGCACTGTATGCATTTAAATTGTTTTTCTGTAGGCTTATAAATGTACATTTGGATCCTTATACCTACAGATGATTCGAAATGAGAAAGCCCAGTCTCTCATTTTCATTTAGGAATAATGCAGGATTTAGGGATTAAAAGGAAAAAAAAAACCCCACCCAAACACAACTACATTTGTAGCAAAATTTGTTGGCTCAACTCTGAAAGCACTGCTCTGCTTAGGCGTCTGGAGGATACGCAAAAGCACTAATACAACTTATTTTGTTCCATTTTTCTCAATCTCATCTTCAATCTAGTAGCAATTATCTACAAGGGATGATAGCTGGCTTGACAGGAACTGAGAATCAAAATTATTTCCCCAGCAGAGGCTCTTTCAAGTTTTTGCCAATTCCTTATTGTCTGTGCTAGCTTTCACCAAGAGCAGGAACAAAATGCGATGATTCAAATATCTGAAACAGTAGCTGTTGTACTGCTCCTAAAATTTCCTTAGACTATATGGTTTGAATAGGACTTGTTGACATTCGACAACAACAAAAAAATGCATTAAAAAGCCAAAGCCTGCTGTGATGCTCCTTAACTATTACCAGGGAAAGTTCTTTGTGAGCAAAGCCAGCCCCGCCTAGTGACAGTTGCTACGTAGGGAACTGTATTAAGGCTGGAAGGGGTCACTGCCTATGGCCCTCCCTCATCATCTGCTTACAGCGTGTTTACCAAGTTACCAGCATGTGTGAATCCTAATCTGAAGCCAAACATGTCAGCTAACTTGGTAAAAAGTAATGGTCAGTGGTTTTTTCTCTCTTCATCAGCTTCCTGCAAGCAAGAGATCTATCAGGAATAGAGTTCTGACATTTTAGTGACTGTATTACAGAAAAATAATAGAATACCGTAATGATTAGAAGTCCCGATCTGGACTCCTTTGTTTGTTGTGCTGTATGTTCAAAAATAGTACCACCACCACCTTCCAGTGCTACTTTTGATAAGATCAGGGAGTATAAGCCTTTCAGAACACGATATTACACTCATCGGGATATACTGGGTAAGTTTGTTTCTGAAATCCTTTCCTCCCAATCTGATATTTAGGGAAACTCCATGAGCTATTGTATTCATCTGTTTTTGGGAGTCATGAAGGCATGCACATCTTGGTAGGAAAGAATTGCTGTTACCCTGTGCATATTAATAAATCCAGCATATTCAGAGGGGGGACACGGTCAGCCACCCTGTGGTGTGTGAAGGCATTTGGATTTGGGCATAATGAAGTGCAAAAGATAATTAGCTGTAAAACCATTAGCAAATTTTTCTAAGGCTCAAGCAGTTTGGGAAGAACTATGCTTGACTTAATGTTTGCAAAGATCATCTCCTCATCCTTCAGCAGGATACAGCTGGGATGTTTCATCCTGAATCCTACCTTCTTACACCTGATTCTGGCTGCTGACATTAGTGTGAGGCTCTGTAGAGCCTCTCGAGGTTTGATTTTTTTCGGGCATACCACAATCATAACCTCAACAACGAAGGACAGCAAGTATCAATACGCTATGCCTAATTGTCATAGAGGTTTATGATCAGCTGTGTGTGCTTGGTTTCTTTTTTGAACAATAACAAGATTATCTGTGTACTGAGAGCCCCAGCAGCAGGGTGAGCGCCGTGCATGTCTCAGAACACAAAGCTGCGGCCCTGTGTTGACATACACAGTTCGGTCACAGACAGAAACAGGTGAATCATTCCCAAGAAAGCTCAAGACTGATTTATTGCTTGTGCTGTGTGAGTGACCATCAAGACAAGGAGACAGCAGGGACACCCGTGACACTCTCCTGTTGTGCAGCCTTGCCCAGAAGGGTGAGAGTTGGCTTCAGCAGCTTCCTATTACATTTCTGGAACTGCACAAGCAATAATAATTGTGTTTTCCTGTATGTGAAATGAGGGTGTGTGGTTTTTAGCCTTTTGATTTTTAATTAAGCTGCAGAGCCAAGCAAAGGGGTTGGGAGAGAAACATGGGGTTCTGGATTCTCGTTGGTTGTTGCGCATGATCCGCTTGTGTTGATTGTACAGAGATTGGAGCAAACCTTCAAAAAGAACAACACAAAAAGAAGGAGGCAGAGATACAAGAGTGCATTGAAAAAATGAAAGCTGAACTTTGGTCTCAGGTAAATTACATTGTACTCCTGTCATTTAAATAATGATGATTCTTTGGAATAATTGCAGAAGCATACAGACAGTTAATAAATAACTTTGAAGTCACTGCTATAGAGCTGTCATTCATTTCAGCTTGTGCTTTGTTCACAGATTTTTGTGTGCACGCATTTCTACAGTTTCTGATCCCAACAAAGCATAATTTGGATTATTAAGAAATTTTACATCTGGTCTGAAATGGCCTCTAAAGCACACAGAAGTTACTGGTTGTTAAAGCTGTTCTCCGTAGTGCTATGTAATGTTCTGAAACTGCCCTTTATGATACATGGATGTATAATGGCTACAACGCACGGCTCAATGCTTTTGTGTGGCCACATTTGAGCAGGAATCACTGCAATAAAATTGCCAAAAGGGCCAAAATGTACTTTACCACATGATCTTAAATTTAACTTGCTGTGTTTTTTTAAATAGAAAATACAGAATTGTTGAATATATAACCTCAACTTCATCTAACCTCTGCTTCATCTTAATAGGATGTTAATAGAATGTGAGCAGCTATACTTACATAATAACTTGTTTTAAAGGCTGAAACGCACAAGGAGGATGCAGTGGATAAAGCTCTCAAAGAAGCAGCCGCTAACCACAGTGCATTTGTACAAGACCTTAAACAAAAACTTGGAAATGAATTAAGGGTATGAACCAGTTTGCTTTTGTTACTGTGGAAATAGCCAGCATGGCAGAACCATGGTTTTGACAAAGCCTTGATCCAGCCTGCAGCTGAACCTGATGAGGTGCATTTCTTAAGAGCAGTTAAATACAGGCTTAACTTCAATTCTGTCCTGAAGTTTTGCATTCATCAAAACTAGAAAGGTGTGTAACTGATTTACTGAACTTGGACCCTAAGTGGGGTGGAGGAGAAGGAAAACTGCCAGCATACACTTCTTTCTAAATGAAGCACACCAACTGTAGCTTTGCATTTCTATATATACTTAGCACATGCTTTGTATGGCTGTTTGGATATCTGAGAGACATGTACGAAGACAAAGGAAGGCAGTTGCCCTCTGGGTCTGAGCCTTCCTACTTTCTGCACTGCTTCACAGGACTTTTTACCCCTAGAGCATCCAACCACTCCTCAATCTGGCATTAGGTGGTCCATCTGACACCTCTTATCCTTAGTCTTGCAGCCTCCCAGCAGTGGATGAAGGGTGCACAAAGAATTGCTGGAGTGGCTTGCTTTTGAATCTTACAAGTTTCTAAATACCTATCTGTTTATACTGCAAGTTGTCAAAGCAATGTGCTTGGCATCTCAAGAAGAAGAGCAGGGAGGTTTACAGTGGTCTTAAGTTTCTGGCAGAGTTAATTCCATTTTATGGAGCTGTTTGCCAAGGGAGCTCTGGCTTTCGCTGTCATAGTTTATGCTGACAATTGTTGGCAGGAGCTCAGTTCCTCATGTTTAAGCATTCAATTACTTGCCATAAGCCTATTATATATCATTGTAAACCTGAGCACTCGGGATTTGAACGTGTACCATTTGTCCTGGTAACATTGGCTCCAGTGTCTAAGGACTAAGGAGCAGATACAGAATTGTGCAGCTGAAACCAAAGAAGAGGCAGATGTAACTAAAGTAATCACAAGATGGTTTAGATTTGGTGGTTTGTGTTTCTTACAGTTCACTTTAAGAGGTGTCTTAAGTCATGAGCAGCTAGCTTGGAGAGGTGGTGGCAGAAAATTTATTCAGCATCTGTCCAAACAAACAGATGGTGGCACCAACAAGACATCTCACTGAATGAGTGATTGAAGTGTTCTTACAGTGTAGGATAGGTCAAAGACAACTGCTTTCAGCTGATAGCCTTAGGAATGGCTTTTTGCAACAATGCTGATGTGGCTCTTCCACCATCACTAATGGTCCAATGGCTTTAGTTAGGCTTCTTGTAGTCAGGTCCTATTATTTGTCACTCCTCTTGTCAGCAATAGACAACCAACCAGTATCCGTAGAAATATACAGATACAGAGCTTATACTTGTGTGTGAAAAAGATTTATGGCAAACCTCATTGTCCAGGTCTCAGCTGGGATAGGGTTAATTCTTCACAGCAGCTGGGAGGTGGGCCTAGCCAGAGAGATATTCCATACCATGCTGGCGTCATGCCTGGGATATAAGGGGAAGCTAGCCAGGAGAAGGGTTTGGGGGTGTTTCCATTTTATCAGTATTTTCATTGTATCCTATATCCTGTCTTATTATTACATTATCCTTTTCTTGTGTTGTATTATTAAAATCTGTTGTTACCTCAACTCAAGAGGTTACACCCTTTTTTTTTTTTTTAATCCTTTTCCCCATTTTACCAGGAGGGGGAAAAGCAGGCAGGGGAGGGGAGGGAGCAACTGCGTGGTGGTGGCCCTGACCCAAGACACTCACGTAACTCTGCTCATCCTGTATTAGAAAACCCACCAAGATCTAAGCAGCTAGAGCTTTCCCAATAATGTCTTGCCACTTCCACAGAGGATGCACTTGTCAAGGGTCGTGGAAAGAACCATGAATTAGTGGCAAAGCAGTGTAGATGACTGGGCAGTGAGTTAAATGGGTTGGATTGCTTTACTGGATGATCAGGTTTGGCATAGCCTATGATGGCAACAGAGGTATGTCGGTATATATTGAGTTGTCTGAGATTCCAGATGTATGTATGTCCATCCAGACCACCTAAGATTAGTGTGGTCAGACCTTTATGTATCAGCCTGAGCAACATCTTGGTGACAAGCATACCAAGGATGGGACTTGTTCTCCATCTCACTCTAAAAGTGTGCTACCAGCCGTGTGAGCTTGTGAAGAAAATACATCAGGGAACTTTTTGTGCCTTATGTAGAAAACATGGATGATGTGGAATGATGCTACAATAAGTCACTGAAATTGCCCCATAATACTTTCCTGAAGCCTGTTCTGCTGGGCTGTGCTGGGGATTGTTTAAAGACAACTGAGCAACAAGCTGTTTTCACTACTTGTCTCTCCTTTTAACTTTGCTTAAGGAAGAGGCGAGGAAGGCAAAGGCAGAGATGCAGCAGTACATGGAGGATCAGTGGAAGAGAGAGGTTGAAGCTGCAGAGCAGCGCATGGTTCACAGACTTCAGCATGCCCTCATGGAGTGTGCCCGGGAGAAGATGCAAGCAGTGGCCGAAGCCAGGAAACAGGAGAGGGAGGCAGCCCTGGAGGAAGCAGCCAGGCAGCACAGGTGCTCTTAGGGTTTCCCCTGACTTGGCTGGCAAACATGCCGTGCTAAAGAAAATGACTAGAATTGCATCAGTGTTGCTCAAAGGCGGGTCTTCTAGGAAAAGATCAACAGACCCTTTAGAAAAAAACATTTTGAAATGTCAAGTGACCAGCAAGAGTTGCAGGCTCACTCTCTCTTGCTGATGCCCCATGTAGAAATAAAACATATTTTGTTCCTAAAAACAAGTATCACAAAGCCAACCAAGGATCCAAAAGTTTTGCTTTTTGTGGCTGATACAGAGTCATCAGAAATAAAGATCTCATGCACCATTCATGACATCTGTGCAAAACTGAGAAAGGTGTTCATATGGAGATCTGCAGGGTGCAGGAGAATCTACCCGTACAGATTAAGCATTGTGAATCAAACAGCTTTGATGTCAAAATAACAACACATCCCTGTCCCTTGAGAGTTGAATACATTTCCTTTTTTGACAGCACAAACAACAAAATAACACTATACTCACAATGGAAAGATTTTTTTTTTTTTTTCCTGAACAGAGTCACACTGAAGTTTTGATCAGTTACTTAGTACCTTCATTTTCACTATTAAAACATGCCCTTTCTGACAAAGATAAATCACATTCTGCATAAACTTAGCTGGTCTCTTTAACTTCTCATGTTAGCAGAGTTCTGTGAAAATATCTCCAGCCAAGTGGAGGGAACAATACCAGAGGCAGAGATGGTTTTCTCTGCGTTGAAGTATTTGGCTCAATAGCCTTAATGGATGCCCGATGCACTGTTTGTTACCTGTCCCCGAGCCAGCTCTGGTGAATAGCATCCATAATGCTTTCACTACATAATATCAATTCTATGTTTTATTACCGATGTGCTAGCACAAATATGTTCTCAGTACCACTTCAGCAAAATTGCAGATTAATCTGTCTAGAAATCAGTTCTTGGATTTCGCTTCAGGGCAGCGTTTTTACTTGGGGGCAGAATTGTTCAAAGTCTATTTGAAAATCAGTGTGTACTTAAGTGCTAGCTCAAAGAGAGACCTGTATGAAGAGTACAATAGTAACCCTTTTTCATTTGAAAGCAAGCATCATTAAATTATCACTGGATGTGAGACATGCAGAAAGAGAATCTTCTGCAGCTACCTTTCTCTGTATCATCGGTGGCCTTCCTTTACTCTGTTTTGTTTCAGAGGTCCTACATCAAGTTCTGATTTCATGTATATTTATAGTTGAATAAGAGAGGTTTTACAACAACCTGAATAGACTTAAATTGTTTTTTAAATAATCTTTGATAACAGCTGTTCCCTACAAATATTTTCTTCTTTTTCTTTTTTAAATAGAAAGCACGTAGAGCAACTCAAAGAAGAAAGTAAGTTAGCTGAGGAACTGTATCGTAAGAATATAGAACAATTAAACAAAGAAAAATGTCGTGAGATTAATATTGCCCTGAATATCACACGAAAAGAGAATCAGAATGAGACTGAAAAGCAGCTCAAGGAAGCCGAGATTCTACATCTTGATGAACTGGAAAAAGTGATGGTTTCACTGAAAGCAGCAGATGAACAGGTAAAGATTCTCACGCAAAAACTGGAAAAGATGACAGATTGGAAGAACAGCTTGGAAACTGAAATACAAGCAACAAGACAAGCTTTTCAAAAGTATATTGATGCCACATTTCCTAACCTGTCCCCTGGACAAGCAGATTTTATTCTGCCATTCAGAAAAGCATTTGAGCAGAAGGAGACCTCGGAAGAAACAGAGGATGGTGACAAGGAATATAAGAGAAACTAGTATTGGAAGTGTGAGATTCACAGCTATGGGTAAACAAAACGACAAGTAGGTGATGCTGAAAAAGAAATTCATCTCTGTTCACTGAATTATAGGAGTGTGGTTAGAATGACACAGAGAAAAATAACCACCAATAAATAATTAAATGATCACAGAATCACAGAATGATGAGTCATACTTAGAAAGCATACATTAATTTTTGTTTACAGATGCTAGGGCAGAGGTTGGAACGTAGCACTGGAGGAGCTTCCTACCGAGTCCTTCTTGAGAAGGAAAAATTCTCAAAATCTGATCACAAAATCTGTCGCTTAGTTAAGCATCAGCACCTGGACTGTGAGGGCTGTTGGCCCTGCCCCTAAATACTCAGGTGTGGATGAAGACACACAAACTTTGAACACCTGCAGCTTGGGTTCTGAGATTTACAGGGTGGTTATTTATGTAACAATGTGTATGTCTGTGTAGAATACTTGGAAGTTTGTGGTTACATGATCTGAAAATTCACCTGGCTTCAGAGATAGCTTGTGGGCAAAAAGTGTGTGCCAGCAGGCAAGCAAGATAACTTTCCTGTGGGAGGACTCAGGTTTATCTGTTCACACGTGCTTGAAGGCTGCGTGGCTTTAGGCCAGCCTCAATCCATTGCTTAGGTCTGAGATTCAGCCTGCCGAAATGTCTGATTTGTCTTCGCTGTGTAATTAGATTTATCACAGGATTCCCTTAGTACTTACTAAAGCTTTGTGTCTATCTCATTTCTTACCTGTTAATCTGAAACCACTGCGTAGCATCTGAAGTGTGAGCCGAGGAATGTAAAGGAGCTGCTCTTTATTGTAGGTGATAGAAAGTATAATATGGTGAAGGAAACTCTCCATAGGCATCTTATTTAAGGGAATTATCTACCAAACTACGAAGCGAAGACAACTGAAATCCCTGGTTTCTCATGGAAAGGTTTAATTCATATAATATACTTTGAACAGATACTTGGCACGCTCTGTCACTATTTCTGACCTTACCTCTCTGAATTGTGGAAGCTCTTTCTGTGGAGAGCTGATGCTCCCGGTTCATTTCCCCTCTTACGCTCCTGGTGAAAAGAATCCAAACTGCGTGTTCACAGTTGTCTAATCAAATGCATAAACTGCATAGAACCTGAGATAAAACGTGTTTACATCTTAAAAGTTCTTCAGTCATCTGAAATACTGCATAAGCTCTACAAACCATTTTTTAAAGAAAACATTTACATGTGCATTAAGCATAAAAGTATTTTGAAACTACACAAGTAAGATACTGGAACTAAAGTACTAGCAGCTGCATCATGAAATACCTAAAGGTGATGAATTCTCTCTGCTGCATTAGCTGGTTAAAGCACACATTGCAGAGCTCAGAGGCACAGCAGCAGCTGGAGGAACCCCAACAACTCAGAGGAATGAGCCTCCAATCCTGCCCCTCCTGAGGCATCCCAGGAGGGCATCAGCTCCATGGGCTGGGAGTGAGACCCATCACCGTGAGTCAACGGGAGAGGCTTTCTGCAGCACCTTCCAGACAGGGTGGATGCAGCCTGGAGGTTCTGGGACTCCTTATGGGGTGCAGGGAAAAGGGTCTTGGGGTTGTACAAGGACTTTACAAGGCTTATTATGGGTTGTTTAGGGAAAGAACCACAGGTGGAAAAAGGGGGATCAAGGTGGTTTGAGGAAGAAAAAGAGTAGTGTCTATACACACATATAGTCCAGGCACACTCTGGGGTGCACTTACCAGTGTATGCACAGCTTATAGCAGTCTGTTGGACACTGTTGATGCTTCTCATTGCCTTTTGGGAAAGGAAAAACATTTTGATTTACTGCTTTCAAATGTCCAGGTGAAGTTGTGTTGGCTCTGCTTAGAAACAGCATGTCCTCTTAAGTCTGTGCACTTGGTTGTGTGGAGATGAAAGGAGTCACAACCTGGTGTAAGTGAATAGCTCTGCTGTGTAATGGATAGACAAGACAGCAAGCAGTAGAACCGCTATGGGACCTGGAGAGCCATTTGCTATGGATAGTTTGGTATTTCAAGGAAATACTTTAGAAAGTATCTAACTAAACCTGATTTAAGAGATTTTTTTTCCATTCCAGTTATACTCCCTGCACAATATTAATTATGGCTGACTGGCAAGCTAAAAAAAAGGCCATTTTTCACATTCCATAAGCTTCTTCATGTCAGATACTTAACTAATGAAATCTATGAGTACATGAGCTATTGGTAGCTAATAAAAATAGGGACTAAAGACATACAAGCAAGCCTTTAATTGCATGAGGCAGAGACAGCATATGTTTGTTGGCTTGATTTTGTTGCTGTTTGAGGATTGCAGCATGAAAAGTAATACTACCCACGCTACTTGCACT
>WKFP01015156.1:1056826-1120881 GCA_011057875.1 Pterocles orientalis
GAAATTGGACAAGAATGCGCCGCCCAGGGACAAACCGTTTCCGAAACCTTGGTGGCGTTTGTGGTAAGCACGAATTAATGCTCACGGGTGCTTTTTTAGTGTTTCAGCTGGGTGCTTTCCTCATCACATTCAAATTCTGCTGTGGCCTGTGAAATATTAAGCTAAATATAGACTGAGAGCATAGAGATGAGCTGTTTCAAACCTGGGTGCCTGCAGCTTGGCTGTTCAAACTGGTTTTTAAGGCTTGTGTGAAGTCGGGGCTTAACTTTATCCCAGGTGAATAGTTCCCCTGAGGTCACTGAGTGACACTGCTCGGGCTGTATGGCATGAAGCGAGGACAGAAATCATCCATTTGGTCTTCAACGTCAACAAACTTCAAATGGCAGCTCCCCGGCAGCCTGCCCAGGCTGGGATGGTGGCAGCCGAGGCTTTCAGGGGAGATTTGAACTTTGAAATATCTCCGTTTCTGATTGCCCACATTGAGAAGTTCTAAAGGGATGTTCACTATAGGGTCCTAAAAACCTGAAAAAATATATATTTGGCTCAAAGGGAGTATTAATCAATTAAGCATGAAAATTTCAATGACTGAAAAACTGGTACAAGTGGCTGGCAAGATACCCAGCATGCGTACCGGTTACAAACATGCACGTATTTCCCCATATGCAGAACACTATGAATTTTTTATCAAAATGGTAAACACTTATACTGATGCATATAACACCAACTGAGAAGTTTATAAACAACCGTGATGGATTTTTATAAAATTTTACTCCGAAAAATATTTTTGCAGGAAATTTTTTAAGGAGCTGTATTTAAATATGTCTCTGCAAAGTTTGCATCACAGATAGATTTTTTTTTTTGCATCATTTTTTTTTCACTTAAACATCAGACAACTGAGATTGAAACTGGCAACACGTGAAAGGAAGTAACTTTGTTTCATTAGCAAAGATGGAAATGGAAAAAAAGAATAGTAAAGAAATACTGCATCTGAGATTTTTCAGAAAATAAAAGCTTAGTTGCAAAGAGTATATGCTGACCTATAAATTAATAGCTTTCTTTTGGCAATCTCTAGGTGAAAGCTGTTGTTTTAGATCCAAGAAATGACTTTAATGTGGATCAAATCCTTACCAAAAAAGATGTGCAAAATCTTATCCAGGTAATTCTGACATAATGTTGAGGTAATTCTGACATAATGTTGAGGTAATTCTGACATAATGTTGAGACTCAGTACTTAGCTAAGATGATAGCACTCTGTGCTACCTGTTCCTGTAACTAAAATGCCATTTTTTTGTATATGAACACGTTCAAAATGTTGGTGCTACTTTATTCTCATGGTTCTGTAGCTAGAGGCTGGACTATGTTTTTCCTTGTGTAAATAAATGCCTTACACCTATAAATGCCTTAGAGAGAGAGAATGGTAGTGAGGGGGCTCTACTGCTGTTGTGTAACCTGTAACACAGCCACTGTCAGTTCGGACGTTCCCCCAGTGACGAGGAAGAACTCACTTCTCTGTCTCTCCTCTTAGCTCTGTGTTACCAGACTGCTTGACACAACCAGCCCATCCCTGAGCACAATTAAGATGCAAGTTTACTTTGATATGAACTATGCGAACCGAGGTAATTTCAAATATGTTTTCATACAACAAGTTGATGCTGAGTTTAGGATTTAATACATCTCTCTGTAGGGCTGATAATGGTTCCTGTTAAATGACTGCTGGCAGTAAAGCAAAATAAAAATTCCTGCAGAAAGGTGTTTAGGTATGGATATAGTAGGGCAAAAATGTACGATAGATTTGAGAGTGCACTGATCTCATCCTGTCTGAGAGATTTACTGAATGTATTAGATCACTCGAGATCAACTGTGCTTCCAGGTGCCGTGGCCAGCTGCCTTCAGCAGGAAAAACTTGGGCTGCACCTGTGTATCTGAAAGAGAACCAGCACCCAGAGCTGCACTCACGTTCATCTGAAACAGAACTTGGTGTTTTATCAATATCCCTAATTGAGACACAGGAGCAATCTTGAACAATCAGTTACAGTTTTAACCCAGTATTTTTTGGCCTCATCAGTGGTAACTTTACATGGTCTGAGAATGGGAATGGGGGAGGAAAATGTGATGGGAAAAATGTCTCTGCTGTAACTGTAACTTCAGATCTCAACGGGAGAGTGAGGGCTGGCTGGGATACAGAAGACACAGAACAAGAGTAGGCAAAAAATAAACTCTGTGAGGAGGTCATTTTATGTTTTCTTGTTAGCATGGTTTAAAACAATTAGCAACACTAGGAAGCTGCTCCAAAGTCTAGAGGAGTCCAGAGAGCCACAGACTTGCTGCTTAATTTGGCCTGAATAGTTCTCTGGACTCTACTGACTGATGTTAATCGTGCTAATTATGTTAATGGTTAACTCCACTTTGTTAATTATAGCAGTATGGTACCTTGAACATCTCTTCCACGTATCTGTGCTTCAGAAGCCTTAAGTTGGTGCTCTGACTGTGTAAATGAATTGCACTTTCTGTACGAGCCACATTCCAAAGAATTTAGACAGCACTTTCTAACTGCCCTTCTTTCCTAGCTGAATTACTCAGTGAGCAGCGGCGTGTTCTGGAGGGAAGGCTGGCTCCTATGGTCAGAGATATCGCAGATAGTCGTCCTCGTGTGCAAGAAGAAATGCAGAATGTGTATCAAAAGATCATTAGCTATGTGTTGCTGAGCTCTGGCCTGGGATCCCCAACAGATATTGAGGTTGTCAGGGAGGTAACAGGTCAGTAAACTCCCAGCTGTGAAACTGCGCTTTTCTTATTGAAAAATAAAATTTCACCTTCTCTTTGCTGATCTTTAGATACTGATATGTAAACTGTGATGAATGCTTGCTACCCAAACTGTCACTGCTTAGCCTTGAAGTGTACATTTGCCATGGATTTCCTACTTTTTTGCAGTTGTTCAGGAGAGGGGTTTTTGCTTGTTTAATGATTTTCTTTTCTGTTTCCTCATATTGAGGGTTTTCTCACCCTTTGTAATGCTTACAGCTGCCCTGCAGAGTGTATTTCCCCAGACAGAGATTATTACTTTCATCTCACTCAGTAAGAAGAACAAAGAGCAACAGCTGAAAAATCTTGCCATGCTAGTCACGGGAATTCGGTTGTACAACAAGGAATGTGGGAAAGGAGGAAGCAGCATTGACGAGTGTAAGTAGACAACTGCATTTGGGCTGTGTATTCCCAATTAATTCTTCCTGGCCTGCTTCACTGGAGCAGCTCCAGTAATATCCCATCTCGCTAGATATGCAGCTTTGACTCGGGGTCTGTGAACCTGTTTTGTGTTGATGATAGGTTTCCATGTACACCACTACTTTTTAGCTAAGAGGGAGCCCTGTGTGGCTGCTGTGGAAGGATTATACGTGTTAACTTCATGCACTAATTTACCTCATGATGATAACTTGTTCCCTGATCCCTTTTCATTAATTAAATATGTAATGTTTGCCTTTAAAAGCAGTTAATTAAAATCTCGAAAGGACACTGTCAATCCAGTTACAATTTTCTGTTGAGTATGTGTGATGAGAAGTGATAAAAGTTGCTGGGGCATTATCATTTAAGAGTCACTACGGTAATGTAGGGTTTCAATTTTGAATCTTTCTGCTTCTTTAATAAGTAAAAAATGTCAATGGCTATCCTGGAATTTTTCAAAAGCTGTATTCAGAATAGGGCAAGACTTTGCTATTCCTCTTATTTCCTCTTTTCCCCCAAAGCCACATTATTTCTGGTAAGTTTGCAATTAATAGTCAAATAAATGACTGCTCAGTGGAAATGTTTTTGTGAATAAGCATGTAATATTGTAGCTCAGTGTGGAGACATTTTTGTAAGAAAGGTCTGCAGCCCAGCTTTAGGGGAAAACCTTTTATTTTAAAAGAGCAAAGTTTCTGGAATAAAGGCTACAGCACATACCTCTCCTGTTAAGAAAACTGTGCTTTATTGGAAAGCAAAGCACTTGCTTAGCGAGACGGTATTTTAAGTAAAGCAGTATAAGTAGGAAAAAAAATATACATACCACATCAGTGAAAGAAGTAAGGAATTGTTGGTTTTCTATATTTTAGTATAAAGCTTTCCTACAAATGTCACCTTCCTGTGTTGTGGCTGGTTCTTTTCTCAGTTCACTGGACCTACAGCTTGAGGGAACATTCAGCTACTGTGGTTATACAAAAGGCATGATTTACAACATGTTGTGGTCTTTGTCACTATAATATCTGTGGGGTTTGTAATCAATAAATAGATTATATGATTGTTAATTCTGTTACATTTCTTAGCTTACTATAATATGGACTTCTTTGCGCTGACCTGTTTGCATATCACTTCTGAATAGATGGAAAAAAACACAGGATGAATGCTTTTTGGTCAGGAGATAAAATGGATGTCTTTATGCTTAAAGCCAGTAGTTAGACTGCTAAAGCCTTAATTTGTTAGCAGCAGTCTTGCTGGGGTAGGGTGCCACCTTGGCTTTTTACCCTGCTTCCAAAAAATTATATCAGTCAAGTGCTAAGCTTTCCCAGCCTGTGGGTAAGCCACTTGTAATACCTGTGCAGATTTACTTCCCGTTCTACCTTTGTTAAATCTAGCCTTTCTGTGCTCAGAGGGTTTTGAGTAGAGTAGCTCAAGGCTAATTACTGCACTGCTGCTTGCTGATGTTCAGCTTTAAAAGTTCAGCACACACAACAAAGGGCTGTATTGTGCACTTAAAGAAAGTGGCTAGGCTTTCTTATCCTCTTTCCTTTCATAGAAGTCTGCTTAAATAACAAAACATATCAAAGCATTCAGTGTAGTGGTTGTCTGCTGTCTATAATGAAGTTTTAAAGAAAAAAATATTTCTAGCATATTTTATATCAGCTAAAATATTTTTATTGACCTGTGCCATTTGGGAGAATTTGTAGGTTTTTTTAAGTCCTAATGCTGAATTTTAATAACTGCGTAGGCATATTTTTTTCATGAAGTATCTATCTTCTCTTTTTAATAATAGTCTTTGACTCATTCGTAGAGCGTTGTTAGATCTCAAAGCGCCCAGAAAATGGGAGGCCTATTATTGTTATTAAAATTTTACAAATAAGGAAACAGAATAAAAAATTGTGCAGATTACCTCTAGTCTGTCAAGAAACCCATGTCAGTAGTAGCAACTGAATTGCATCTACTATAAAGCAAGTTTTATCACAACCCTTGACTGGACTGTGATGACCCCAAGCTGTGTGGTGTGGTGGACACGCTGGAGGGAAGGGATGCCATCCAGAGGGACCTGGACAGGCTGGAGAGGTGGGCCAAAGCAAACCTCATGAAATTTAACAAGGCCAAGTGCAAGGTCCTGCACGTGGGTGGAGGCAATCCCAAGCTCAAATACAGCCTGGGCAGAGAATGGTTAGAGAGCAGCTCTGAGGAGAAGGACTTGGGGGTATTGGTGGATGAGAAGCTGAACATGAGCGGGCAGTGTGCGCTTGCAGCCCAGAAAGCCAACCGTGTGCTGGGCTGCATCAAAAGAAGCATTAGCAGCAGGTCAAGGGAGGTGATTCTCCCCCTCTACTCTGCTCTCGTGAGACCCCACCTGCAGTGCTGTGTTCAGATGTGGGGCCCCCAACATAAAAAAGACCTGGACCTGTTGGAGAGAGTCCAGAGGAGATTTAGACTAGACATTGGGAATAAATTTTTCACTGTGAGGGTGGTGAGGCAGTGCCCCAGGTTGCCCAGAGAAGCTGTGGATGCCCCATCCCTGGAGGGGTTCAAGGCCAGGCTGAATGAGGCTTTAAGCAACCTGGGCTAGTGGAGGGTGTCCCTGCCCATGGCAGGGGGTTGGAACTAGATGATCTTTAAGGTCCTTTCCGACCCAAACCATTCTATGATTCTATGATTCTATGATTTTCACAACTGTAGTTCTGACTGTTTGGAATGACTTGACTAGTAAGATGTAGTGGTTGAATCTACTGTGCAAGTATTTGGACATGCATGAATATAAGGACAAAATTCAGAAACCAAAATTTTGTTGGAAGACTGCTCTGCTCAAATACTGCACTTTAACCATTTGCTAAAGCTTTAAATAATTCTTTTTATACCTATCTCCTATTTATTCTGTACAAATAGTGCCAGCCGTTCTGAATGAAGCCATTCCATCAGCTACACAGACTATCGATGAAGATCTTAATACTTGCCATATGCTAGCCCACCAGTACACAGCGCTGTTGGAATCCATCCAGGAAGACCCACACAGATATACGCAGCTTAGTTCTTTTAAATTAAAAGAAGCACTCTTCAATGTGAGACAATATGAGGCCTTCCTTTGCATCCTTCTGGTGAGATACCATCATGTTATATCATGTGGATTTTTATTGCAGATGGAATGTATTCAAGTTACCTAATTGTACATGACAGAAATATAAGAAAAATTACTCTGAAATAAATAAGATTTATCTCTGCACATGGGTCGAGGCAATCCCAAGCACAAATACAGGCTGGGCAGAGAATGGATAGAGAGCAGCTCTGAGGAGAAGGACTTGGGGGTATTGGTGGATGAGAAGCTCAACATGAGCCGGCAGTGTGTGCTTGCTGCGCAGAAACCAACTGTGTGCTGGGCTGCATCAAGAGAAGCATTAGCAGCAGGTCGAAGGAGGTGATTCTCCCCCTCTGCTCTGCCCTCATGAGACCCCACCTGCAGTACTGTCTTCAAGTCAGAGCCCCCCAACACAAGAAGGACGTTGAGCTGCTGGAGTGGGTCCAGAGAGCCACGAAGATGGTCAGAGGGCGGGAGCACCTCCCCTATGAGGACAGGCTGAGAGAGTTGGGGTTGTTCAGCCTGGAGAAGAGAAGGCTCCGAGAGACCTAACAGCAGCCTCCCAGTACCTGAAGGGGGCTACAGGAGAGATGGGGAGGGGCTCTGTATCAGGGAGTGTAGGGAGAGGACAAGGGGTAACGGGTATAAGCTGAAGTATGGCAGATTTGGACTAGATATTAGAAAGAAATTTTTCACTGTGAGGGTGGTGAGGCACTGGAACAGGTTGCCCAGAGAAGCTGTGGATGCCCCATCCCTGGAGGGGTTCAAGGCCAGGCTGGATGAGGCTTTGAGCAACCTGGGCTAGTGGAGGGTGTCCCTGCCCATGGCAGGGGTTTGGAACTTGATGATCTTTAAGAACCCTTCCAACCCAAACCATTCTGTGATTCTATGATTCTATGATTCTGTGATTCTATGATATGAGAACCTACATCATCTGTCATACTGAACTTTGTACCTGACTTGGCTACTGTCAGGTAAAACACAAAATTGAGTAATTGTTTGCTGCAGTGTGACTGTTTCCATTTAATTTCTGGAGGTTTCCTTTTTTTTTTTTGTTTAATTTAATTAACAAAGGACTTAAAAAGTAGGACTCTTTTCTTGTTTACATACTGATACTCACTCTGTTCCAAAAGACATAAGAGAAAAAATCTTGTTCAATTTGTAAATCATCTTAATTTTAAATGTCTGCTGATATCTCCAACACATGTGGAGTCATCAGAAGTCTTTGAAGAATACAATTTAAATTCCTGAAACTTGTTTTGTTTATGAAGACCTTTCATTTGTCTTTTGAGAAACTGCAGGGTTTTATTAGTCTTCCCTGTATCTCATAAAGGTTGGAAAAATTCTCTTCTATCAGTTCTCTTCATTGTAAGAATGTAGAGGTTTTCTATAAAAATTACCAGTATATATTTGAGAGAAGTGCCTGGTTTTATACCTGAACACTGAAGGAAAAGTGTATTTTGTGGAAAGTTAGGCTGCATTTTGTTCCTTAAAACTGTTCCAGGCAACAGTTGTCTGAAAACTGTTGAATGAAGAGATCCAAGTAAGTACTTATTACTAAATACTTGATTTTTCTGACTGTCATGCTTTTTACATGAAGTAAATTCTCTTTCTAGTCGGATGCAATTACAAGTGCTCAAGAAGTTGAAAAGATGAGTGTGCAGTTTGCAGCGACAATGGAGCAGCTGAAAAACACAGTGCAGAATAAGGTTTCCATAAGTACCAAAGAAGTTTTTGTAAGTATTTGGAATGGAAAACCTATTTCTTTTTAATTACCAAAAAAAAAAAAATCACTAAAGTACTACAAAATACTTTGCCGATGTGTTTTTGCATAGTTTGTATTACTAAAAAGGCTTCATTATTTTCTCTCTATTGTAGCAGCATCTTTAATTTTTGAAGGTGCAACTAGACTAAAAGACTTGATCTCAAGGTAAAAGGAAAGCATAGTACAAAAAGGGAGAGAAGGAATTAAATGGTATTTAAGTGTCTTGAATAATTTGTCAGTATTTGTAGATTTACAGTTATTTTTTCCTGTTTTGTGTAAATATTCTCTCCTGGTCCTTGTAAAATTAGTAAGAACATAATGATGACAGAGTTTAAAGCCCCTTCAGATAGCAATTCCTGTAATTACAGTATGACTCCTTGACATAATTTTTCTAAATAAATCAGGATTCTGCGATGGGGGTTTCAGCTTCTTTGCCCCTCCCAATAGCTTCTGAACCTGTTTCAGTCAAATCTGTCAGTTTGGAGATCTCAAAATAGGTTTTTTTCTGCAAGTTTTGTGAAAAACAAGCAACTGGAGAGACACAATGAGAGCCCTCCTAAGATCAAGTCTGAAACGGGAATGCCAGTTATCAGCTGGTTTCTGTGCTGTCTGGCCCGTGAGCAGCCACACAGCTCTGCATGATCCATGTCCTGGGCTGGGTCACCCTTAGTTGGCAGCTACAGCACATGGGAGGGGAGGTGTTGGAGGGAGAGGGAATGAGTGATGTGAGCTGCAGGCATTGTGAAGGAGGGTATTTGATGACCCTGTGAAAACCTGGGATTATTATGACGGCACGGTATAAAGGAAATAGGAGAGAAATGTCAAAAACCAGCTTTGTTTATTTTGCTTTTCATGGAAGAACAAATTATTTTGTGTGATAATGTCTTATCATTTGAATTCCTTGTTGTTAGCTGCTGAACTAGCATGCAGTTCATACATATGTCAGGTTTTATTTCATCCTTCTAAACAAATAATTAGAAAGCAAAATCAAGTTTAATGTGGAGGAGGGAGGAAGCAAGATCATGTCCCCACCACCTACTCAGGAGTATCTTCTACACTTCCTATAAGGGCATCTGAGCTGGAAACTCAAGGGAATGGCACTTCAACCGAAGTACTCCCAGATGTGATCTGACACTTCAGTTTATGTGTGCTTGTGATTTTACAAGCCAGATGTTCTCATTTAGAGAACATCTTCCCCTCTCTTCCAGCTGCTTAATAGAGTTTTTTTTCTTCTTCGTGGGAATTAAGTGACTGATGTACACATTACCCTTTTCCCTAGAAGCTGTCTGCTGTTGTCTGCTTCCTTCCTAGATTTTCTTCTCTCTTCAGGTTGTTTAGTTGTTTTTTCTTCTCTGCTGAAGATAGAATATGTAATGTCTTTTGATTTCAGGTCTTTTGCAGGTTGAGATTTCCATATTACAGCACTATTTAAATAGCTCTTCTTGATTCTGGCTAAATGCTGAGAAGCTGGATCCTGCAGGAGTGTAGAGGCAGGACATTCTGCCATTTAAAAACTGTAGGATAAGGCCTATGTATGTCACAAATATTTGTTTTAGGAACCATAGGAGATTTCATTAATATTCTTTGTTTATTCTGGTAAGAATTATTTTGATCTTGCTGCCATTCCTTTAGTTTCTTCCATTTTTCCAGCTTCCAGTTTTGTCCTGAACCTTGCACCACCCCGAAGAGTGTTGTACCCCATTAAATTGACACACATGATGGCTTGGGGACTGTGCTACTAAGACACTCTGGAAACAGGGCAGCCAAAATAACAGAGCCTGATAGCTTGTACATAGAGGGGTGGTTTTACTTCATTTGGTAGTTAACCAGGTGTGATTCTTCTGGTCCTTCTTATTCCTGTGCGCTCTAGTTTCAGTTCTAGAACTGTGTCGTCAGTGAAGCACGCAATTCCAAGCATGGTCTCAGAGGAACGTATTTGGGAGAGGCTTTGGAGTAAAATGCAGAAAAGAACCATGCTGGCCTATGGGAGGAGTTCCCCTGGAATCCCCTTGGAGATCAGCCCCGCTTCGTTCATTGCAGAAATTGGTGTGCACAGCATTTGGGTTACGTTGCAGATGTAAACCAGTTCTGGATTTCAGATAATTTTCTTTATTTTCTAGCCTCTCTTTGTTGCACTTTCTAACCTCTGGAGCGGCTTTCAGGATGAGATGGTACTGCTAAGCTTCCTCACCAATATGACTAACAGTCTGCAGCAGTTCTCGAAAATCCAATCACAGCTTTTTCCTGAGGAAGTGTTATCATCTCTTCTGGAAGGAGTGACTGTGAAAAGCGATGAGGAAAGGATAAAAGAAACCATGGGTACTAAAGTTATTACTTTTTTCTTTTTCTTAATTTTCCAAGATTTTGTGGTTTTAATTATATTCACAGAAGGTGCTACACATTGATTTTTTTAATAATCAGAATTTGCACAGTAAATTAAAATTAATCTTGTAGTGTGTGGATTTATTTTTCATGTAATGTAGTTTGGGCTTTATTTTAATATATAGAATTAAAATATAGGTACTAGATACAAACATACCTGATACAAATGGCAGAATGATTGGAGAATAATATTTCTACTTTTTTTTTTTTTTACATTTCATAAGTTTATTTATGTCTTTTTATACTTTTCAGAGCTTCTGAAACGGAGGGGGGAATAAAAAGCTAATTTAACAGGGCTTTGGTTACCAGGAGTATTTGTTTGTAAGATCGTATCCCTAGCAACCAAGTTCTACTCCAGGGGATTTGTAATGCATGAGTGGGTGAAAACAAAACAGAAGAATGAGATATTACCTTCCTGTTGTTGCCCTGTTTCCAAAGAAAACTAATGCTATTAAGAAGGCTCCTGCAGGACTGATTTTTCAGTAGGATGTCTCTTAAGGCAGGGCTAAAGCTTGGCTTTTGGGATCTTGGCACTGCAGGTCATCCTGTGAAGACCAGAGTAATCCGATCATCCTGTAACATTATTATATTTTAAACTTCTGATGTTTTGTTACTGAAATCCTTCCTTTGTTAAATCTTTTCTTAGGAACAAGAGTGAATGTTTCTGATTTCAAGAACCAAGAATGGCTGTTTCCAGAAACTGCTGATAATTTTGATCAGTTGCTAATCCAGTACCACGGTTTCTGTGCACACGCAATTGGTGTGAAAGGCCTCACCCTCCCAGGTACGCTTTGTAGTTAGGTCTTTTCCTTACTTTCTATGTACACCAGTACTAGGGAAAAGGTAAGGTATGTTCTGAATGCATCCTCTTATGTCAAAGCTGGAATACTGTATTTTCATGTTTGCAATTTTCACGTTTGCAATTTTCACCTCAGATAACTTATTTCCCTTGTTAAAAGTATTTTTTCTTTTAAAAATGCACAAATAAACTGTCCTAAATAGAAGGTAGGAAGGCTTCAAGAGAAAGTAGGCGTGAGCAAACAGAGGCAGAAACAAGATGGGATGGATAAATGTTTCCTCCTGCTGCATGTGCATCTGTAAATCTCCACGGCAGCTGAACGCCGTTGTGTTTGCTGTTGTTAGTGTGTTTTAACACAGGCATAGGAAAGCGGTCGTTCCTTCTGTTTTGTGTATCCGTGTGTTGCAAACACAACCATTCATGCCTACATCATACGTATTTTTAAATAATTGTTACAAAGTACTAAACATCTTATCTGAAAAGAATGTGAAAGTGCACTTGATTAAGTCAACTAATAGGAAATTTTTTGGTCTGTTGTAGGGTCATTTTTATTTTTAAACAAACCTTATTTCCTCTACCTCATCAGTTCATGTTTTCTGTCTCCCTATCCTTTATAGAACCTATCCATATAGAATTTTTTTAAACCTACAGAAGTTTGGGAGGAAAATGCTTCCATTACTTAGCAATAAAACAGGTACTTTAACAGCAGTGTCAATGACTTACACTCATTTAGTATTGCACATGAGAACAGCTGTCCTGGGCTGGACTGAAGGTCTCTCTAGCCCTGCATCCGATTTCTGGACACGGACACTCATGACCACTTGAAGATTATGAGAAATCAAGTAGGAATGATCCTTCCATCATTATATCCTTCCCTGTTCTAGCAGTTAGTGGTTATGGGATTTCCTCAGATAAATGTTGAGTCTGTAACCTCCTGTTGAATAATCCTTGATAGAGGTTTTTCATTTATCTAATTGGTTTTTGAATCCATTTAGGGTTTGCCATGGGATATGCTTATTGTCATGAGTCCCACTATTATAATTATATATACTTTGAAAAGGCATCTCTTTTTGAGATGGTTTTAAGCTCTGGCTTGATAATTTCATCAAAGACCTGATAATCTTTCTATTAGGAAAATTAGCAAACGGTAATTTTATATTGCACACAATTCATGATTTTATAACCCCGTATCATATTATTTCTTTTCAGTTGCTTGTTTTTAATCTTTCTTTAAAATCCTAATAATACCTTACATTCTTTTTGCTTTTCTGATTGCCACTGAGTAGTGCCATTTAGTATTTTCAAGGCTCTGCCTGTGATGATTCTAGGTCTTTCCAGGGCAGTGAAGCCGAGCCTGCCACTGTCCTTGAGCTCAGTTTGTGTTTTCCTGTATTAGTTATTTGGCCTTTATTGACATTTTGTTTTCTCTGTTAATTTACTGTCCAGCCTCTCAGCTGCTTCATCTGCTTCTTCAGTTATTACAGTGTTATGCCCTTTGGTATAAATGGACTGCTGATCTGCAGTCAAATATTTGCTGGAGAGTACAGGGGAAACATTTGTGGGTATGCCTTTGCTATAGGGGTTTTATCGGCTGTTTTTCTGACAGACATGTGCTAAGGCACGCTGGATGTGAACTGATCAAAAGCAGTTGTGCTGACCTAGCCAAACAGACTTTTCTGTATTTAAAAAAGCTTACTTTCAGGGATTTATTCTGATTTCAGAAAAAAAGGAAGTGAAACTGACTTGAGGGAAACAGAATCTTGATTACAAATGTCTTTGGTATTGGATATCCTATTGTTCACTATTTTATTCTGTGGGGTTTGGTTTTTTTTGTTTTGTGTTTTGGTTTTTTTTTAGGAAATCCTGCTATTGGGATTTTGAAGCACAGGGAGAGATGTTATGTTTTCAGTTCCAAGGAAGCTGCATACATCTTTGCTCAAGATCCAGATAAGTTCATTCAACTGAACATAGAAAAGGCAAAAGAACATGCAGAGCTAATTCAACTGCTCGAACTTCGTCACCAGTTTGAATACCTTGTTCCATATGCACAGGTACACATTGCCCATGCCTCGTGCCGAACTGCTGTGGGGTCACTGCCTGATCTGTCCTTTCTAGAACATAAGGAGAAGAGATGATACCCATCTTTAGGAAAGCCGTATAACCATCTGCCTATCATACAGAATATCTGAAGGTCCATCTTTTCCAGGTCTTCAGGGTGTTGATAAGAAACATTTGCCCTTAATGTTGTTCACACCTTATCTCTTCATAGGAGAATATGTAGAGCCAAAGGATTATGGCAGCGATAAACACTGTTCCTCCTTAGCCTAGGAAGATCCTGTGTCTGATAATTATTTTCCTAATTTTTCAAAAGTAGCTTAAAGGAACAGTAAATAAATGCAACAGAGGATAAGGCAGATACTGCATTAACTGGAGCTTTAGTTTAGCGGTTCATCAGTAGGTGCTGGATGAGGGTGTAGCGATATCTGGGGACAGGAATCACAGAATATGTTACAGAATGAAAGGGGATTCATTAATAATGAATGCAACAGTACTACTATGTGAAATCCAGAGACTGGATTTGGATTCTTAGACATTCTCTGTGACCCAGTGGGGATTTTAGGTCCCTAGCAATGGAAAGACTGTAATCTTGAACTGGCCCTTGGTGAGAAAGATATAGTTTACATCTTGACTCTGCCTGCTCCTAGTTATGATTTGTGATTTTTAGTCCATTCATAAAGACAGACTGAGGTGCCTGCATCATAAAATACTGGTGGTGGTGGTGGTGGGACCCCTTTTTCCCAAAATCCAATGATTATGCACTCACTTGGGATGTGGGAGTCTGAAATTGAGCTGCCACTTCTGCCTAAAGGGTTTTCTGTCAGAAATTAAATCCATCAAATATTTGTTTCTTCTTTTTAGCAAGGGCAGGGGGAACAAAAATATTGTGGAATGTAAAAATCATTATCCACTTGAGGTTTGCATGTTTCTATTTGTTTTTGAAAAGTAGCATATCCCTATGCTATTTTTCTTAGATGCCTGTACTCTTCTCATCAATGCCTTGCTTGGGTTTTTTTGTTGTTGTTGGGTTTTTTTCCATCCAGGCCAGAAATGCAAGCAAATATTTGATGAAACCAACTGCAAAATGTGACAGTGGTACTCAAACTGATACTCATATCTTGCCTCCAACTATTGTGACATCCTATGAATGGAATGAATGGGAACTGAGAAGAAAAGCTATAAAATTGGTTTGTATTGTTATTACCAGATTTTAATTGCTGGATAACAAAGTTCACAATAAATTCCAGTAAACTTTTGTTCCTTGCCACATGAATCTAACCTTGCTCAAAGACACACACTTTGTTACAACCTGCTCAGTATTTTTCCCCAGGTATTTTCTCTCCTTACTTCTAGACTTTGTTATTCTCCCACTTTTTTCATATTTTTCCTCAGTTCTTTTGAGCAGTACTTCCACTGTTAAGTCTATTAATTCCAAATTTTTCAGTTGCCTTCTTTAAGTAATAAGTTTGTTGATTAGCATTGTGTTTTAAAGTTGTTTCTCTACACTCCAATTTAACAGGTTGAAGGTATTGCAATATACTCAATATACCTTCTTTGTTAAAAAAAAAAAGATTGCAGAAAGGTTTGGCAAAATTTTATGGCAAGTTGACCAATTTATATTAATATTCATCACCATCAAGTAAGAGGAGGTAAAATGTAGTAATGGGCAGAGAGAATGGTTAGGAATACCTTTGGATGCATTTGACCCTGCAGAAGCTTTATGTGAGCTAACTTATCAATCTTTGAAAGGTATCAAAGCATGAGGCCCTTTTTTGGAGGGGTGGGGAATAACACACTTCATTTTATCCTGATTCTTCGTGTTTCCTAAAGCAATTCTGTTGTGTTTTTTTTAAACAAACAAACAAACACAAAAACAAAACAAAAAAAATCCTGTTTCATGTAGGACCGGAGGGTTAAGAAACAGAGCAAGTAGGTTTTCTGTTGCGTATATAAGGTGGAGGAAATATTTGTTACACTATCATAATGATTTTCTGATGGATTGGAAATCACTGTCCACAGAATGTTGGCCACATACAGAAAAGCTTTTAACGTACAGTATATGTTTTAAAAGCTTCTTTGTAGGGTTTGCCAGCACATGCAGTCATCAAGCACCTGATTTTCACAATCCTGAAAGTTTGACACTTTAGGGCAGCTTCAGACATATTTGTGGGGTTTGTTAGCGGATGAGCTCGGATGCCTTGGGTTTTTTTTTCTGTTATTCATACTTTGACAGAAAACTTGTAGTGATATGAAGTGTTGTAACGTGACTTTGTTAGAACACCTGATTGATGTTAGAAGTAAAATTTTCAGCTCACATTTGTTTCTCTGTGCAAGCAGAGTTCCTTTCAATAAACTTAACGGTATCTCACGCCTGCTCTTGTTGTAATTGTCAGCAAAACTCTTGGGGAAAAAAAGGCATTTTTTTCCCTTTTATCTGATACTTTACTGGCACCAACCCCCAAGCCTCATCACATCTGGTAGAAACCAGACAAAGACTTGATCCTGTAGTTGGGTTATCCACAATATTCAAGATCCTCAAACTTTTTTTAGGTTGCAGATGCCCAAAGAGATCTATCCAAGCCTGCCATGACATTCAGTGTGCTTTCAGGTTGATTTAAATTAATTTGAAGCACTGGAAGAGCTTATCATGAAAACAACATTTTATTCTAACAAAACAAAGGCTTCAGCATTTAACTAAATTTGAAGCACAATGATGAAAGGAAAATACGAAAGCAGTAAGAGGCTGCTTAAGGTTGTGTGGGCTGCATACAGTGCTGTTCACACATCCTGTTAGCTCGGGAGTGATCAAATCACAGTTGCAACCATGTATGGACAGTAGGGTGAAGCGGGCCATGATCCCGGTTTGTGAAGCCCATAGATGTAAAATCTACAAATGCACTGAAGTATACACTAGTGTTAAAATGTTCAAACAAAATTTTGCTTAATCTGATTCCTTTTGTGTTTTTAGGCCAATCTGCGCCGTAAATTAACTCATGCCATGCAGACTGATCTCAGCCATATGAGAAGAGATAACTGCACCCAAGTGTACCTGCCAAAAGATGTCAGCACCCAGACTAAGCGTGACAACTCAAGCAACGTACCCAGACCACAGATTTTCTTGGCAGGTCTCCGAGGAAGATCATCTCCTACTACTCACATGGTCAAAGTAGACTTAACAAGAGCTGTAGATGAAACCTAAGTGAAAATGAGAAACCTAAAAATATATATTGAATGTTTTTATAAAAATCCTTTCATATATCTGAATTGAGAAAAAAAAAAGATTTTACTGTGCCTGTTGATTCCAGGAGCAGTTGATTTATTTCCTTTATCTTCTCTGTTGGGGCTGCTGATTGGCATTAAGTGATAGAAATTATAAGCCTAAAGCATCCAGATTTTAAACAGCAATTAGAATCAAAATGTTCCCAAAAACTTTAACTTAAACTAACATTTAAACATGTAGTGTGTGTTCCACTGTTTTCTTGAGGTTTTAATACAATGATTGCTTGCTGAAACGCTGTTGTTAAGAGCTGTGTCTTTGGTCTGTGAAAAGTATAATGTAGGACAAACAGCTTTTATGAGATACAAGGCCAGTGCTGCAGCTCCTACACAGGCACATAAAACTGATCTCAAGAGCCACCCAAATATCACGGCTCCACCCTTAGAGTGGACTCGTCAAGAAGGCAAAACCAGAAAAATGAGGCTCAGTCTAGGTCCTTGGGCCTGTCTGTTCCTGCTGTCACTAACCCAAGTGTCTTTGCACAGTAACAGGTATTATGGAGTGTTGCCCAAAGCAGGGAGGTTGGAGATGGCTCTGGCAGCCTTTCAGGTCTCTAGTAATTTCTGTCCTCACGTTCTGGTGAGCACACTGGAATCCCCAGGAACTTGACTTCAGGGCACCTTTTCCAAAGCTCCGTTTCACTTGTGTTTGAAAAACTAAAGCACAACAGGAAAAGGCTTTTAGCTTGCTTTCAGTGTGGAAGGGAAACACGTGCCATGTCTGATCAACACAACTGCAGCTACTACTGCTTGTGAAAACCTGAATCTTTGAGCTTTAAGAGGAAGCATCTTCTCAAACAAAAGTAGGGGCTGCTTTAAAACAGAAATACTTTTCACTACAACAAAGAGCTCCACCAGTTATTATCTGTAAAATGCCCAGGTGCGCAACTGTGATTGCTACATCTCTTTTTGGTTAGGTGCAGCGCGGTTTCCTGGGTCGTTGTTACACAAGGTTGTGACAAAGAAGCTCGAAGATTCAAGCTGCTGAGTGGTTTTCCTGTGGCATTGTGCAGGATAGCATTCTCTTTTTGTTTAACTGTCTCCAAGGTATCTGGCTTCACTTTTTAAAGTTATACAGCTGGGACAAATCCACAAGGCATTGTTGAAAAAAAAAAAAAAAAGGAGCAGAAGGTGAGCACAGAAAGAACTTAGCTAAATGGTTTTCCACTAGGTGATTTTCTCTTTTGTGAAAATAAACTAATCAGTAGCAGCCAGATGTGCTGCTCCTCTGTGGTTTTAAATTATGAGCTGGCACCAATTTTTAGATTAATAAAAATATGAATGCTATTACCATCTGCAGCTTTTTTTTCAGATAAAAAACCCTATTGCTGCTTTATGACATACCTTTTGTTGTTGTATTCTCTATATATTTTTTAATCATAATTTGCTTTGAACCTTTTATGTTAAAAGTTCTTTGAGCCAACAAACTGGTATTTCAAGAATTCATAAATAAATTTATTTAAAAGAAAACTGGGGAGTGAAAATCCCTTTTATCCTACTCACTCTGTTCTTTTATCAGTTCCTTCAGCTTGACTCAATGATTTGCAGGCACCAGTGCAGTCACTGAAGTCACCCGGCGGTTCTGTCACCGACTGTCACCGCTCTGCTTCCCCGGAACGAGGCCTTTCCCCGGCCGCTGCGCCCCCGCCCGCTCCGTGCTGACAGGCGGCCGCTCAGGAACAAACCGGGAATTTGTTCAGAAGCGGATCAGCCGGATAAAGCTGCCGAGGGGAGGCGGAAGCGGGCACACTCGCCCACTCGCCGACCGGACCCCGCTCTGACTGACTGACCGGCAGGAGAGGCAGCGCCCCCCCGGCCCGCCAGGCGGCACCCGCCTCCGCGTCCGCTCACACCGCGGGCGGGGGAGGCTAGCTAGGCCACACGCACCTCCGAGTCGATGGTGAAACGAGGGAGGCGGGGCGCTCTAGGCGGCCGCGCTGCTCTCTATGGTGTAATGGGAGGAGCGGCGGGGCACGGCGGACGGCTCCGGCCCGGCGGTCTTGGCGCCTTCTGCGGGCACGATGTCGCCTCCGAAAGGTGAGGGCTGCAGCGCGGGGTGAGGCACCGCGGCTCTCGGGGGGAGGTACGGCCGCAGAAGGGGGCCGGTCGCTCCCCTCCCTCGACACGAAGCGCGGCCGGCGCTCCGGCGGCTCCCCTCGCCTCCCCCTCCAGAGGGAGTGGAACTGTCCGCCCCGCTGGGGGGAACTGTCCGGCCCGCTGGGGGCTGCGGCGCCGGCCGCCACCACCGCGGGCGCGGGGGGAGGGGGGTGTGAGGACCCGCTCCAGGGAGGGGCTGCCCCCCCCCGCCCGCCTTCCCGCTCTCCTCCCGCCGCCTGTGACCGGCCTGGTCCGGGGTGGGCGGCGGCTGCGGGGGTCGCGGCTGTGGGAGGCGGCGGCCGGCGGGACAGGAGGCGGCCGCTGCTGCCCCTTGGGCCGGTGGCCACGCCGGGCCGGGGCTCGCCGGGCCACCGCGGGCGCCTCCGCCTTTAGGAGCCGCCTCGGTGGTAGCCGTGTCCGGAGCGGTGCCGCCCTGTCTCCCGCTTCTGCTCTGGGACCGTTTGAACGCGGCGCAGCGTTTTGGCGGCTCGGTCCGGGGCTGTGCGGCACACGGACCCCCCGCTGCCCAGCACCCGCCCCGCGGGTGTCTCTGAGCACACCGCCCGCCCCGGGGTTCCCCTGCAGAGGTGCCGGAGCCGCGGGCGAGCCGGGGCTTAACCCCTTCAGGAGGGCGATGCCGGTCCCTCCGCCAGCAGCCCCCGCGGAGGACCCCGCACCGGGGGCTGGGAGCGGGAGGAGAAGGGCCGGGGCAGGGGGCGTGGGCGAGGCCGGGCCCGCGGTGCCTTCGGGGGGCTGCGCGCTGAGCTGCGCTGGGAAGCGCCCGGCGGGGCGGTGGGTGAGCTGCGGGAGGCCCGCGCTCATGGCCTGCGGCTTTTGGCTTCTCTGGTGCCTTTCGCTGGAAATCGTTTCGCTCGAGTGGGGTTTACTGAAGCCAGCGAGAGAAACCTTGGGAGAGAAAACCAACAGCTTCTTTCAGCTTTCAGCTCTCTTGTTTGTTTTTTTTTTAAGCTGGTATAAGTTCAGGTTTATCAGCAAAAGAGATGTTTTCCCTCTGCCCCCAGCGCTGCAGACGTCAGCCAAGCTGGAGAAATGTTCAGGCTGAAAACTAACCGCATATAGCTCCTAACATAACACCAGGACTGGACTATCTGGTATAGTTACTGGATTCATTATGGTGTCCTGCTGCATTTGGTTTACCCAAGTTTGCAAACTGTTGCTAAATCGGGGTATTTATTTATTTTTTTAAGAGTAGTTAATATAGACGAGCATTAAGTTAGCTTTAGTTTGGTAGCACATGGACTTAAAATCTTAATGTGTAAAAACACAATGATATTTAAGTGCTGCCAGAAGTGATATTAGGAAATAAATTTTTGTGAAACTGGACTGGATTTGTTTTACTTCCTGGTTGTTATGCCCTTGGATTCCCCCCGCCCCTGCCCTGTCCTCCCCGCAATCTAAACTTAATTTAAAAATGGATTACAGCTTGTAAATCTCTTTTAAGCATTGTTAGTCCAAAAATTAATTGGCTCTACCTTTTAGAAGTGGTTACTGACGTGGGTGAGATTTTTATCTTTAAGGAAGCAGCTAATTTAAATGATTGCAGCAGCAGGAGGTATTAACTGTACTTTACAGAAATGTTATGCAATAGAAGACATCATCGGCTTGAAAGAAAAATGAACCAAAACATCAGCTGCATTGGATTCAGCAATTCATTCTCATATTAAATGAACAAAGTTATTACAAATCTGCCTGGAGCGTCTCTCTTAGCTCATTCCCTAATCATAGAATCATGGAGTGGTTTGGGTTGGAAGGGACCTTAAAGATCATCGAGTTCCAACCCCCCTGCCATGGGCAGGGACACCCTCCACTAGCCCAGGTTGCTCAAAGCCTCATCCAGCGTGGCCTTGAACCCCTCCAGGGATGGGGCATCCACAGCTTCTCTGGGCAACCTGTTCCAGTGCCTCACCACCCTCACAGTAGAGGAACATAAGCTTACACCAGTAAAAGTACATTTCTCTAGGATATTCAGAACACAATAGATAATGGCCTGAAAGATGCTGCTGAATGACTGACATCCACCCATCAGATGCCATACATAACAAATAATAATTCGGCAGTTTAAAAAATGGTTTTGTAGACACGTCACACTTGCCGATGTGTCATGTTGTAGGTCATGCCGTCATGTGGAGAAGTCCTGTTTGGAGTCACGCGCTGTTCTCTTAGTGATGCGGAGGCAGTCTTGGCCGTTCTCTGAAATGGGAGGGAGCTGTTGTGGTCTGGCCATCTCCACACGATGAGACTCTCAGGTCTTAGAGGAGGGTGGCTGTGTGAAAAACTGTCTTTCTCAGGTGGACGCGGAAGAGGCTAACTCCCAAGCTGCGCAGGACTGTAGTTGGTCCAGGGTGAAGCTGTTACAAGAATTGCTGCTTTCGTGGGACTACAGAGGAGACAACACGGATGGTGCATAGTCCTTGTGTGGTTTAATGTACCTGGATACTCATAAACTTTATGTTTCTACAGTGAATAACTTTTCAAGAAAGCCCTTTGTGTGAAGTCCCTTCATCATTCTGAGCAAATCTCTCTTCTCTTACTGCGTTAGGTGGAAAATAAGGCTGAAGGAAATGCTGCCTTATTTATTAAAGTTTGCTAGATGGAGTCCGTTCTTTGCTGATCCTGAACTTTTCCTCTCTCTTTGCTTTTCCCAGTCTGCCAGTGCTCTTTGTGTCAGACTACAGTGTACTATGTGGAGAGGATCAGCTGCTGCTTCAGCACGAGCACTTACTGTCAGCTAAAGAGCAGGAAAGCACAGACTTTTCCATTGCTGTTAGATAAATATTACTCTCTGATTAGTTTTTCTATAACAAACCATGAAGGCAGGAGGACATCTTATTTTCAAACACCTGGTGTTTCTATACAATCTTCCTTGAGAAGAGTCCTTAAACTGAGTTTTTATCAGAAGTGTTTCACAACATTGTAATTATTGTATGCTGCCACAGCAGTATTTGGTACCGTGCTCCAGCTGGAGAACACCCTGCTTCAGTTCTTAAATTAAAATGAAGGGCATACTGGGCCATCATCTTTGGGGTTTGGGGTTTTTTTTTTAATATATATTTTTTTTTTCTCCAGAAAATGTCAGCTTACTGTTCAAGTTGTACTGCCTCACAGTGATGACCCTGGTTGCCGCAACGTACACAGTCGCATTGCGGTACACGCGGACAGTGGAGACAGAACTGTACTTTTCAACAACAGCTGTGTGCGTCACTGAAGTTATCAAGTTGTTCTTGAGCGTGGGCATCTTGGCTAAGTAAGTGTTGGGGTGCTAATCAGTATTTTGAAAATGAATCCCAGCTTCTAACCTCAGATTCTTAGATACCGAAGTCCAGATACGTTTGAGAACTGGATAGTCATGCTGTGGAAGAGTAATTTTAGAGCGGGTTAGAGCTTGTGAGTCCTCAACTGAAACTGCTTTGTAAACACCACAGTGCTCAGGTGTGTCCTTTCTGCGTGTTTTCTATTTTTGTATGCTTTGGAAGGGGTTCAAAATGTAATTGAGTATAATGAGCAAAATTTACCAATTTCCTAGTAATCTCCCATTTTACATCATTTATGAGTATGCTGAACAGCATAAATTCCAGCATAGTTTCCTTCGGTGTCTCCTTTACAGCTTCCTCCAGTTCTGGAAGTCCTAACCAATTTGTCTCACCCAAGGCAAGATGCCTTTGTAGTTGGATAACCAGTTAGAAGATCAAATACAGTCTGTTTTTTCTGTACTGCGGGATACATTTGGGTGGGTACCTTTTTCTTTTTGAAACAGCCAGCATTGGTTACTGCAGTATAAAGGATGCTGGAGTACGATTCTCACATTGTTCTGTCCGAAGAATTTGTTTTCTTACCCTATGCCTTTGCTGTGTTTACTTTTAAGGTTTCTCCTGGAAAGCACATTGAATGGATGATGTCAAAAGATTGTCTTTTGAAAGAGGCGTTTATGATAGATTAAGCTGTGTTAATTGTTTACTCAACTGTACTCTCAACTTCTCATATTTATTTAAAGTCCAGTTCCCCATTTGGTAATTGCGTTGTCTGCATTCTTAGATGGTATAGAATTTCTTAGCGACGGATGAAGAAAAGTAGAGCTGATTTGCAAACTAGTTTAAACTTCAGCTTTTCTAAGAAATGCATCTGATCTGTATCTGTGCTAATTATATTTTATTTATATTTTATTTGCAGTTAGATACTTGAGATAGAAGCACTTTAGTCCAGCTGTTCTTGGATATTATCAGGAACTCGTGTTTTCTTGTAGATCTTATCTCTTATATTGCTGGGCAATATAATAAATACATTGAGGAATAAGGAAACAGACAATTTTGCCTGTGATGTCAATGACTGATAACATTTGAGACGGGTCTGTATCTAGCGCAGTCAGCCATGGTGAGCTGTAGCGTTAATTCTTCCCCTTCCTTGTATTGCAAACTGTGCTGTAAGTGCTGCTTGTCTATAGATTGTCATGTCAGTGGTTGTCCCTTGTGGCCAGGCATGTCTTGGAAACGACACCTCAGTGTCACCAAGTCTGTCCCAAGTAAAATATCCCCTTAGGTCAGGAAAGAGCTTCGCATATGACCTCACTTGTACAACAGGAGTGTGGGAAACCATACTCAGTCTGTTTGGTAACTGCCCCTGACGCTGTTCTTTTGTGTGCGCTCTCTGTTATGGGAAAATGACAAAAATAATCCCTTGCAGCTAGCCTGTAGAAAGACTGCTCTCACACCCCAAAAAGAAAAAAAAAAAAAGGGAGGAAAGGAGGTATATGCTTGGTGCCAGGCAGGGAGAAAGGCAAGGGAGGAGAGAAACTTGGATGGAAGGATCATGAGAGGATAGAGTCCATAAGTCTTTGGAGAGGAAGAGTTTAAGAACCTGGAGCAGAGAGTCAGGGAATGGAAAACATGCAGGAACAAGGTGGTTTATGAAGGAGCCTGGGGCATAGAGAGATTGCTAATTTTGGTAATTGCTAATAAGAGTTTGGGGCAGGTAGATAATGTACATTTGTGAAAAAGAAGTAAGTTAGGATGTGGTTAAAATGTGGGGAGTTGGGCTCCTGGAGCGCTGAGGCGGATGTGAGCCATTTGTTCCTCTGCGTGTGTAATGGAAGCAAAAGGAGGTGAAATTCAGCAGCAATACAGGTTGCAAGTTGAGGGGCCTGTGGGAGGGCAGTGGAGTGATTTTGGATGTTGGTATTTGTCAGCGGCCAAGCGAGAGAAGAATGTAAAGGGGGAACGCAAGACTTGGGGAGAGCTGGGAAGGGAACTGGAGGACTTGAGTAGTAGTGACAAGCGAGCAAGAAATGTCAGATTGATGTAGTAGCTAGGAAGAACTGGCAGTGCAGAGGTCAGCTTTAATGAGGAGCAATCCGCAAAAGAGGACAGCAGCAAGAAGCAACGTGTTCTTCCCCGTTGCCTGCTCTTTTGCGTGCTGTAATTACATGAAGGAGACGTGAAGATGCAAGGTGACAGGAGCTGCCACACGCCCTGCCTGACCTCTTCACGTGGGTGCTGGTGCTGGTCCAGCATTTCCTGCAGCACAAGCGAGAAGAGGAGCCCAGGGCTGCCTGAGGAGTGGGAGGTGTTTGTTTCCAGCTCAGTAGTGTGCAAGGCTACAATCTTCTTTTCAGCTGTACTGTGAGGCCCAGTTTAAAGGAGATGTGGAAAATCATGGGTATTTGACATCACACACAAATATTAATAACAAAAAAAAGGAGGGGGGGACCGACAGCCTTCTGTCCCAGGGCTTGTATACTTAGTGACTTAATCCACTGCTTACAGTGTTCATGATTGTTGTTTATTTCACATTAGTGCATCTAACCTCCTGATTCTAGAATGTCCTCTTCACCTTCAGGGGTTTCTATTTGTTGATAACCTCTACTGGTTTTTTCCAGTTAATTTTTCTTTAACGAGCAGAAGGTACAACTGATTGTTGAGAACAATCCTTCCCAAAGGATTCACTGATTTGATTTCTGTTTTCAAATACCAGTTTAAGAGAGCCCTCAGTTATATTAATATTTTATTTTGCAGAGAAACTGGAAGTCTGGCAAGGCTAATAACATCTTTAAAAGAAAATGTGTTTGGAAGTCCTACGGAATTGCTAAAATTAAGTGTTCCATCTTTGGTGTATGCACTCCAAAACAATATGGCGTTTGTGGCTCTTAGCAACTTGGACGCGGCAGTCTACCAGGTAATACACGTTTTTGTCAGTAACTGATCTGTAAATACATTTCTCTTTTACTGTGTCATGAGGCATGTGTGCTGGGTACCTGTCTGCCTAGCACACAGTGCCCTCTTTAGCCTCAGTGTTAAAAGCCAAGTGATGCTTTGTTGTGTTCAGAGCATTACAGTTGCAGTGCTCTGGTTTTCTGAGCTAACCCACTCACCGCTGGAGTCACTTCATATTGTTGTAATTGGTGATGGACAAAAACCCAAGGATCTGTAGGAATTCAATGAATATAAAATTTTATTTGTAGTTCTGTAATTGAATTCTCTATTTTATTTTCTTGTTTTGGAGGAGCTGATAAAGCCACATCCTCTGTGCTATATTCCCATCTCCTTTAGGTGACATACCAGCTGAAGATCCCTTGTACAGCTTTATGTACAGTCCTAATGCTAAACCGTACCCTTAGTAAGTTGCAGTGGTTCTCTGTCTTCATGCTGTGTGGTGGTGTTACCCTTGTGCAGTGGAAGCCCGCTCAGGCTACAAAAGTACAGGTAAGAGTTTGTGTTTTGCCACTTCACAACAAAGAATAAACTGCCTTATGTTTTGTATTTCACTTCGCAGCAGCTGGGATCAAGGTAAGGTCTCTTACACAGCAGTATCCGGTTCCTATTTCCAGCCACTTCGCCTACGACACAAACACTAGTTTGATCGTTCACTTTCCCATTTATTGTATACCAGTTTGGGCAGGCTTGTGGTATTGCTCCACTCTCACTTGTTGGAAAGGCAACTGATTGCTACAATTAGTATAAATTATCACAGTCATCATCATCAGTCTAATGCACCATCGTAGCAGTAAGTAATATATTGTTGCCAGCAGTTGGCCCTATCCTTGTAATCGTTGGCGCAGAGAACTTGGAATCGAAGCACTTGGCAGAATTAGGAGTGAAGCTTCAATGCCTTGTGGGTGTGGGTATGTCATTGAAACACACCCTTCTGAGACACTGACCTAATCCCGTTCTAGGAAGAAACAAGAGTCTTTTGTGTCTTAGGGCTCAGCTGCTGGTCAGTGGCATTAGTGGGGAGGGCAGGTCACGCAGCTGGGAAGACTGGCCACGGCCAAGCAGACGGTGCCTCTGAGCACTGCAAGGATTGGTAAGAGTGCACGCGGAAAATGAAACATCACGCAACTACACCGAGCTGATCTGAAGGACAGCTCTAGCTAAGCAAGGACATTTTATACTGTAATGAAATGCTGATAATTTTGCTGTACTTAACAAAGTAGCTCTGGAATTGGTTATTGTAGATTACTGAAGTGATGCCTTCTTTTTCAAATAATGGTTGATGTTGCAGGTGGAGCAGAATCCATGGCTGGGGTTTGGAGCGATTGCTGTTGCTGTACTGTGTTCAGGATTTGCAGGTATAGTATTATTTCTGTACGCAGGTCACATCAAAAGGACTGGAGAATTCACGATGTTTAAAACAGAACATTCAACAATAGTTAACTATCTTTGTTGATCAGAAGATAAAAAAGGGACTTTATCCCCTCTGCCCGTAATGACCAGTAATTATGACAGATCCATGACGTGATTACTCCAGTTGCCAGGCAATGACTAGGAGCACATACTATTGGTTTTACATGATGCAACTTAGCAGGCTGGTTTGCAAGTGGATGCATCTTTCAGATGCTTAGAATAATAGTGTAGGGAACATCCGTAATGACTCGCACAGTACAATTGATTAATGTACGTCAGCTTTAGGAAGGTGGCTTTACAGTGGATAGCTCCTTTATCATACTAAATGCTTGCTTTTTTTTTTTATAAAGGGAACCGAGCTCCTCACTCAGTTCTTGCAGTAGCTCAGCCCTGAAATACACAGGTGGTAAATCTGAGATGCAGAGGGAGCATGAGTAAGGCAGAGAGGAAGACGAGTAGCAGGAAGCCTAGATTAACTGTGTGAAGGATTTTTTTGTTTGGTTTGGTTTTGTTCTACAACCAGTGTTTCCCCTCAGAGTAGTTTTTCTCTGGCTTCTGCAAAAAGAGACCAGAACTTGAGCACAAAGGAGCTGGTGCTGAGAAATAAGGAAACACAAATTACTACTTGATTTGAAATTTGGCGCACAGGGGTATATTTCCCTGGCTGTAAACTGGATTCTTCCCTCTCCCTCTTTAAGAAAACAAGGTATTATCACCCACCTCTAGTACCATACAATGCAAGAATAATCTTGTGCTATGTGTACATACACATTACTCATGGGAAATATGCTGGTTGGCAGGGGAGGAAAGGAGGACGGTGTTGTTCTTTTTTTGGTGTATTTTCAGTGAAATGGGCACATTGAAGCAGAAATACGAAATAAGAACTGTGTAGAGCTCAATCAACTTTTCCTGGAGGGTTATAAATTTACTTATTTCAATAGATGCTCCCAAGCCATGAGACAAAATCCAGCATTCACAGTGAAGCCTTCAGAGTCTCCTAAAGCTAGAGAGCTGTCTAGCTTTCTCTGATGATGCGGGGAGACAGCTATGTTCTTAGAGGTCTGCAGATTCAGACCACTGAAAGGGCTGATGCAGGCAGCTCTAGAGGATTTAGACACATACGGTTTTCTTCTCATGCGAAAGGATTGCAGCTTGGGTGTTTCCTCATTGACAGCTGGAGCTTTGAGGCAGCTGGGAGGATGGAGTATTTAATCTGTGGAGCTCATTGTGCCCTTGGGGCTTTACAGTTGAAAACATAAATCCTATTCAAACTCCTTTCCTCTTCCTTCCCCCACCCACATGAAGAAGTTACTTTGGCATTAAACCTTCAGTTTCTGGACTGACCATGTTAAGCATTTTATATTATTTTAGCAAAGTCAGAAAAGTCATGTGTTTTTGTCCCTCAGAGATGGAAACTAAGTTTTTTCTTCAAACTTCTGATCCTGTGATAATTTCCAAGTCTCTGGCAGCCCAACAATGCCTATAAAAGCATTGGGCAAATAGATAATGACTTGAAACAGTAGTGAAGAGTTAGTTCTCAACAGCACCCCTTCTTTCCTCCATCTCGCCCAGTGGAGTGATTTTTATGCATTTTCAGAATCTGAAAGCATCATTTCATTGGTTTGCTTACTGTTTTCTTACTTTATAGTATTTACAGGTATGGTTCATACTCAAGCCAAATTTCCTGGTATATTGACTACATCGGGTTGTGCTCTGTGGGTCTTCTCAGCCTGCAGAAATCCTGAGATAGATTACTGTGGCTTCTTTTAAGCACTGTCAGTTCCATATACTTTTCTCATATTGTATGGAGGATCTTGGGTGACATTAATCAGCAATGAATTTTTAGTCAGTAGAAGGGGCTAAGAAGATCCGAGTCCTGCAAACTGCTGTCTGTTTTGAAATGCAGAGGACATTCCAGAGACGGACAGAGTCCTGGTGTAGGAGCAGTGATGGCCTTGTCAAATGTTGCCCTTTTAGTCTGACATTCACCTTCTGGGTAGAATAATGAAGAAGTATTTGGGGAATTTCAGTAATGCAGAGCATAAAAGTAATGCTCATCGGCATGGCACTGTGAACAAGAGCTTTAGATTAAAATGAATTCCATTTCCTCAGAACCAATCTGTAGTTTCAATTAGCAGGAGGCATAGGTTTTGATTTCCTCTTGTAATCCCCTGAAGCTGTGGTTTCAGAACATTGCCACTCGCTAAGCACAAGGCTCCCGAGGAATTTTCAGTCTCAGTACTGAGGTAATATAGTCCCACCCACTCCTTTTATTTGTTATTATTTTGTACTATTAAATACCTCGATGGAAGAAAAATAGTTCTCCATCATACTGCAATACATAAATACTGTCCAGGGGGTAAAATACCAGGTGCCAAGGTGAAATGCTTTTTTTTTTGGGTGTAGAATTGAACAGAAGCTGTTGGAATCGGAAGCCTCCCAAATCCAACAGAAACGAGGAGTAGTTTCAGTTGTCAGTGAGGTTGGTTGTTAAAAGAACTGTAAAAAGAAATAGAATTTATTTTTTTAATGTTATATACCCATTAAAATGATCCTGTCGTGGAAGGTGCACGTTAGCAGGACGTGGTTTTGGGCTTTCTGCACTGGGAACTTCTGTGAAACGTAACAGTCTGTAAGATGAGTCCAGTAGTCTTGTCTGGCTTTAAAACACTATGAACCATGAATCGTCAAGGATGAAACTTCATCCATCTTACTGAAACTTTTCTTTTTTTTTTTTTTTAGGAGTTTATTTTGAGAAGGTCTTAAAGAGTTCAGATACTTCTTTGTGGGTGAGGAATATTCAGATGTACTTATCTGGGATTGTGGTGACTTTATTTGGTGTGTACGCGTCAGACGGAGCCCAAGTTCTTGAGAAAGGGTTTTTCTATGGCTATACGTACTACGTCTGGTTTGTCATCTGTAAGTATCTTGTGGTTTCAGGGTCTTGTTACATTATTTTGCTTTTTTAACTATAACTGATTTAATGAAGCTATAACCTCAGTCTGACCCACTGTTCTTTACTATGTTTTGAGGGTTTTTTTTTTAAAGTATCATTATCTTGGAAATTATTCACTTGTTCAATCTGAAATTGTGCTGAAGGAGCAGTGTAAATGGCTGAGTAGTGAGTAGATCATCTTTAAATGAGTTGTTTCTGATCTGTTGGATGCCATTTGGACATCCCGTTTTGCTGAATGCCGCGTGAAGCCATCAGTTAGGATGACATAGCACAAAGAGTACACTAGTGGGGTAAAATGCATCATTTCAAGAATAACCTACTGCACCTTTACTAATAGAAACATGTTATCTGCTTTCCAGTTCTCGCCAGCGTAGGTGGCCTCTACACTTCCGTTGTTGTTAAATACACAGATAACATCATGAAAGGCTTTTCTGCAGCAGCAGCCATTGTTCTTTCTACGGTGGCATCAGTCATTCTCTTTGGCCTCCAGATAAGTAAGTGCCTTTTTGCCTTTGATTTGACCACACACCTTTCCTTCCTGGCTCTGTGCACAGTTCATATAAAAGCAATCATTTGTGCCTCCTTTGAATTTTTCTGATATTAACTTAGTCTTCTCCAGGACTCTTACTTGCGTCACATGAGGTGCCTGATGATCCTGTGTTTACAAAGGCATTCACAGTTTGTTCAAAGGCATTCACAGTTTGTTCTTTCAGAGGCATCCTGCAACCTCAAAGGGAAAGGTTATTTCCAGATTAAACAGGTTATGAGTTTATACAGCTTTATCCATGAATCCCTTGATTTGTGAATTGCTCTCTGATGCAGTTCAGTGTGTGATACAGCCGTTTACCCCAGACTGCGGTTGATAAGTTATCGTTTCTTGTTGGTTTTAGTACAGCCAGTGCCAAATGAATTCCTCAGCTTTTTCTGCAAGGGCTTTGCCACATCCCTGTGAAGTTATACCTGCTACTGCATTAACTTTTACCTTTCCTAGTTGCTGTGACCGTCAGAGCAAGTCAAACAGCAGCTGGGGTCATGACTGATGTGGTGAATAGTTTTGAGAGCAAACAGCAGATTGCTTTGGGCTGTTCCGCAACTGCAAAGGATTTTCTCCTTGATAATTCTGTCTGATATTGTATCCAATAGCTCACTGTTTAGTTTTGGGTGTTTTTTTCCTTTCCTACCATAACCCAAAGACAGTATGGTGTGATGGTGGAAAAACTAGCTTTCTGATGTGGCATTTGTCAGACCAAACTTAAGGAAAGTTTGCATAAGGAGAAAATAATCAACGTTTGGCTGAAACAGAGCACTGTAAAGCAAGTGATGAAAACTACAAGTAATTTAAAACTCACTTGGGCAGAATATTTTCTTGATGCTTGCCACAAATCAAACCTAGACTGGCAATCTTTCCGTGAAAGCCTCATTAATAGTGTTTCTTAACCCTGTCTAGGAGTGGAACAGTAAAATGTGTTATCGAAGACGCTTTATCCCATCCACCATGTCTGTATTGTTAAGTTATTGTAAAATAAGCCTGTCAGATGGCATCACACTTGCTTTTCTGACCATCACCGTGTTCTTGCCGATATGAGACTAATCGCAATGGTGTGGGGATTGTAAACGCTCAAGAGTTCTCGGTGAGAGAGGAGAATTCTAGATTCTGTGAATTATTAACAACTTGTTGTCCTACTTAGTTTTGAGTAACCTGAACATTGTCATTCAGGTATCACTGTAACGTATATAGCTGACTCTTCTTGAAGGTTTCTTCTGCCATGAAGGTGTTTGAATAAACTATTTTTGTCTCCTTTCAGCTGTTACCTTCTCCCTGGGTGCTCTCCTGGTGTGTATTTCTATTTACCTCTATGGATTACCTCGACAAGACACCACAAAAATCCAGCCAGCAGAGACTAAGAGCTCAAAAGAGAGACTTGCTGTTGTGTGACGCTGTCCATAAAAATGGACACACAGACAAGAGGAAAAAAAATGGACTTTAAAAAAACCTGCATTTTTTTTTAAATTAGCCTTAAGCTAGTCATGAAACGGTAGGCTAAAAGCAGAAGTTGGTTCTGTTTTGCGTCTGAAGTTTCCAGTGGCTGATGCTCGGTTACAGCCGAGGAGCTGGACGGGTGTTTTACTGAAGGTATTCTTCATTCTCATCAGACACTGGAGAGTCCTGTTTACAAGGAAAGCAGAATGAAGGAACTGAACACTCAATTGTATATAATGTATATAGTGGAGGGAAGTTGGTTCTTTGTGTATTTGATAAACTGTCTTGCATTTGAGGGCAGAAAATGCCCAAAAGCTTCATAAAAATACATTAAAAAGAGCAATTACTGCCAGCATTTTCTCTTAAACCAGTTAACCATTGCAGTTTGATTGATGACAGGAAGAGTTTCTCTTCTAGGTGATACATATGAGATGCACAGAGTACTTCTCCAGTGGTTTTGTAACAAATTAATAGTATTTTTTTCCTTCCCTGACACCACTCCACCAGGAGTAACCATGCTGCAAGCATTGCTTACCTAGAAGTGATTAGAAGCAGCACTTGGTCTTTGATTTAAAAAGTCAGAATGAAACACTGGTGTTTCTCTTAAGTTGCAGGTTTTCTTTCACTTCTCAAATGTTTTTTTATACCTGCTGCAGCTAGTAGAGGGGTATTCTGTTCTATTCTAGTGTTTGTCAAACCCCAGTTGTACAAGGGAAGGTTCATGTGTCTTTGTGTATCTCTGGTCAGTGTCACACTAGAAGATTTTTTTCTGTGCATTTTACATCTAAAACTTTTTGTGCCTAATAGTGTGATGCTTGAAAAGAGTTCCTGTAACATGTTAGGCTTTGATTTAATTTGAGTGCCAACTGTATAATTTCAACCTCCTCCCTCGTTTTCTGAGGCCTCACTTGGTTCAACCCTTCCAGAAACTGCAACTCTGCACTGAGGGAAAAGTGACTTCAGTGCTTTGGGCAACTCGTGTACAAGTGGAGTCAAAACCATGACTGAGTTTATATCCTGGTTGGATTCCTTCAGACATGAATTAACCATCTGGGTCTTACTTGAAAGTGGGGCACGTTAAACACAGCAGTATGACCATGCTGAAATTCTGTTCCAGTGGGAGCGGATGCTCTGCTGTGCCTTTTGCCAGCTGTTCTGTGCATGGGAAGAGCGTGTCACCACGGAGCTGCTCTGGTGGTGGTGGGTACAGCCAGGCATTTCAGAGACTGGAGCCCACCTGCATTCCTGTACGGATGACACTCGTCAGCAGAGTGATGCCACATCTGACTGTGTACGGTCAGGAGGGAGCACAGCAGTTCCTGTTCCACCAGCTGGGCAACAAACCCTCTTCTTCCTGGATATCACATCAGTGTGACTGAGGAACAGGATGTGACAGTTGGTCTTGGCTAATGTTACTGAAGAGGGAGTGCAGCACAACACCCAGGAAAAAAATTCTCTGGCGTGATCTGTTACAGTACATAGAGCACCTGTGGCTGTTGTACCATTAGGCCTAAGTACACAGTGGCAACCGCAGAAGGGCAGAGCTTTGATTGCTCAGGGCAGCACAGCTAATACCACTTTCTCTATCAGAAGTATGTTGTATTTACAAAGGTAAAGGCAGAGCAGTTCTCTTTTATGGGGAATGCCACGTGGACTAGTGTCTTAAGTACACTACTCCTACCAAGTGCCTGGGAGAAAGCCATTCTGACAACCCTGGCCTCCCCCAGCAGGCCGTGCCAGGCAAGCTCTTTGGGAGTCGGTACACTGGAGCACACAAACCTCTGAGAGCAGACAGCAAGCTTCCAGACTGTGTTAGCAATGATCCACAGCAGAGTATTTGTGTTCTTTTGAAAAAAAAATCCTTTTACTAAGAGATGCGACTTTACATTGCTCACAGCTTCATTACATTTGAGTTACAGGTGTAATGCCGAGAAGTTTCATTCCGTTGGCTAGAACCAAGCGTGCAGCTTGAAAGAGACAGAGCCTTGCCTGGAAAACAAGAATAGCTGTCAGCTTAGGGTATTGCTACAGAGGAGGAGGTGTAGTTCTCAGAACAGCAGTTAAGAGCAGGCTCTCAGAGGTGAGAGCACTGTGCACATCCTCTGTCCTCATGCAGGGCGTTGGGATTCAAAACCATGTCCTCTGAGTACAGAGTAACACCAGTGCTGGCAGAATCCACAGCAGCTGTCGATAGCCTGGTGCAGTGCCAACAGAGGGATGCTTTTGTCAATGAAGGGAATCTGGAGAGGGGTGTCCAGCCCAGTCTAGCACCCTCAGGGCAGAGCAATCAGAGGAGATGCCTGCAAGAGCTAGCAATGACTAAGAAGTGAAAATCTCTCAGGCATCAGAGGCTGTTACAGCCTGAGGCTACTGCTGGAATTCCTCCTCTCACTGTGCCTGGGTTAGAGGCTGTCAAGCAACTATGGGCTGCTTTGAAAATTTCACTCGTCCTTGTCAATGTCTTAGATGCTACAGAGCTGGCTGTTTGGGAAGGGCTCGACCAACCTTACTCCAAAAATATTAGTTCTTTAAAGCTGTCACAGTGTAAGATACTTAGAAATATTGTTTTAACTGGATAAGGAACTGAAATTTTCCTTGCAGGTTGGACTGCCTTAGTTGTTCTTCCCAAGAATGCATGGAAACATCTTCAACAGAAGGAATACCTGTAGCATCTAAGCTCAACTACAGGGCACTGATTTTTCTTCCCTTACAACACAGCTCAACACTTAAATGCGATTTCCTACCAAAATCAGGTAGGTAACTGCTTTTGAAATAGATAAAAGAGGAAGTAAAAAAGGCAGTATAATTACTGTATCATTTACTGAGCAGTTAAGGGGTCAAACAGTGCCTGGGGAGATCAGTAGAAAATAATTTGCATCTATTTGGAACTCCACATTAACAGTTGTCAGCCTCAGTGCTTTAGCTAGAAAGGCAGCAGAGACAACTTGGTATACGTAGGTGGCAAGAGGGAGGAGATTCAGTTATTTTCTAATTCTCTGTGTGCCCACATAACCACTGAAGAAAATAGGAATTAACCAGCAAGTTACATGCTCAAATGTTTACTTTTAAAACGCTCAGAAAGCAAGGTGATGAGAAGGAAAGGGGTTTGACTAGATTTGGAGCTTCTTGCAGAGCGTTCTGTTTTGGAAAGATCAGGCACAGCTCAGCCCTCTGAAGGCACAGCCATGCACAGCAACCCCTGCCACCCAGAGCGGTGCTGTCCCCGGGACAGCCTGCCTGCTGGCTCATGAGCGTCCAGGTGCATGTTCACCCAAGTGACTGCACAGCTGGGTTGGCAAAGCCCAGATTCCTCCAGGATGCCCTACACAGACTGCAGCCAGGTAACAAAGCTGTGCCGTACCTGGGCTAGTTCAGGGGCACTGCCTTTCACAGGAAGAGTTTTATGTGCCACAGCTGCAAGATGGCTGAAATGGAAAACAGTGAGAATGAGTAAATCTCTTGACAAGAGCAGTGCTATGGGCTACAGAAAGCAGCAGAACTGGAAAAGCCACAACTGCAGCATGCCAGACACATTTCCAACAGCCTCTTTCACCTTGCTGAAGGAGGGCATGGTTTTCTGTAGCCTGTGTGTTATCAGGGCACGGCATCAACAAAACGCTCATTAAAAAAAACCCCAAAACAATCTCTCCACTCCCTCCCCCCCAAAAAAACCCCAAACCAGTCTGGAAAGATCCTCCAGAGCCTGCCCTGTCATTCTCAAGGTGCATGATTCCTTACAACATCTTCCTGAACTTGTTAAAGGAGTCTGGGTAAAATTTGTTATCTGAAATTTTGAGATTTGAGAGCATAATATCAGCTCAAATCTGCTCTTTAAAGATACTATTAGTCCAACATGACTTTGAGTTCAGAAACAGGGTTACAGGCAAGTGATTCGTTTTTCTTGAAAGCAATTAGTTTCTGAGGCTCCTGGCTCCTCGATCTCTATTATTGTCCCACAAATTTACATCTTCCCACTATTTTTACTCCTGGAAGCAGTGCAGATGTGAGGGCTGCAGAATCAGCTCAGGAAAACCTGTCCTTACTGGACACAGACGCCAGTATCACCTTACCTCAGTGTGAAGAGGTAGCTGACAATGTGCTTCGGTTGCAGATCCTGAGAAGATCTATACAGGACCTCATCGTACCTGTGAAGAAAAGGTTCATTTGGTGTTAAAGGGGTAGGAAGGTGTACACAGATATAAGGCTCGTAAAACTTGCTTATGTCACACATGCAACCACAACTGCAGAATTAACAAAAATAATCTTCTGAACCAGACCTAAGCCATGTAATTAGCACTTAATTGATCATTTCTTCCTTGCTCACTTATTATCGAAAGAGATGATTGCTTCTGCTCCTCATCGTGCGAACGCTGTAGATGGCAGAGCTTAGGGAGGCAAGCTATAGCAAAGAGAACACAAGAATTGTATTTGCTTGTGAAACGTTACGTCTGGTTTTTTACATTTCAACACTAATTGTAAGTTCCTAGGAACAAAAAACATGTATTAAATAACCAAGACAGTCAAAATAGTCCCTTGGAGGATGTTGCTTTTAGTAAATGCAGCTTGAAATTTCAAGTAGCTAAAGGGAATCTTGTAGCATTAGGAAAGACAGAAACAAAGTGCATTTACAGAATCCTGAAATAAACTCAACTTATATAATACAATATCAAACTGGATACTGCAGGCAGAGTCATGGAGATCCATGTTTATTGTCCACGTGATCTGCTGTCCACTTGTACACATCATCCTCTTCAAAGCCTGCAAGAAGTTACCAACACCTCTGGGGCTGAACAGATTTCAAATTCTGTGCTCAGCTCCTAGCCCCATCCCTGCCAGCATGCACAAGCTGAGCTTTCCGGGAATCCTCCTCCTTTAAAGGCAAGCTGCAGGAGAACGGGGGAGCAAGCGAGTATGTTCCAAATATTGCTTTTTCCCTCATATGACTCCTAAAGTCTACAAAGATTTCAAGCAAGGACCCACCAGACAAGCCATGGCCTGAAATACAGCCATTTTTCTCTTCTTATTGTGCAGTCTGTGCCTGCTCAACAAGCTGACAGCAAATCAGAAGTTTATTTTAAGGGAACTGGTATTTAGAAAGAAAACTAGACAAACCTGAGAAGATGCTGAAGAACAGAGATGGCATCTGGCTCTTGCAAGCACGCCACGTTAACGTCAGTTAGCTGCTCATTCCCATTCTTCTGTTCTAAACTAAAATGTAAGAATGAAAAACAAATGTTGGATGAAAAACCTCTTGTTAGCAAAGCTGAACAAGAAAAAACAGTTATTTGTGTTTTTAAGAAAAAAGGGAAGGCATCTTCTGCTCAAGCTGAATGGAACACGCACAAGACTAGATCACTTCAACCCAAGATAAAAAAATTAAAATTTGTGCTAGCCACTTCATATCAGGAGGATTAGAGATACACATGGACAACAGGTCCGGAAGCTGATGCTAAAAGGACTAGGGATGTAGTTATTACCTAGTAATGGTAACCTGGTACCATCAATACCTAGATGATAAGGGAGTACAAGAGGAATAGACTACAGAAAGGGATCAGGTGTGCATGCCCTCCCTGAAGACCATCTCCTATCACCACTGCCTCAGACAGAACATCAGGTTGGTACAGACCTTTGGCATGGTCCAGGAAGGTATCTTACATGCTTTTATGAAAACATATATCCATCTCTGCATTAAAAATGCTCTGGCAGATCACTATAACTGATAAAACTGTTCAGACTGGATTCTTCTGAAATTATTAAAAAAAAGTAATTCAACATGTCAGGTGTTTGACCTGCATCAACAGGAAGGGGTCTGCTTTTAATCTTGGTTACCTACAGCAGGAAATAACAATGCTAAAAATACACTAGCTACAGTGGTAGCCAAAACCACCTAAGTTCTGTGGTTTGGTGTTTTACAAATGTGGGCATTTTGGTTTTTACATCAGTTTCCTTAATCCTAGGGCCACCGTTCTTCATCACTGACACCAACCACACAGAGAGGCTGTTCCTAGAACTGAGAAAGTACATGGGCACTCAGCCCTGTGCAAATAAGGTGGAAATTTCATTTTAATTGGCTTGCTCTTCTGGGAAGTCTCAGTGATTCCTATTGTAAACTCACACCTCTGCTGAAAAAGTGAATGTGTCATATTTTAGGAAGGAGTTAACACTACTACTTAACAAAGCAGTAAGCTAATAAGGTTAAAATACGTGTCAAACTGTACTTCTGCACATAAATGCTCCTCTTACCTATGGAGTCTGGCATGAGTGTACTGCAAGAACACGCCTGTATCTCCACGACTTTGAAGAGCTCGATCCCAGCTAAACTGATAATCAGATGACAGAAGGCCCCGGAAATCCTGGAACAATAAATGAATGTCACCTAGATATGGCTCTCCGTCTTGATTTTTAACTTTTCCAAGATGCAAGCACCTTGGGAGGCAGCTCAGTCACCTGAATTATTAGTGCTGCAAGACCAACTTTCTCTGCTGTCTCCGTAGGGTCTTCTATCTCTCTGGTTGCTGAAGAGAAACAGAGAAAAATAAATCATAAGTTTGTAGTAGTGGAACAACTCACTTGCTCAGGCTTGAGAGATGCCAATAAACCAGCATCTTCTAAAACTGTGAACTAGCAATATGGAAATTGTCAGAATGCATATGGCAGGAAGTCCAGGATACAGAACTTTCTTAAAAGCTGAGATACAGCTGTTTCAGATGGGCTTGTCCCACTTCCCCTAGTACGTGTAATGCAGATTTTAAGGTCAGAAGGGTTCATTACAACAGGCTAGACAGACTACACTGAATTCCTCTTCACAATTCAGACAGTCTCTAAGATCAGGAAGAGAATGACAGGGCAATTCAGATTTTTTTTTAAAAAACTTCAAGCGGTAGGGAGGTAGTCAAAGAAGAATTGTTCCAATGACTAATGGAGCATGGATTTACATTTAGGGAGTATTCACACCATCCATTGTAGATATCTAAATCGACTATAGTCAGAGAACCTGAATTGAGAGAATCACAGAATGGTTTGGTTTGAAAGAGACCTTTAAAGATCATCTAGTCCAACCCCCCTGCCATGGGCAGGAACATCTTCAACTAGATCAGGTTACTCCAAGCCTCATCGAGCCTGGCCTTCAGTGCTTCCAGGGATGGGGCAGCCACAACTTTTCTGGGCAACCCAAGTCTCTCAACACCCTCATCATAAAAAATTTCTTCCTTCCAATGTAAGCCTACTCTCCCTCAGTTTAAAACCATTGTCCCTTGTCCTGTCACTTACAGGCCCTGGTAAAAAAGTCTTACTTATAAGCTCCCTTTTATATAATGAAAAGCTGCAATAACAACATCTCCCTGGAGTCTTCTCTTCTCCAGGCTGAACAACCCCAACTCTCTCAGCCTGTCCTCACAGGGGAGGTGCTCCAACCCTCTGACCAATTTTGTGGCTCTCCTCTGGACCTGCTCCAACAGGTCTACGCCTTTCTTGTACTGGGGACCCCAGAACTGTACGCAGTGCTCTAGGTGGGGCCTCATGAAAGTGGAGTAGAGGGGGAGAATCACCTCCCTTGACCTGCTGGCCACACTTCTCTTGATGCAGCCCAGGATACAATTGGCCTTCTGGGCTGCAAGCACACACTGCCGGCTCGTGTTCAGTTTTTCATCTACCAACACCACAAGTCCTTCTCCTCAGGGCTGCTCTCTATCCATTCTCCGCCCAGCCTGTATTTGTGCTTGGGATTGCCTTGACTCTTGTGCAGGACCTTGCACTTGGCTTTGCTGAACTTCATGAGGTTGGGATGGGCCCACCTCTCAAGCCTGTCCAGGTCCCTCAGGATGGCATCCCTTCCCTCCAGCACATCAACTGCCAGCTTGGTGTCATCCGCAAACCCGCTGAGCATGCACTTCATTTCACTGTTTGTGTCACCAACAAAGATGTTAAACAGCATGTCAGTTCAGTCCAGCATAAAAATGAGTTTGCTTTGCACTCAGCTATGATACTAACCTTTAAACTGAAGCTCTAAGCTCCATTCCTCTCTGCAGTAAAACTGGTTTAGAGAGTCACCCTTCTATCATTGTGCCTGCCCCCCCCTTCTTCTTGTCCACTCTACAAGGAAAATTATTTCGATTACAAAAGCTGAGAAGGCAGAGCAAGGAAGATGCACAGTACTTAACCTCGGTTCATGGATTCAATGCAGCACTTAACTCCAGAAAGCACAAGAGGGGGCAGCATTTCACTAGGAACTGCTTGAATCTGTACTGCATCGAGAGGAAACCGCTCTAGAGCCACAGTGAATCCTGGGGACTTCAGAAACAGTCATGAGGCTGGGAAGATGACAAGGCATAGTTGCAGACAAGCTACAGTCAATCTTGTCAGGGAAAACTGTCAGAGCTACAAATCCTTGGGATGAAATCCGATTGTTCCCTGAACTCCAGTCCTTACCCCACTATTGACTGGTTTGTCCCTCCAGAAAAAAGCAACTGTTGTCCTCCACAGGCAGGTACTTCCTTCCCAGTGCAAAAGTATGACGAAATAATTTCACCGCATATTAAAATGTGCAAATCTGTAATTCAGGGAAGTTCACAGAGTTGCAAAGGATTATTTTAACATTGTTCATATTATGGGAGATAAAAGAAGTACACCGATCAGGGCATATCTCATTAGTCTGACGCAGGGAAAAGTGAAGGGTAGAAAAGATGACATGTTTTTGATCAACACAAAACATCAGAAGAAATTAAGACCTGAAATAGCTAACTTTTTGCAGAAGCCATGTTTTGCAACATCCTTGAGCGAACTTCATTTAGAACATCTTCCAGAAAAATTACTTCTCCTCTCCGAGTCTTCATTCCTTGAACTCGACCAAAAGACACATGCTGGCACCTGTGTTGAAAAGCAGCAGGACCCAAAATTACATTTTAATCAAGAGAAATGTTCGCAGTGTTTGTTCAGAGCTGGATTCTTACCAGGAAACATCAATAACAGCTGAATAAATAGCGCTCCAACATGGGAAGCTTGCTGATATTATCAGTAACTCTCATTTTAGCAACCAAAGCTCCACACTCATTATATAATGGGAAAATTATGATCAGAATTATGATAACCTGGTCATTTGTGTGCTCTAGGGAACCTCTTTTGCTGCGAGCTTTAGTACAGAGGACTCAACGTAATACACTGCAATAAATTGAGGATAGGTAGGATGTAGAGAGATCAAATTACTGTGGTAACACAGATCTGTTAATAACATTAGACAGGGAGTCATAATAATTGTATTGTGGCCACATTAAACTAAAAGTGTAATTAATCATTGCTAATGATAAAACATTAATTGTTTCTGCTCACAATAATCCCAAGCATTATTCTGGATCCATAACCTAAGGTAATTTTAGTGCAACTTTAAGTACTATGAAAGGAGGCAGTCTAATATTCCTGAAGGCTAAAATCCTATATTTAACCACAAAAGACATGCAATCCATCAGAGAGGAATATGATTTAGTCTGCAGATCCATTATTGACCTTTGCTCAGATTGCTAACAAGATTGGTAATTACAATGAATAACAGTGCAGATACAGTTCCCTTCAATAGATACTTCAAGCCTGAAGCATGATTCAAACTCAGATTCAGATCTCTGCTAAAATATCATGCTTCAAGAAGTAATCATTTAATACGTGCTCACACAATATCCCAGAAGCTATACCATAAAGTATTAATTGGGTCTTACAGACCACATGTCTGCTTGCACTCTGGAGTTCATTAGTTGCACACCAGCAGCACACCTTGTAGCTTAATTTCATTCAAAACACCTACATGATGTGCTACACTATCAGGGGACTCTCTTCAAAAAAAAAGAAAAAGGTATATAATGAAGATTCATAAATACACACCTTTCTGCCCAGTCATAACCCATGAGCTTCAGCATTTGGAACAAATGTTGGAAGTGATTACTTTGACTTTTATCTGTCTAAGGAATAGAATTGGTGCATATTAGAAAACACTCCGAGCTTTCAACACACAAACACCCAGCACCACAGATCCTGTAATTCACTGCCAGCAGAATTAAGACCTATGAACACAGGCAAGACTTGAAAAATGTAATAGCTGGAATCTATGGCAACAGGATTTTGCATCTTTTCAGAAAAAGTAATCTACCTTTTCAAAAATGTTTATTCCTAGTCATGAAGGCAAAGCCATGAACTGAAATGAAACCTTGATGTTCTTTAGTTTCACATAACCTGTCAGCTGCCCATTAGACAAAATGCCTCCATTTTCACTTCAGAGCCTTGCTCTTCTTATATTCCCATGTTTTTACATCACAAGACTTCAAGGTTCCTTTGCCTTAGAAACAGAACACCTCTTTGGGCTCTCTGCCTGCAGAGCATACTGGGTTCCTATTGTCTCCAGCATGATTTTCAGAGCTTTGCCTCGTAAGTCAGGTGCATAATTTTTTTAAAAAGTACAAATGATCACATTTTTATATTAATAATTCATCTTGTGCTCTTTTCCACTTCCACTTACTCTCTCCTATGACTTAAGGCAGTTTCTGATGGAAGTTTCATGTCTAACAATTATCTTTGTATGTGTTTCCAGCTACAGCTGTTGCTACAAAGTTCACTTTCCTACTTAGTTGCTTGGACTACATCACTCAAAGACTCCTTTATCCCTCCTTAAAAAACACTCCAGTGTTAACCAAATAACCACACTGTTTTCCTATTTGCTTGGTGTTCCAAGGCACAGAGTGTGCAGTGAGTGCTTATCTGCGTATTTTCTCAACTCTACCACTGCATCAAGCCTCAAGCACCTGCCTCTTCTTTCACAGTTCCTCATAACCTGCTCTGTTCCTATGTACTACCTCACTCTGTGCAGATTCACAGGCAAGGCTGACAGATGGACAGTGGTGGTCAGCATTTCAAACAAGCCCTTCCCAGCTCTTTGCCACGCACCTTACATATGAGAGAAGCATTCTACTTGCAACAAAGATCTCTCTTGCTAGAAGATCTCACAATGAACTTTACAAAGTTCAGATTAAGGCCAGCTCACTGTACTGGCCAATGCTGCCTCCTTGTTTCCTCTCCTCCCCTCTAGCTCTGAATTCATGTCTATTCTCCTTATAAAAGATCATAAATTCCATGGCAGAAACTGGTTTTGTTTTGTGTGCACAACAGCATGTCCCTCACCACCTGGACCATGATCTTATCATTTAAAACCCTCTTTGGAGGACTGGAGTCTTTTCTGACCTTGTGAGCAGATATTGCAACAAATCATGACAACACTCACTGAGGGGGAAAAAAAAAAAAAAAAAAAAAAAAAAAAACTCCAGTCCTTCTAAGACTTAATTGCTTCTTTGTGACTGTTCAGAGAGCAGGATTTCCAGCTAAAACTAAACTAAAAGCCAACTTAAGTTTGTAATTACTCGTCTTGACTAATGTATATAGAAATAGCATACAGAAGAATATTTAAAATCATTAACAGGAAGTAATCTAATAGATCATTTTTACAATCCTATAAATTCTCATGGAAATAAGAACAGGAAAAGAGAGGCCAAGATGAGAATACCTATCAGGCCATACAAGCTGAGTTCCAGGTTTCAGCTGGCCATCTGAAAATTAAGCCAAATCCTGTGGTTTTGGTATGCTGTGTTATACTGCAAGAAGCATAACAATGTGTATATTATCCTTGGACAATTCATGTAATTAAAAATGCACGAAAACCAAATTTGCTAAGAAGGTTGGAAATAAATAGTAGCAGTACCACGTAACTTCATCTCTGCCTAGAAGGAGTACTCAAAACATGGATGTGTAAGTAGGTAAAAAAAAGGTGAACCTACAGACACTACCATTTCATAAAACTATTTTTTTGTTCATAGGTTCATAGTGTGGCAAAAATAACACAAATGCTCAAAAAGAAGATTTGTATTATGAATAATAGCAGGCTTTTTTCCTTACAGGTCCCAAAATTTTATGTCTCCAAATGTAGTGTAAGTGGTTAGCTTTAAGGAAGGAGTTTGCAGTCTGACAGTATGGATTATATTTAGTCCTTCCTATGTAAAAGTGTTTTCGCCTCCTGTTTTGAGTGTAACCTTCATGCATTTTATAATGCTTTGGATATTTTGATCATATCACTGCATTTTTATGAAATAAGTAGGATTTTTTAAAATACAAATTGGTAAATGCACTGATTTACAGCACTACAACTAATAAACCAATTTAAAGTTCTTTTAAACAAGTTGATCTGATGTAAATAAGATGATCTGATGGAATAAGATTTAAAAGCCTTCAAATAATTTTCTTGTAACAAGATCAGGACTCTGAAATCAATTTGTATTTAATAATTAATGACTAAAATAATCAATGTTCTTATTTAAACCCATGAAGCCCTCACCTCTGGTAACACTGAGTAAAATCTTAACCCACTAAAAGCGCTGCCACAAAACAGCAGCAGAGCTCAGCCAGCCGGCAGTTCCACTCGTCAGGCTGACTATCCCACAAACTCTCCTCACCATTCATGCTGTCACCCTCTCATTTTATGACCCACTTTCTCAGCCCTCAGAAAGTCAGAAATGATAGAAATGCTAACCATGTTATCCAAAAACTATGCAATCTTAGCAAGGTTGAGAGAAAGAGACTAGGGAGGCTAATCTGTCATTTCCAACTTGAATGAGACACTGATTATAATGGTCACATCTGTCACCTTACAGTCTGGTTTTGCTGCGTGTCTGTTTGCACTAGGAGTAGATCAAACAGGCCCAGGCAAGCAAGTGAACAGTTACCGGAGTTCGGCTATGAGCAGCTAGTCCTCTCAAGACTTCCAGACTTGTTCACTCCATTATAGCTTAACATTCAGCCCACATCCCAATTTGTGCAAAGTACCCACCCAACTATTTTCTTTTTTTCTAATTGTTCCCTCTCCCTAGGTCTCTACTGTTATAACAAATACAAATAATTACCTACCCATATGAACTAGGCAGGAAGTTTCCTTAACTCTGAATGCCTTGCACCTTCACAGCCACACTGCTCTTTGATGCCAGTGAATGGTCCAGTCAGCAGAGCCAAAAAAACCTTCCACCAAAACCAAACAATTCCCCCCAAAAAACCCACAACCAAAAAAATCACAGCTCTATGACCACATGTGGGAATGACAAGCTACTGGAAACTTCCTGCAGACTGAAAAAAAAAAAGGGGAATGTGCCTTAACTAAAAGTTGTGCTTTAAACTATCTGGGTATTTAATTTTATGTTTATCAATCTCTCCTGCTCCCCTGAATCATGATATTTGCAACATTATATTGGCTCTTGAAAGAACTGTACCAGAGAAGATTTATGGGCATTACCAAACACATCACAAAGAACATGCCAGAAACCTGCAGATTTTTTCCACAGGTCATTAACTGACTTCACATAAAAGAGCAGAGTTTTCAATAAGTTTTTTTCTAAATCTGGGAAAAAGAAAATTTAAAAGCATCATGTGGTATGTCTTTGATGATACTAAAGCAAAAAAAAAAAAAGCTTCACACAAGTGAGGAAATAATCTTGCTATTCATTACTAATACCGTTGGAATTGTTAAAAAGCAAAATAATCCATCCAAGAAATATAAGATTTCCTGTCTACAGTTGCTTAGTCCTGACTGATTAAGCAGGACTTTATGTAAAATTTCTACATAATGAAACCAAGGCACTGTTCAAAGCCATAAAAATTTACACTTCAGATAAGCTATCAGGACTTTAGAGTAGACTTACATTCATTTTAGAACATTAATTTTTAAATTTCTAAATTAACATTTTACAATGCCTTATAACACTAACAGCTTTTTCTGACTTGATTAAATATTCATTAAACATCTATATAGAAAAGACAATGTCAATTGAGTTAAAGTTCCTTTAAAATGAATTGTAATGAATTTTTAAAATACATAACAGTGCCAGAGCTGATATTTTCAACCATTCTGTGGTTCATGAATTGAAACAGAACCAAGAAACACTGCCACACTGAGGCAGAGCTGCTGGCCCTAAGGGCATCTATTTTACTGCCAAAAATATTGTGCCGAAACCATATTGGGAGCAAGAGGCCCTCTGGATTACTGGTGAGAGTCAGGCTCAAAAGTGTTTGGTGAATCTAGAATTACTTACCACATAAATCATAGTATCCCAGCTATGCTTATTCATCCGGTCTATAGCAGCAGCAAGATCTCTGAAAGAGATAACGAGAAACTATTTGGATTTTCACTCAAACATACCTCATTATTTGCCCCTTGGGAAAATAATCTACTCTTACGGAGGGGAGAGGACTGCCAGATTAGAGGGATCCGTGTATGCCTTACACAAAAGAGGACATGTATACTGTGTTCATAACATGTGTTTGAAATGTTTTTTTAAACCACCAGCTACAAAAATTACTGAGGAAACATTTCTTATCCACAGAGTAAGTCTGGTCTCTGCCTACTGAGACAATCAATAAACTGGGAGACTGATGACAAGGCAGGGAAACAGTGATAAAATTGATGGTACAGTGCTGGTGGTCCACTGAATCAATGAAGACATGGCTGAACAAGTAATTTTTTTTTGCATCACACAGTCAAACATTTTAAGCACAGGTCTTTCTAAAACCTCCATTATTTGGAAAGTGCTTATTAGATTAAGAGATTCCAGCTTTCTTTTCAAAGTCAGTAACTGGAGAAAGTGTTATGGTTTATGGAAAGAGGAGACTCACTAACAGACTGTTTAAGGGGAAGAAAACTATTTAAAAGCGGTTGTTTTTCCTGAGACATTTTCATTCCATTGTAGTTAAATTGCTAGTTCCAGTTATCATTACTCGTTAGTCAAGGTGTTCCATCCCAGAAATAAAAAGCTTCAAAATCTGTATTATCAGTTACAAATGTACTCATGTACAAAAGTTTACTGGCAAAATAAATGGCAATAAACACAGATGGGCTTACTTGCCTTGTTATATAAAGAGATGTCCCATCACTACGCATGACAGTGGAAAACAACGAGAGGTCTTTCTTTTCTGAAAGATCCACAATTCCTGTTCCTTCTCTGTAAGGTGAGAGAAAACACTGAAGTAACTGCAAGCCAGATCCAATATACAGGTAAGTTCAGGTAAGACAGAGGTAGAGGTCAGAAGCAAAACAAAGGTCTCTTGTCATGGAACCCCCTCACTCTAGACAATCTAATTCTTTTCTTTAAATTACTGTCTCCTTTAAGTATTTTTGGAAGACTATTCCTCTAAGTTTGTTGTCACCACTGCTGATGCTAGGGAGCTGCCCGCATCCCATGACTACAGCTTCCATCCCAGTTGAGCCAGGCAGCTCCTTCATCAAGGCAAGGATCTCATTTAACTGCTCATTAAATGGCACATGCAGCTACCAGACTAATTAACAGCCTAAAAGGCCATGAGGAGTTGAACACTATCATTGTACTTAGTTTGCCATGGCCAGGCTTCTGTGCTAGCCACAGAAAAGGCAAACTTAATTTTTAACTGTGACTGCACAAATCCTGTTGGTCTTCTAGCAGAACAGTTTCCAAAACCATCTAAAGAAAGCTATTCCCCTCAGCTTACATACAAACCTCACTCATCATATCTCATTTGAAATGCAACTGAGATGTTAAGTAAACTATACCAACAGCTAGAATGATGGGTTCATACGTTGTTTTCTGAAGGAGTCCTTTATCCTCCAACATCTTTAGAACTTCCTGGGACTTCTCCTGGTAAAATGATTCTCCAGAATATTCATCAAAGTGCACTCCTAGACGCTGAAAAGTTCCAAGAATATCAAAGAAGGGTAACATTGTTAAGATTGAGGCTAATTATTTCTTCAGATGAAGTCAGATGATAGGTCTGTGTCACAGGTCAGATGGAATGTAAAGATTAATTTTTTTCCAGGAAATGTCACTTCATTGTTAAAAGGAAAGGATGTTTGGATTTGTATTTAATTGAGTTCTGCATTAGAATTAATCTCCTTGAGTTGAATACAGTGTTGATACTACGTTCATGTGAAATAGGAGTAAACCAGAGAGAGCAAATATTAAAAAAAATCATGTAGTTCTCTAACTTGCTGTGCTGGAGGTGAAATCAGTGGACTGCAGAGAAGTTACATGGACTTGAAAGCAATCCTATTTTAAAAGGATGCTAAAAGAAATAAAAAAAGCAGGAGCTGCTCACAAACACTGCTGAGCACTCAGAAATCACCATTACAAGGAAGGCTGAGGGGACACCTAGGAGAGAGAGATAGGATGACCTTAAGTGTCAAAACTGAGTGAAGTGTAATAGCACAAAAGACAAGGCCTTTAACTGAGGGCAGCAAAGCTGTCAGACCATCAGCTCAATAATTATTAGTTGAAAAGGAATTGGGAGAGAAGGATCTAGCTGTACCAGTCATCATGTGATCAATGATGAGTGACCATCATGACGCAGCTGCATACACAGCCCAATACCCACTTCCCCTAACAGGTCAGCTTTCCACTAGAATTATCAAGGTTGTGTCACTTAGGAGATCTTAACTTAGAGTACTTGGCATGAATCCAGTGATATGTTTCAGGGAAGAAATTAAAGCACAGACAGGTTATCTGGATTACTGAGGAAGGGGCAGGCCATTTCTCTTTCATCTTTGCAATCAAGGATGAAATAAGACATGACCAATTTCTACAAATACATCAACAGGAAGGAGAAGGAAAAGTGCAAGTTTAAGTAAAGAATAATATTAGAAGAAGGAAGTGGTATAAAATGAGTCACAAATTCTTTGAAGCTGTGAGTCAGAAAAAAAAATGGGCACTCATTCCAGAATTTCATTGCAAGAATGTGGGAAAGAGAAACACTAGCTGGCTGTCAGATGGACTCAGTTGGTTCTTGAGTGAGATTACACAGTATTAATACCAAGAGCCTGGATTCAGTGAAGGTGTATCTCATTCCTGTTTTCGAAATTCATAGGATTCATTTTGTGGTCAGTGGCACAAACACCTCCCACAAAACAGTGGACACTGGCTCCATTCTTGAGACTACAGTATGCAACAGATGGCTGTGTATTAGCCCAACTCAGCCTGCAGGTAGCTTACACACTGATTACTGTTGTAAACTCCTGCTGCTGTAATTACTTACATCCACGTTAATATGCAACATATACAGCTCTGCATTGTAACATTAAATCTAAAATGTGAAAACATAGTTAACTCCTAATAAAATTTATTACATGGAAACTGTTAAATATAGTGGGTTGTTGCTGACTTCAAAGACAAAGCAAAACTGAACAGTATTTATCTAATGCTGATTTGCTTTGTTGCTTAGCACCATACTCCTAGCTTCAGGGCTCCTGAGAAGGGAGAATTAGTCTAAGGGCCCATTACATGGACTCCATTAAATAAAACATATCTAGGATGTCAGAAACTAAAGTGGTGGTCTGCTTGGATGGTAAATCAACTACTGTGCTGTTTCCAAACAGAAAGGGGGATAACCTGGCATATTGAGAAACATCTTCCCCACAACACTGTCAAGTTTACTGGAAAGGCAACACACTGAAAACATTACAGCAACCTCTGTTCCCAAGTCGGTTCACTGCTTGGCAGTTTCTTGGATGGAAAGGTGCTGTGCACCGTAAATTAGACTGATAGAGCAACAGATAAGAAGAGACCATTTTACCAACAACACAGAAAAAGCAGTGGATAATTTGTACCTTATAAATTCTGACATATTCCTCAATAGTGAAGTCTCTAAATTGTTTCCAAAGCGACAATGTCTCCTCATCGTGTTCCTCCAGTTTTCTAAAGAAATCCTTAGCCAGGTTTTTTGTGTTTTCATCTTCTGCTGCTTTGTTAATCTCCACATACACCTAAAATATAATGGCACTGAAAATGTTGAAGAAGTATAATCCTCTCCTCCAATAAAAATAAGGAAAGTTCTACAAGAACAATACAAAACCACTTAAAGATGACATTCGTAACATCAAAATTTTAAAGCCATGTTAAAGGAACATATTTCTTATTTAAAGGATGAATGAGTAGTCCAAAATCCAATAGGAAAATGTACAGCTTGTCCTGAAACAAGACTAATGCCATAATTCCTCTCTGCTGTTGCTGTCTGCTTCCTAACCTTGAAACAACAGCAGCAAAATATGGAAGAACTAATTTATGAATGAAAGGGAAACCATCACAGACTTTAAAATCAGAGACTTCAGAGGACCACAAAGTTGATAGTTATAACAACTGCACTGCCTAAAAATGAGATAGCAGTTGAAGTAGCAAAATCCTAAATAGACTCGACATTTTACAAGCTCAACCCCGTCCCCTGCCCCCAAACCCATCTCTAATCCAAAACCCCTTACTTACAGTACTCTGCACCCATAGTAATAGACGCTGTCTCCCTGTGACTGAAGTTAAGCATATTAATGTCAGCATCTGACTAGACACACACATATGCACTGTCAGTTTCCTAAAAGTATTACAAACTCTTGTATTAGCCAAGTCAGGCTCTCCTGCATTAATACATTCCTTTACATCTAAAGGCCAACTATATTTCTCATTTTCCACATATAGCATCCTGAAAGCTCATGGAAGATTTTTTAAAAAGGTGAAGTACTATGTGAAAACAATTAAATTAACTAGTGGTTACACTATGTATTTAGACCCAAATAGTTCAACGCTGTTTAACTTCCAAATCTTTGTAAAAATTCTGATCCCCAAATCATTGCAATCTTGATAAAAAGTCAATAATTATAAAAACTTCACTCCTGCAATGTTCAGATGAGTTTGCCAACAGTACCTTGCTTGAATGGGTTCTGCCTATTTAAAAAAAAAAAAAAAAAAAGCTTCTACAGCAAAACTCTTGAACTTTTCACCTTCCTTTTATGTCCCAAGATTTTTAGAGATTGTAACAGGCAGTACTGCTGACAAGCCTCAAAGATTAATGTTTGCTTAGTTCTGCCACAAAAAAGAAATTTGAAGTAGAGGGAAAATTCAACCCTTTCCAAGAACAACGTTCCCCCTCCCCCATCAGTAGATTCACACATTCTAACACCCTCCCCACAATCTTTGATGTTAGAAAGCAAAAATAATGCAAAAGGCATATTTGCATCTGATTCTTGACCAAAATGGAACGTGCAAAAAGGTTTGTAAAGGTATGTTCATCTATACATTTATTTCTATATCAATAGTGCTATGAAAATTTTCTTTTTAAACAAACTACAGGAAAGTTTAGTTTCACACAATGGCAGAAAAAACCACCACTTTGAAACATGTCTCAGTTTTTTATATAAACCAGGAATATAGCTAAAATTTGGGAATATCTGAGAAATTAATTTGGTCTCAAACAACTACTGTTTTAGAACTTTTCACAGCTTGACTGAATACTCTACACTTGAAGGTAATATTTTAAATTCATAAAGCCTACATGCTCCTGCAATAGATGGTCTTTTAAAGCTTTAGTGCAAAATTAAAGTATTGGAAATTTGAAGCCTAAGAATGGATTGAAATTATAAATAAAAATTAAAGAATAGGCAGCAATGCAAAACCACAAGAATGTGAATATTTCTTGTCACCTCTTTAAATCAGTCCTACAGCTTTAAAACACCTCCACTTTGAGAATCTATCCATTTTATTGAGCAGGCCTCAGGAATGAGGGAAAATTTATCTATGTCAAAGAAGCAGGCAAACTCTGGAGGAGCTACTCTGCCACATAAACAATCCGCCTAATATGTATTCAGCTGTAGGGTATCCAAGTATTCAAACAGTTTGTTCCTTTGCCAGTAAACAGATTTATGTGAAAGCTACCCTGTGACATACTGCCTGAACAACAGCATCAGCAATAGTTCCCATAATAAGCTCAGAGGGCGAAGCACAGCTCAGCTTTGTACTAAGAGAACACTTGATGGTGCCACACAAGAACGCTGACAAAGCCCCATTAACACATGGGATCTTTCTTTTAAAGGACGAGGGCTGAACATCAGCCATTCAGAAGATTTTGTCACCTATCCTTATGATTGTTGGATTTGTGCAGGTAAGTGCATAAGTGATGTTCTCTCACGTATCATACACGTTACACCCAGCATGGCTGACTTACAAGTATCAAAAAATTGACAAAAACCTGTTTTGTTCATAGCACTGTACGAAACAAGAAGAAATAAATACTAACTCAGATTATATTAGGCACAGCTGAATGGAGCAAACCAACAACCAAAACCATATTGGCCCTGGAAAAACAAGCCTTGTTAAACTACCTCAATTTTTATTGCTAACCTCAACAGTCTACGGACACAATTTTGTCCCTGACCCACAGAAACACAATCTACAGCATTTGCACCATGCTAGTGGGCATGGTGCGCAACTGAGAAGGCAACCTCCCGCAACGAACCAGCCTTCCCTACTGCTGAAAGGCATGTCTTGAATGCCTGTCAGCAGAAACTGCACCTTCTAATGCTCCTGGCCGTTTCACACTCATGGACTTTGAAAGAAGAGCATTCTGCAGAGCCAGAACAGTATTCTGGGAAGTGACAGTCACTCCTCCTTACCTATATCTGCTCAGGTTTCACATTAGAAACCAAACACTTTAAAAATCCTTTTCCCCAGTTGAACTGTGAATTAAGCAATGGAAATTAAATATTACTTATTCTAAAAATACTAGCAACAAGAGGATTCCTACACCATACAGGCCACTTCTTTTCACAACTTTGGATACTAAGCATCAGAAGCGAGACTCCATGTCCACTGCAGTTAACACAGTGAGGTCAGTGGTCACCTATGCCCTCGTAAGATGAGATAGTTGATACCAGCCAAGCTGGCTGCGGTGGTAGCAGTAATCAATGCAATCTAAGTATCCATAGGATTACCTGCCCCTTACGTGGCACATTTTCCAGCCCAATGAAACCTGTTGCTGCTGCCATGGCCCAGGCCAGCACTGATCCTTCAAGCAAGGTTGCTTAAATCCAACATGAGTCTCATCATGACCATTCTGTACAAAACTGAAAACTAGTTAAATGGACTCTGAAGTCCCTAGTTGGTCTTCTCTCAACTTACCTCAAAAAGGTGTTGTAAGGGACTGGATTTCAGCTTTTCTTTGTTGCCAAAGCGCTGGAAACCAACACCCAATAAGCCTTGAATAACAATTAAATACAGAGTTAGGTAATAGCCCAGAGTATATTGTTTTGTTCAGTTGTTTTCATCAGTATAATCTCAACACTACATGTAATAAAACAAATGTCTTACATTTTTAAACAATATAATGGTGTATGCTACAAAAACAAAGCAAAAGCATAACCTACTATTACACTGCATTAAAAAAAAACCCAAAACCATAATAACTAGAAACCAGTAGGAAATACTGTGTTGATTTTTCAGTTCCTCATAAATGGAATTTGTGTTTCTGGACTTGTGGAGAAAATTATCTTTCACACAGCAACCAGCTGTAAATGAGAAGCCACACAGTGGAAATTGTTGAGCAACAGAACATGCTCAAAACTCCTTGTTCTGGTCCCTCCCTTAACAGTATTATCATTTCAAGGACAATACAAACTGGGACACAATATGGCATTCCACATACCACTCATGTAATATTTTCAAGGGAACTTTTTGCTGCATGCTGAGAATATGCAGCTTTTTTTCACATACCCCATTTGGCTTTAGGACTTTCCAAAAGCCATCTGAACAGGCAAGAAATCCAAAAGCCAATCTTTTTGTCTAAATCAAAAGATCCCATTAACTCCCTCAGTAATCTAGCAAAATTAAGCCTGCAGCTTAATTTTTTGAGGCTGCTTTTAATGCTATCTTGTTCCTCTGAGCTGACAAGGACCAGGACTGATGTGAAGACAGCAGCTGAGGAATAGGTACACAGGTATCCCTTTGAAAAGTCCTCTCCAACTAAACAAATAGCACTGTCTCAAGAACTTCCTTCTTGAAAACACTGAGTGTGATAGAAGCCATCACAGACTTTGGTAAGGAAAAGAAGTTAGGGTTTAGGAAACATGATCAGTCTAATCCTACTGAAAGGGAGTTTCTTTAAGGACAGCTTGTTCTATGAGCAATCAGAACTTGATTTCTTTATGACCCCTCTTAGATATTGGTGTACCTACACATTCCACTTTTCAATGCTGGCTTCACACTCCAACCCCCATCAAGACTGGCAGTTTTTGTGCAACCCAAACACATCCTTCCACGTTGCTGTCTTCCCCAAACTATCACCAGCCCTTGCTATACTCATCAATTATTGGCAAGATGCAGCACATGTTGGGATTGATTCAGACTTAGATGTGCTGAATGGTTTCTGGCAGGCTAAACACAGAAGTTAACTTTCTCTCCCAGAGGGCACTCCATTGTATTTCTATCCCTACTCAGCTGCCAACTATCCCAATACCAAAAGAAATTTGTTCTCTTAGAGACATTTTTCTCTGTCAGATCTGGCTGAAATTGGCCAATGAGTTCAAAATTTATTAGGAGCAGAGTGACAGGAAGACAGATGGACAGACAGCGTGACTGCATAAGCTTTGTTACCTTAAGAAACCTGCCCCAAAACCGCCTAAAGGTTGAGGACTTCTCCGCCATGTTTCAGCAACGTATGTTTTCAATTATCACATTTTAAAATCTCTGACAATAGCAACTGTAATAGAAATGCTGATGGATTGTTAATTATAGCACTGCTTCTGGGAAAGGACCTTTATAATAATATTCCTATGCTATAATTTTGTGAAGCATGACTACATTATTTTGCTATAAAACCTGTCATATATTTGAGCTGAGCCAGCCCAAAGAAAGAGGTGAGCACCCATTTTGATAGAAAACAGTTGGGACTACTAGGTCAAAACCATGATTCTAGCAGTTGTCCACTGGACAACATACATACGTAAATAACAGGCATTATGATCTTTATACCTTCAGGGAACTTTGTATTAAAATACATAAAATTCCTGATATTCAGATTCGGGAGTACAATTTAGTGTCTTCAAAGATAGACTGAATGAGGTCAGTCAAGAAGCCCTTTCAACACATTGCATTTCATTGCTTAATTGTCATTGCCACATATATTCTACAATAACATAGCGATAAAATTATGTCTAAGGGGCAAAAAGGAATTAAATATGCAATGATGAAATTATTGAATTTTAGGTGAATTCATTCTGTATTCAATTCCTATGAAACAAATCCTAAGTGAAGCAAAGCTCTGCTGTAAACTGTTTGATCAGGAACAGAATCAGGAAAGATGAGCTCCACTGTCTAAAATCCAGGAATTTACTCCAGAAGGAGAATGGGTAGAACTGAATAAATTTTAGTTATGTTATCTACACTGCTGAACCACAATATGTAAATGCAGTATTTAGGAAGAGTATTCACACTGTGTTTACATTAATAAAATCGATTCATTAACCTCCCTATGAACAGTGGTACCAGTGAAACTGGAGAGGGCTGCCTAAGGGTTGGGATGAGCAAAAGTGACTGCTTAATAAGACATTGCACTTTGTGTTTGCCATTTAAAAATAGATATATGGACACTGTTTTCAGAACCTACTGCAAAAGATGTGGGGGACTTTTATAGTTTTCACAGGTATACCAGTTTTCAAGGACAAAGAAATGGGCATGATGACATTTTTTAAAATGCCTAAAAATATGTCAAAATCCGCTTTTGGAGGGAAATCAGAAAAGGAAAATATGGATCAATTTAAAATGAAAGATTAACAATAGATATCAACAAAGCTGTGAATCTTATGGATGGGTCAACTGACATATGCAAGGGATATTTACAGAACCAGCAATTGGACATAAATAATCTCTGGTCAGGGAATAAGTATCAAGCCACGCTGGGCTGCACATAAGAGGATTTTTCAGTCCTCACTTATCTGATGAACATTTCATAAGAAGTGGGAACATGTACCTGTTTGCAGGCAAATGCACATGCATACAGGATTGGTAGTCTAGGGCCTATTCACCTCCACATTCTCCACTTACACACCTCTCTTTTACTACATTTTAAAGGGAAACACTATATTTTGGGGGAAGTGTTGGGATATCTATAAAGACACAATCACTCTGGGCCTCAACTTGCCAAAATGCAGTTGCTGTGGAAGTTAATTATGCTCTATGAATAATGAACTTGTTTCCAGAGGGAACATAAAAAAACAGATTAAAAAATGCCACAACACAAAGGCAACCAAATATAAAATCCGCATTTTGTTACAATTATTGTAACAGGTGTGGCACAGGTAAGTTAGCAAGCTTACCACAACTGTTACACATGTAAAATCTGAATAAGGAAGACAGTATCACAGTAGACATGCAACAGCTATGATAATATGTATGCATTTGTTTGGAGGCAGCTCCAGAAGTCTGTACAGCTGTGAGAGCTCCTCAGGTATAACTAGCACACTCAGAAAATATTTATACTGCCCTTTAAAAACAAACCCCAAATTACACATACATAATCTGAGAGAGGAGCTGCTGAGGGATGGAGGCACTGTTGGGTAAATTTTCACCTGTTATTTCTTGTACAGAAGTATAGGTCACACTACTGATGAAACAGTCTGGATTGTTTTGTGTGTATTTTAGGGACATTAACTACACATTACACGCATGGAAACACAATTATCATCTTTTATGAACCCAGAGTGAATCCAATGGGCCTGTAAAAATTGAAGCCAGAAACCTAGACCATATCATACACGAGAAACAAATATGAAAACATACCAAACTGCATGCCCCAGTCACCAAGGTAATTTATTCTTGTTACTTCATGTCCCAGTGCAGCTTTGAGATTTGCTATAAAATTCCCTGGTAAGGAAACAAAATTGGTATTATTATTGAGTTGTAGGTAGTCTCTCTTCCCAACAGAAGAGTTTTCAGTTTGTGTATGATCTGTATTCAAAATGAAGAAGTAAAGCAAACAGATTAACTACTTCACAGAATTCGCTAAAATACTTCACAACTAAAAGCAATCGGATTCTGAGAAGGAAAAGAACATCTGGGCATTTGAAAGGTGCCATAAAGTGTCTCATACAACAGTGATAAAAACATACACGTGCATGTGCATGCACCTACTGCAAAGAAAATGAACATGAAAAACACTTTTTAAAGTCTTCTTGTATTCTCACAAACATGTGGCAGTATACATAATTCCTGTTACAGTCAGGCAACCTCATAGCAGCAGGTTAAGGAAGTACTCAAATTCACAAACTGCTGTTAACTGTGACGTTTTATGAAGAACATCAAGTCCTGAATCTCTATATACTGCTGGAGCAGTACTGAGCTCTGCAGTTAACACACCACGTGCCTGGTATGCTCTAAACTTACCACATCGCATAAACACGTCTTGGTTCTAACTGTTATTGCAACAGAAACCCTTCATCTTTCTCCTGAGCTTAGCTACAGCCATAGAATTACAGAGACAAAATACCCGCATGCTTTCCTCTATTTTCTTGTGCTTTAAGGGTACCTTTTATAATGACAATACTGATGTAAAAGAATGCAGAAAGCTTTCTCTTCTTCTGTTATTATAACACCATATTATAGCTTGCAATTACTTTCAATTCCATTCTCTGTAGCCAAATAATTTTCTTACTATTGGACACTGATCTACAGAACTATTTTTGAAAGCGGTTTTTTCCATACCAAAGGGTCCAGAAATGGAACATAAAGAGACAAAAATATGTAATTTCACTCAACTATCAGTCCATGAAGAGGCAGAATTATTAACTTTATGTAATTAATAATTATATATGATGCATTAAATATAATTTAAAACTAATACATTACTAGCTGCACAGATGGTGTAGGATCTTGTGCTAATGACCTACTGGTTTTTATTGTGAGAGGGAAAGGAAGGAGAACTAATGTTTTCCATATGCCATTAGAGTACTGCACAACAAACTTATTAATTATTCCATTACAAATGACAACAGCTGTGTTAGTAATACTGGCATAAAGTAATTAACATATAAAAGCAAGGGTTTTGCAAGACAGCCACCAAGACATAACTACCTGACTGCTCTGCAGTCCAGTGCAAACTGGAAATTTAAAATTCCAAGGACTCTCATAACACCTCAATGCAAACTGCCCTGGGTGTCTTTGTCAAACAATTTTAAACTACTTCATTTAATGTTCACAGTCATAAAACTATATTATGTGTGACTTAATAAATCTGCCAGCAACACATCATGCTCTTTTCTTCACTGCACAATGAGCAAAAGGTTTTTAATTAGCAAGCAGAGCCTGACATAGCTACTCCAGCAGGAGTGAAAGGTTGGCAGTGTTCCCCTGGCAAGTGAAGCAGGAAGACAAAGAAGCCCTTTTAGGAGGCAGCTAAATGCATACCTACCTATTATCGTGGAACGCAAGTGTCCTATGTGAAACTTTTTGGCAATATTAGGGGAGCTGTAACAAATTTTCACAAATAATGTTTGTTCAATGTACAAGACTGCCAGATCACCAAGTCAAAAGAAGTCAGCTCATGCATATAGCAGAAGAACGAAAATAAACCCACAATTTTAAATTTCCCTTAAAATTCCCTGATTAGGTTCTGTTCTAGACAGCAAATTTTCCCATCCAGCCACCTTTTTCTCCAATATCAGCTAACAGCCAGTGTTACAGGGAAAAAATACCCACAAACAACCCCACACCAAAGAACCTCCCAAAATCCAACTGTACTAGTGACAAAGGACTTACACTACCTCCTCACTTTTTACATGTTTCCAACATATGGATCATTCTCTTTTTACCTTTATTAGAGATAAATCTCATACCAGAACAGAGGACTTATGTACAAGAATCAGCAGCTAAAATCACATCTTATTCTGCCAACAATGGCCTCCCAAAAAAAGTCCTCTGTACCCACAATTGTTTACCCCTGATAATAAAATGGAAGTTCAGCTATGAAAATTCACCCTCCAAACTGAAGCCTAGTGCTTATTTTCTGTGACTATGGAAGCCTCCAGAGGGAGTATAAGAGAACAAAAATTTTTATACACAGAGATCTGAGTCAGCCACTTTTTATTCCATGAGCAGCTGACTGTAAACAAAATTGCACTGGGCAGAAATTTTGTGGCCAGCAATTGAAAAGATTTAGCAAGACAAATGCCTGGCTGCTTTAGCAAGTTAGGGAGCAAGGCACTAAGATGAAAAAATAAATGGGTTAGTGGCTGAAAATTCAGATTATGTTTCTTGATAACAAAATAAAAGAAGCCTCCTTAAAAACCGAATGGTACAATGCACTAAATGAGAATATTCTTAGTGGAGGGCAATGTGAGATATGAACTCTTTAAATAGCAAAAATATATTCTGGGAAAAAGCCTTAATTCCCTAAACATAACTTATATTCTACTTGGTAAATATACCAGAGTATCAAATACAGCTAAATATAATACTGTAAATACAATTTACCTTCACAGACATCATACATTACAACGATGAATATCAATCAGCAGACAATGCCATTTTCTCAAAGGACTCATCACGCACACTCACCTGAACTCAATCACTGCCTTTTGTCTAGGCACTGCAGAGAAAAGTTCACTTTTCACTCCATACTCTGAGCCATCTTTCAACACCTGCTGCAACACAGTCTAAACCACAAGGAAGACACCCAAAAAAAAGGAAAATATGTTTCAGTAACAGAAAGCATGATTGGGAAAACTGTTTACCAATCACACAAGAGTCTGATCCCGCAGCCTTTATTCACATTAGCAATTAGGTGGCTGGTCTGCCAAGCAAACAAGATCTCGTATGCGGATGAAAATACTGTTAACTTTTGAAAGCTGTATCTGATCAATTAAAAAGTTGGAGAAATTATATGCAGAGGTTTAGGTGAAAATCAAGGCTGATTTTGTTGAAAACTTAAAAGGAAGGGGAAAGCTTAATTTTTATTATTTTTTTAGTTACATAACATGAAAGGGCAAGAGAGTAACTGGAGGCAACTGGTGGGGACCTTATGTAAAGTGAGAGGGTTCTCACGTAAATAGGGCTCTAACCAGGACCCTCACCTCTCCTAATTCAGGTAACACATTTTAAAATAAAAAGAGTACCTTGTGGAACTATAGATTTGGATGAAAAAGTGGGAGAGCTTATGAGCAGTAAACTTGAGTATTTACCTCATTGTGCAGCCAACAGACTTTTTTTTTCTTTTTTTAATTAATAAAAAAAAAAGCCACACACCATACCTCTGGGCTCCCTCAAAAGTGACTTCTTCCCACAAGTACATCTTATCTAGGCACACTTTGAGGTGTTTGGCCACTTCTCTGAAATTCCTATAGGAGTCCTGTCCTATACACAAGATTTTTGTCGAGCAACTGATTGATAAGCATGCCTAAGTATTAGCAATTTGCAAGAAGAATGTGTCTTACCATTCAGGGAAACAGGACTACAAGCCTAAGTGACTCAGTGGAAGTTCTGATAGGAGGAAGGCTTCACCAGTATTAGGTAAGACCTGATTTCCTACATTTCACATGTGGTTTTACATAGAAAATACCTTTCTAAGACAACAGTAAGCATTCTATACTTTTATATTGAGAAATTTATTTATACCTTAATACACCTGAAATATAGTACTCACCTTTGCTAGTAATTTCCTGTTTATTGTAAAGTTCACTGTTCCTGGACCGGCACTGATTTCACTCACTACACCATCACATCTTAGCTAAAAGAACAAAACAAAACAGAAACTCTATATGAGAACAGCTAAATTGAAAAACAGTAATTCAATCCATTACAAACATTAATTTAATCCACTACAAACAATAAATGTTTTTTATTGGTTTGAAGCAATCACAAATGGATCATTTAATCAATCCTGTTGGAAAAGGAAAGATTTTATTTCCAATTCATGCTTAATAGCTCTGAATGTAACTCAGCCTAAAATGTCACACATATGTTTTACTTCAGTCCCTGCATGTGTGCCGTCTGTTTTATTTTGACTGGGAGCAGTAGCTGATCTCTTTGTACACACAAAAGCTGTAATAGATTTGGCAACTTACACAGTACCTGACAGCACTGTAAAAAAGGAGGGGGGGAACCCATCAAGATCAATGCCTTAAAGAAAACCTCAGATGTAAGTTTTGGACTGCTGTTTCTTGAAGTTTCTGACTTTAATTACAATGTTCTGCAGTACCCAGTGATACAAAATAAAGATGGTAAAGGCAAATTGATTAAAAATTTCATTTACAATTTGTATAAGGCACTTTTTGAAAATTCTGAACCCACAAAGAATATTTGGGCACCCAACTCTTAATGTCAATTTCTGTCTCTTCACAGGCTGCCAGTTTTGGATCTCAACCTGTCAGTTCGAGAGTTTCTTATTAAACAGGATGACTTTCATAGCCAAGAAATGGTCTCCAAAAAGAAATTAAGAGGGATGGAAACCACATAAAAGATGACACAATCACTTTATCACTTGGTTAGTATCTTTGAGAGAGGCAAGCTATACCTTTCTACTGAAGCTCATCAGCATGAAGAATAAATTCTATTCCCATGCTAGGTCTCCAGCTCATGTGCTAACATAACCAGGAGATGAAATCATGGTCAGCCTTGAAGCTCTTTAACCTTCACAAGCTCCAGCAACAACAAATGCCAATGTTTATTCACAAGCTACATTAAAAAGTATTTCTTGTATTGACTCTGAAATTCCAACCTTTTCATTTTACAAAAGGTTCCTTTTTACTTATGTTACAGGGCAGAGAGAAAACAGAAATTCCCACTGGACTTTCTCCACACCATTTGTTCTGCTAAACGTTGTTCTACATAATCTGTCATTTGTCATCTTGGTGTTTTTCATCTCTCTTTAATATGAGTCTTATGGGGCCTCTCTGTAGGTTTAACAACCTCTCCTCCAAGTCCCCTATGGTTCTTTAGTAACCAGAGCTCCCTGTGCCTAAGGCTTGGACGAGAACGACACTATGTCATACAGGGACATCAAAAACCCAGGACACAATGTCTCCTCCACAAAGAACAGTCCAAAGACTAAACAAGAATCAGCCAGCCAGATCAAATCAAAAGCCCACAGAAACAAGACAATAGTGACCTTTCTGACAGACAATTCTCAGCATATCTGAGCATGCTACGTTTCATTTAGTATCATGTTGCCATTATTTAGGCTATTTCACTCAACAAGAAATACGTCCATCTCTTCTGCCTACCCTAAATATCTGTATTTCAAATATTGCGACCTATTTCCTCAGAAGTGACTAAGAACATACTATTGAACCTTGAGGCACTCTGTCAACCATTTATCACGACAAAAACTGAACACTGTTTACATTCTTCTGTCTCTCTACTAGTTTTTGATGTATGGCCAAATTTTGCTCATTTCTACACTGCTTACATTCTTTGTGGATGACATGATCAGTCTAAACAAATGACACTAAATGCATCTCCTTTATCCACTACCCAACACAAACCAGTCTAAGAGATTAATGGATTTTTTTTTTCTTTGTTTAACCAGCATGGTCTATTCAGTTTTGGGGCTTATATTGATAGTCTGTTCTTCTTTACTGTTACAACTGCTCTTCCGCGTGAAGATGTAGCACCAAGTGTCACGGGTTTATTTAATGAGCCACAAACAATAAAGGAGAGAGACAATTTGCAGTTTTCTAACCACTGGGCACAGCTGCTGTTTTTAAAGTGACAGACTAGACATAAGGAAAAAAAACATTGTTACCGTGATGTTAACAGTCATTGGAACAGATTGCCCAGGGTGGCTGCCAAATCCTTGGAGGCATTAAAAACTTGGTAAGATTTCAAAACTCCTGGGCAACTTCATCCAAAACCCCTCAACAACCTGCACTGGGGAGACTGGAACAGCTTCCCGAGATCCTTTCCAACCTGAATTATTTTATGGTTCTAGATCATGTACAACCTGAGCAACCCGATCTAGTTGAAGATGTCCCCGCTCATTGCATGAGGGTTGGACTAGATGGCCTTTGAAGGTCTCTTCCAACACAAACTATTCTGTAATTCCATTAATTTTCAGTTGTTTCGAAACTTTTGGTTGTACATCTGTACACCATCAGCTCTTCTTTCACATGAGTCAGAATATTCATCTGTTAAAAGAATGCACCCAAAATACAGACCTCTTCAACACATCAGCAGTGAAGAATGAAATGGAGAAATAGTTTAGCTTCTCAGTAGTATTACAATTGGTTTTATTTGTCCTTTTAAACTCCTGATCATATAGCAACCCAACTGATTCCTTCTCGAGATTGCTCTTTCGGATGCACGTGAAGAATCTTGGTTGTGCTTTCATTACCCAATGTAGCTCCACTTTGCAACCAACTTTGTGACAACTTCCTAGCTTATACTCCTCTTCATTGGCATCAGCAACACATTTGTAGATTGTAAAGGACTTTTTTCAGCTCAAGCAACTCCTCAAACCTTAGCGTTACCTTTCTGATTCCACTTTTGTTCAACTTTATGCATGCCAACTTCTCCAAATTTTTATTCCTTCCCTTCCTTCAAGGTGTGTGTCACTTCTGTAGACCTTGTTTTGCATGCTGCTTCTTTTTTTTATGCTGCAGTTAGTCTTAACGCCTCAGTTACTGCCATTTCCCAGACTAACACACCTGAAAAAAATGATGTTCTAAGAAACCTCAATTTCAAGCAGCTGGATTTGAAAATCTGGCCTGTCTGACCCACAAGCTAAATTTCTCCATTGCCATCCTGGTGCTGGCTTTTGTCATCTTTGATTTTTCAAGCAACTGCATACTCAATTTTTTCCTCAAGTTTTGGGCAACAGTACAGACATGGCAAACCCTTTAGATACCCTACTAACTTTACACATGTTATTTACTCTCAAACTATTTGAAAACAATAATTTCACAAGAACCTCAACTAAAACTGCCACTCAAGCTCCTTGTGAAGATTCTGTGTACAATTACACGAGGTGCAGTCATTAAATTACTCTGACCCAAAGAGATGAATGGAGAAAGAACAGCATTATTGTTGCACCTCTAGTCTGTAAGTTTGTTATTTCATCAAATATGTAAGATTAATGCATTAGCATACCCTTTCAGCTAGCTTCTCCGCTTGAAGCTGAAGATCTTGTGCTAAGGAATTACTAGAACTGTCTTCTGTTACAGAAGCAATGGAAAGCTGGAAATCAGCAACATGCCTGAAAAAAAGAATGGATAAAAATCAGAAAAAAATAATGTTGAACTGATGGTGAGATTTGGCAGATCCAAGCTGACTCTGCATGTGACAACTCTAACTGCAAGCATAAACCTGAAAGTTCACTATGTTTAGAAAGCTGCAACAGAAAGCCAAATATTACCTTGGCTTTAACTAAAACAATCAGAAAGTAGATATGGTGAGAACAGCATTTCACAATGTAAAAAATCTATGCTCACGAATAAATGTAATTTACTTGCTAACATCACATGGCTCAAGCAGGACACTTTTAAGAAAATTCATAATAACTTCACATTGGTTCTAAGCAGTTTCACCTTCAGATTGTTAAAGCTGAAACATTTCCCATTCAACCATTGCCTACAATTTGTACAGCTTTTTAAGCAATTGTACTTGAGTTTACTTGAAAAAACACAGCGATTTAATTAGATTTAGGCATCTTCTTATAATTGGATTGCCCTGCTAGCTTAGGTTTGTTTTTTTCTCTATGTCTGTTTCCTTAAAGCCCTGTTAAGCTCTTGCAATAATAAGCACAACAGAAAACAATAAAACATGACATGACATTGTAAGATAAAATGTAAACACTACCGTTTTTTGGAGACGGGAACTGCAGATATGGATTTTATTAAGTTTTCTGGTGGCAGACCCAAAACCTTTGAAAGCTAAATTTGAAATAAAAGAACAAAGTAGCATAAGCAAAAAGAAAATTCCAGGAACAAACACTGCTCCCTGTTTAAACACTCGTGGGGGGGGGGGGGGGGGGC
>WKFP01015156.1:1120901-1144106 GCA_011057875.1 Pterocles orientalis
CGGGGGGGGGGGGGGGGGGGTGCATCACTTACACCCTCACCGATTAGTCAGGGGAGAAGGAGGCTGACACCACGCCAGGGCCTCACTGACCAGGTACCATCGGCTGGACCCTCGCCAAGGGGAAGAGTTTCCCGGTTAATCGGTCACGGCCTGAAGCCCACGGGGCGGGGAAACCGAGCTAACGCCTGGCTGGACGCCTGCCGCGGGGCAGGTGGCTGTGAGCGGCCTGTGAGGGGACCGTGAGCGGCCTGTGGGGACCCTGCTCCCGCCAAAGGAGGGAGGGCCGGGCCAGGGGAGGGAAGCCCGCGCCGAGCCTCGCGGCAACGGGCCGGACCCACTGTAAGAGGCTGGGGGGGGGGTGTCTTGGTGAGGACGCAAATAGGAATTCTCGGTTATGGCGCGCCCCTCCTCCGCGCAAGCTGCGGAAGGGAGCGGCGTACCTGGGAAGCGATGCTCCTCCGAAAGGAACAGGCTGCCATGGCTGCGCCGCCAGCCGGAAGGTCGCGGCCACCCCTTTCCCCCCCCACACCTCCTTTCCGGAAGCTGAGCGCTGCCCCTAAGGCTGGGTCGTACCATTCTGAGGCCGGGGGTGGGAGGGAGAATGAAGAGCTCATTGGTCCCCCTTTGCGCGGAGGAGGGGCGCAGAGGCAGAGGGCTGTCCCACTGTGCAGGAGAGGGGGGAGAGCCGCGAAGCGAGTGCCTCAGGCCGGAAGGCTTCGCGCCGCGCAGGGAGCCGGGCGGTGCTCGCTGCGCCGAGGGTCAGCGGCAGCCTGCGCGGCTACTGCCCTGTGGCTGCGCCTGTGGCGGGGCGGCTTGTCCGGCACCCGTGCGCTTGGGGCGACATGAGTACGTGCTCCGTCTCCAAGGTGAGAGGGGGAGGGGGCTGCCCTCCAGCCGCCGCTCCGTGAGGGACAGCCGCCGGGTTGCGTTCCCGCCATGCCGGGGCCGCCGGGCCACCTGGGGCCTCGTAGCGCGGCGGGCGAGCTGGCTGGTGTGCCCTGAAGCGCTGGGCGCTCCCCCGCCTCGGGCTGGAGCTTCGGCCGACCGGAGCGGTGCTTGCCGGGCCGCCTGAGGCGCGGAGCTGCCCGGTCTGCCTGTGGCGTCCTGCGTCTGCCCCGCTTCCCGCCTTCAGCCGCCGCCGTTTCCCTCATTCCCTCATGTGCCCAGGCAACAATAGTTATTTTGGCTGATTTCAGTTGTGCTCTTGTTAATTACTGTTCTGACACGTTGTGCGTACTGCAGCAATAAGTAAGGCCATAGCGTAGCTTTTTGTGATGGAATTGTTCCAGAGTGTTTACCTGGGGCGTGTCATTGGCTTTTGTAAGTGACTTAACACTCCTTGCACCTTTTCTATGCATCCCAGCCTCTTGCTTCTTTTGTTTCTTTTGTTTTTAACTGAGATTGTACTGAGAACTCCATGAGTGTCCCCTCAGGGAATCATTTCCTCTTAATGCTAAAGAAGTGTAAAGAATCTGCTGCTGTTCTAGTTGATGGTTGAATTTAAGAACATAATAGAAAGGTGAAAAAGCTCCTCCCAAATGTACTGGGATACTGTTGCCACTAGTTTTCCAGCTTGAAACAGTAATATAAAGGGACAACATGCGAATTGATGTTCTTAAGATGCTGGCTGTTCAGTTCGAATTGTTGGTTTAATGGAGCACTGAATTTAAAGGAGAATAAAGTGGCCCCAGGAGCCAGTCAGATTGATGCTTGTGTTTATATTTTTTTTGCTATTCTCTAGGGCTGCTTTGTTTTTAAACCCAGTCCCAAGAAGAGAAAGGTGTCTCAGAATACAGGTTAGTGCATTTTGCTGTATGTCCCTGTACTTGGGTTAATCCTGGAAGGCTGATTGCATCTGATTGAATATTGTCATCGCTCTGTGAGGATTTCTGTTGCTCCTTAATGTTGATATTGCTGAAAACTAATTTCTTCAGAGGAACCCCAGCAAATTGTTGGCTAGTGTAAATGTTTTTTTCATCACCAGCAGTCAAGATTGTATAGCTTAGTCTTTGCAGATTTTTTTTTTTTTACAGGAGAACAGTTTTCCATGCTATCATAAATTGTTTACTGACTGACAAACTATTTATCTGAACAGTCTGAATGAGCCACTTTTGAGCTATGGGAGTCAGAAGTTATATCCCATTACTGAGTCTCATCATATTCTTCATAGTTTGCCTAAATTTCTTGAGGAAAAGAAGACAGAAAAGCCATTTGTGCTAATTACATGGTTTCTGTCCACTAGTGTTTGTTATATATATTTTCTTTTATCCAGGCTATATGCTGCATATGCAGGTCTCTTGTCGTTTGAGGAAGACTGAACAGGACTGACTCTTGTTGGAGCCAGAAATAATGCTTCTTAAATAATTGTTGTTTGAGACTCAGGAAACTTACTGTTCTTCCCAAGTTCAACTTTTTTTTTGGGCAGCGTCAGAGCTATCGAAAGCTGTGACAATTTATATTTAAAAAGTGGAGGGGAGAGTAATAAGGCCAGGTTTTTGTGGAACTCGCCACAGATTCATTCATTAGCAGGGGGACTTACTGTAACACCTACTTTAAAAATTAGTCCCAAATTATTTTTTATGTGAGAGTTGGCATATCTGTAGCTCAGGGAATGAGAAGCAGGTAAACAGAATCCAGTCTGTCATTCGGAGTCATTGCAGGATAAATAAACCAACAACCAAGATGTATGCGCTTAAACCACACTGAAATTTTACCCCTTACTGGATATTATGTTTTCATTTTCTCAAGATTAGTAATGCCTGGTTAAATCCTACTGAACATGTTTTTTCTAGTTAGCAAATGTTTTGAGACAGAAAAATAAATTTGACTGAACTACCCCTTAAGGAGAGGCAGAGGGGGGCTGGTTTGACTGCTCACAACAGTTGGTTAGAATGGTGGTGTAAAGAAACGGTGCTTTGATGTGCATCTTTCCGGTTTGGAAGCCCAAACCTGTCAAGTGTGAAGTTTCAGGTGTGAAACTTCACAGAATCTATAGTTGATAATACCGTTGCACCCCACCAAAGGCCTTCTGTGCACCTATGGTTTGAGTTCCGGTAGTACGAAAGGAAAATTATGACTTGTTATATTATCAATAATGTGGTGGCTGGATTTTCTTTAACTGAAGACCTGTGTAATCAGAATGGGTTATGTATTTTAAGTTACTTTTCTTGGAGGTATAAATGATGGTTAGTTTAGGGGAAACCATGAATGAGGATGAGGGATACCTCTTGTTCTGCATTTACAGAGCTGTTTTGGGTCTTTTTAATGTTTTGGGGGGTTGAATGTGCTCGTCAACTGATTCTTTTCTGAAGATAGGACCAGTGCTGATGCTCCATTGAACGGCCACTAAAAGGACCTTAATGACTAAGAAATTATTTTTTGTATGTTGCCTGTTAGCAACAGTTAGCAGGCTGTTTACTTAACCTTCAGTGTTTGTGTTCTTCCAGGTGGTGTTAATGAAGCATTAAAGCTACACCAGGCCTGCTGAGTGTATTCTGGGAGTATAGGGATGGTTCCAAGACTGTGCTTTTTTCTGTTTTTTTTTTTTTCCTTTCTTTCTTTCTAGGGGAAATGTAGACTGTGTGGATGTGGGAGGAAAAGCAATGAGAAAAATCCCACCCAGTTCTATTAGTTTCTATTCAGTCTCCCATTTTACTCCCAGCTCTCTTTCCTTCTTAGTTGGAAGCTGGTGGAGAGTTTCTGTACTCACATCTGTGAGGCAGAGCAGCACCTAGGAAGCCAAATATATTTGGAAAATGTGCCCAGGTACTTTTTTACCAAGAAGGATCTGATTCTCCTTTCCTGTTTCATAGTGAGCGTGTGTAGAAGTGAGAGGCAATTTAGAGGCAAGCCAGAAATGTAGGCCTGGTTTGTGCTTAAAAGTTTTGCTGGCATAGTTGTGTTGGTTAAATGTATTTTAAAATAATAAATAAATCTGTGTTTCGTGTAACCTGACAGTCCTTTCCCAGTCTGCTATCTGTTCTTGCAAGCCTTTATGGTTCATATCTGCCTGTAATAGTGAAGGAGGATTGAATATTTAATAGGTGAAAAAGACCCACAGAACTTTCTGAAGCAAGGGAAAAATTTTAAAAATTTTGTTTTAATAATAAAGACTGTTTGCTCTGATTTAGCTCACCTGGGACTTCAGATGGAAGTCCTGCATACTGAGGTAACAGATTCTGCTTGTTCCCTCACTTATTCTATCAGATAACAGCAGTTAATTAATTGGTTAAGAGAAAAGTCATCTCCCTCAGATATATGCATATACTAAGATGTGAGTTTTTCAGTCAGGTGCTTTGTTTTCTTCTCAAAAGTTGTTTTGTTTTAATGATCTTGTTTGTGCTTGCCTTTGCTTTCAGTCTTTCTAGATAATGATTTCAGGAAAAGAAGTGGTGATTCAGAGGATGCTGAGTTGCGGTTTATTACTTGTCAGTCTTTATGGAATCAGATCAAATCAGAAACAGAGGTGAGTCTGGCACCTAAGACTAAAGTAGTGGTTTGCATTTATAACAACACTGCTTGCTGCTTTGTTTCTGGACATCTTATTTTTTACGTGCTTAAAAGGCAGTTAGTTAAAATGATAAAGGGGTGAGGAATATTGACTGAAACTGAAATCCCTGTCCAGAATATAAAATAGTAATAATAAATCCATCAATTACACATTACTTCTGACCACACAACTACAGGCTTTTGATGCTTTAACCTGCTGCTTCGAAGCTCTTCTTACTAATTGTCCTTTTTATTAATTCCTGGCATGCTGCTGTTTTCTCCTTTCAGTTCAGTTACATGCTTGCCAGCCCTCTGAGGATTTTAGGTTACTCTTGACCTCAGTGTTGCAGAGTTCATAACAGCCCAGGATTCACAGTGGATTGATGTGAATACAACTGCATGGGTGTCAAATACTGAATGACATGGCTGCAAGCATAGTCTGTTAAATTAGTACAGATAGTGTCAGTGGGGTTGTCTGGTGGAGATCAGAGTTAATTTCATACTGGACTGTGGCCTCTTAATTGTTGTGTGTTGGGTAGCTTGCTGTTGTTGTGTCCCTATAGCCAGTTGGCTTGTATTATAGTATTAATAATTACTTCCATACAGCAGGGATTTCCTCTTCTATTCAGTGTCAAGGATTCTGGGCAAGTATTCTATATTCCTCTGCCTGCTGTTGGGCTCTAGACATTTTGAGATTTTTTTTTTCCAAAGTTTGTTTTGGAATGTACAGTACAAGCCAGATGGATGTAGCTTACAATCTGGGCCCTTGGGCTAAACTCATAAATTCCTCTAATTCTGTTCCTACTGTTCCATGATCCAGCTCACTTTGACGAGTCAGCACCCTTTTCAAACTGTAGCTAGCCAGACTGAGCAAAGCAGTGCCGGTGCTGACTATAGAGAACACACAGAAGTCTGTGGAGGCATACTTGGTATCTTCCTGACAACTGCTTCAGCTTGACAGGTTAGCTGGCAGCATTGGCAGTAATGTTGGCAGCTGCACCAGAAACTCCCTTGTACAGTCGACTGTAGGGAAGATGACATTCTGTAGTTACTTCTGGAAGACATTTCTTGGATCTTCTTTCTTTGACACAGTGTTGTCAAGGCTTTTGAGACAATGCTTCTACATCACCAACAGTGCCTGCAGGATTTTTAGTTTGAAGAAGCGTTGTTTTTTTTTCCTACTGCTCTGTAAGGATTTCTCCCACAGCAGCAGGCACTGTAGCAAGACACAGCCCATTGTAGCAAAAGCCTTAACTCTTTGGTAGCTGCCTCATCACTGCTGCTAGAGATGGCCTTTGCCACTTAATTTCAAAATAAGTTCACTGATACGTGTGTCACTTCTTTTTGCTGATAAATCTTGATGATTTTATTTGGGGCAGGGGTTTAATCTTGTTTCTGTGTTCTAGAGTATATATTGATATCCTGAACTTCAGAGTATAGGGGTTTTTGTTGTCTGTTCTAGCAGAAGGCATATGTTGGATTACAAACAGATTTTCAAAGGCACATACATAACAAAAGAAATACAAAATGCTTCTACGATATATCTGCCTTTAAAAATTTTATCTCCACCTGTTTTCTCTCACCTTTCCATATATTCCTGCATATACATTTTCTTGTATGAAAATCATCCCGAAAGGCAAAAGACAGTGTTGCAAAGGTGGTTTAGTATTTTTTCCTATAAAACATACTTAATGTTTTCCTTTATTTTTTTCTTTAATCCTGAATTAGATTTGGAGGAGCTGAATGTTTGTTCTCATATAGATTTATCAGAAAAATGTTTACAGGTGTTCTGTCAGCCAAGAGGAAATAATAGGCATTTTCATGAACATTCTTCCAGAAGCTAATTATAGTGTTGTGTTCCTCCTATATCACTTACACTTAGTATGTTTTTTTTTCCCTCCTTTTTTAAAGCCTGTTGCGTGACAACATAGTTAAGCTCATTTGCTTTCCAAGTTATTGTTGAGGCATGAACCAGAAGTTCCAAGATGGGAAATACCTGTGTTTGCCACACAGTGAATAAATTAGCATATTTATACTTCACAGGAAAACTTTGTGATGCTTACAATTTTCCCCTGAGGTTTTAAGCATTAAAGTTTACACAGGAAAAGGAAGATATTCAATAAATAAAATCTCTGTGTGTGTGTTTACAGCAAATACAGGAAGACTTGAATAAGCAGTTATTTGATAACCTAGTGAATTTTTTGAGGCGGTCTCATTCCGAGTTCCAAGAGAAGACAGCAGAATGGACTTGTCGGATGAAGTCCAGAGAAATCCCTACTGCAGCTCTTGTCTTAGGTAATTTTTTAAAGACATACTTTTATGTACATCTGCTTAAAACTGACACAGAGCTCAAAGAAGAATATATTGCTTACTTCCAGCAATTACTGTGAGCACTGTCAGCTTCAGGAATGTTAACAGAAGAGATTAGGCTGGGAGAAGGAAGTAGGATAAGACCTCCTTCCCTTTTGTCTGTGTGCATAGTAGTGCAGTAAGCTTAACACCCAAAAGTCTGTCTTAGGCAGCTAGCAGTGATTTGTTTGGGTTTTTTTTCCTGATGCACTGGAGATGTTTTGATTCTGTCCGTGTTCCTGCTGCCAGCATGCTTGGTGGTCTCTGTGACTAACCATGCAATTACACAGCTTCTCTCTCCTTGATACATGTTCTTGCAGTGCATCTGTATGTGTAGGAAAGCAGTGTCCTTATCATGGAAAAGGAGCATTCTTTCCTTTTTTCTTCTCCACCGACCATTCTGCTTCCTTTCAGAGGGCTGTAACGGTGATCCTACACCTGGTTCAAGGCAGCCTGATTGCATTTTCAGTGGATCATATTAGGGAACCTAAAATCAGGCCTGTGCTTCAAATTTACTGTGTGAGCACTAACAAAGCCTGGAAGGTAGTAGAATGTGAGAAGTTTCTGCTCTGAATATTTCTGGGGAAGAAGCTGTGAATTGCCTTCTGGAGGGGCTTGGTTTTTTGTTGTTGTTGACTACGGATGTTAACAAAGGCAGTAAATGTTGCATAGATCATAGTAAATTCAGACAGCAGTTCATTGCTAACTAGTAGTAATTTTCCTCCTTGCATAATCCATGAGAGGATCCAGGTCTCAGGTGTATGCACTGCTCGTCTTCTAGAGAAGGTGAATTCATTTTCTTCATCTGCAGGCCTCAGATCACTGTGGATGGCTTCTGAGGGTGTGAGGAACAGAGAAGTTAAAAAAGCTATCCTAATCCTTGTAGGTTTGCACCCTTGAGAAACCTTGCTTTAAAAAAAAAAACACCTGAACTATATGAGGGGTCTTTGCAGTGATTCACTTTTCTTTAATCAGCTAGTGTGTATAGTCTTGTGCTAGTTTTTTAATCTTTACTCATATATGAGGCAATGTTTTTCATTCGTTCCTTGAATATTTCAGGTAGCTTCTGGTTTTTGTCTGCTGTTCAGTTTATTGTTCGATCGTTGTAGTCACAATCACAGGAGAAATGCCCTTAAAATTTTGTCTTTTTTCTAGGTGTAAATGTTACAGATCATGACTTGACTTTGAGAAGCCTCTCAGAAGTCCTTCGGGATAATGTTACTCCTTATGTAGCCCTGCTGGAAGCCAAAGATTGCCCAGGTAAATACTGCAATACCTTTGCTGCTTCATCTGAATAAGCTGTCAATTAACTACAAATTCTAGTTTTTTCCACCAGATGTAAGAATAATGGGTTGGAGAGATCTTGAAGACTTTCTAAAGATTTGCTCAGTCCCATGTTGACGTAGCAGTAATGCCTACTGTATTTTAAGATGTATCCAGTTCTGTTTAAAAGGATGAAGATCAGAATACTACTTAATTGTAGCATAAATGTCAAGAGCATGCTGCTCAGTGTACCGCATGTTGATATTGTAGGTTGGCTTTCTTCTTGTTTAATTGGACAATGTATGTATGCATGACACTTTTAAAATGCTTACAATCATATTACAGTGAGGGAACGGGTAGAAAAAAATTTTGTCTCGCTCTCCTTTTTAATTTTTAAATAAAAAGATTAAAATCACGGCAGCATCCCCAGATCTATGGATTGGCTGCCTTATTTATGTTTAGGTCACTAATAGCATGTGGCTGGAGTTCAGGAAAGGTACAGGGCCAGCATCTTAACCTGAATCATTCCTTTCTAGGCAAATTAATAAGATAATTTTTATTGCATTAACAACACTCATATCGTGAGTACTTTCAGATTTTCTGGGGTGTGAGTTATGCACTGTGGAGAGAGAGAACGAGAATAATTAGAAAAGTGAAAAATAATGAGTGATAACTTGGGATAATTTTTTAGAGTATGAGTTGGAGAAGTGTTACTAAATAACCAAATATCTTCACTATGTGTCTGAAAATGTGTTGTGAAGGCATAAAAAATTTGATACAGAAGCTGATGGGGCAGTTGATGAACTGCTGTATAGATGTGGACTCACTGGAAGACGAGGACTCTGTGCAGGTTTCCCAGAATAGAATACGTTGTTCAATGACTTCTCTTATCAACTGGTATGAGAATGTAACAAAGGTATGATTGGTTTTTGGTTTTTTTTTTTTTTGTATCACCAGTTTATAAAAATGCCTGACCTCTAGATGCTTTTGAAGAAAATTGATAACTTAAATTTCTGTGCTGTAGTGAAAAAATGCCAGAGGTTAGCTTTTCGTTTAATGCCAAGAAATAACTGAGATCGAAGTGATTTAAATATAAATCTGTAACATATATAACAAACATGGAGTTAGCTTCTGATGAGGTATGAATGTCAGAATTCTGAAAAACAAGCAAAAAGTACTATTTTATCATATGATTAAGTGGGAATTAGAAGCTTAGAATGCAGTATCAGCTCCATGCCAGATGGTTTTCTCCCAGCAGTGCAGAGATGTTGTGTTTGGTAAAACAAAGCTTTAAGAAAGATCAGCCATCTAGGGGAAAGGCATCGTATTAGTGCTGATGTGCCGTTATGTCATCTGCAGCCCACACTGCATTGACAAGCAGTAAGAAAATAACTTTGGAAATGCTTTTGTATCTTTGTATTCTAGCCATTTTATGATTCTATAAGTTTTAAGTGTTATTTCTGTCATGAATAAAAGCAAGAACTGATTTTATGATTACTTCATCAGAGCAGTGTGCTAAATAAAAGTTTGAGTGCACGCTCTTTTTGTTAATGGGTAAAGATAAAGGAAATGGGCAACGTTCTTGTACACAGCTCAAATCTTCTCCCTCAATCCCAACAGAATTTCACCAGTTCTGCCTTGCAAAGCTATTCTTGTCTTTGCTGGAATGTGGGTTTAAATAATTTGTTTATTCTTTGTACTTCCTGTTGTGCCAAACAGAAGGAAGAAAAATTGCAATTCTAAATGCTAATAATAAATACAACTGTAGCAAAAAGTCAGTCATGTCACTTTGACTTACAGTATGATACTGTGAGTCAATCTTTTTATTTTCCTGCCTTTTGTTTATTAATGCATAACAAATGACTTTAAAGAAAACAGATTCTGAAACTCCAAGCAAAAAAACCACTTCCTCTTCTAGACACTGGCAATCTCCTCCAGTTGTAGTTGTATTCAAAGATTTGGAAAGTTTCACCACAAAAGTACTTCAAGACTTCATAGTCATCAGCAGGTAATGTGGTCACATTAAGAAGTTTAGTTCTCCGCTCTTCTACCCATTTTCTATTTGCAGCTGTTGTGAAGTGTAACAATGCGGCCAGTGGAGAGTTGGAATAAAATATTGATACTGCTGCTTTGCAGCAGTGATTGAGCAAAAACCTATTTGCTAGGTTTTGGGGATAGATGATCCTAAAGCTAACTTGAGACTGTGAACCAGAGTGCCTAAGGGCTCTGTTGAGATATTGGGTGCCTGATTTAATTCTTGATATAAGAGAATTTATTGGTACTAGTTGTTGTAGAATTTGTGATCATGAAAGTAATTTTTTTTAAGATGCCTAGATTTTTCTTCTTATAGACTTTAAAAATTGTTTTCAGGGTATTTTTTTTTTTCTATGACTACTGATGTAATGCTGCCTAAAGGTTACTAGCTTACTAATAGGAGTATATAAAACCTACCCAGATAATTTCTTTGTGTTGGCTGGGATCTGTAATGAGTAATCAACTACTTCAGGTGCTCCTGTGCTTCTGTTCCTTAACATGTCTTCCTTAATATCATCTCGTGCATTCTAATCAGAAAGCCATGCCATTTTCCAAAACAGAGCCTCTTACATTTAGTCCCCAGGTTGAAACTATGGTTGCAGCAGAATTGGGGCTGCTGTTGTACAATTAATTCAGCTGCAGCATGCACACCTGACATCACCTCTAAATAAAGCTAGGCAATTTCACCTGATGAGACAACCACAATAAAAATATTTTTCTACTTCATATCTGGAGGATGGGTTCTCTGGGGAACATTTCAAGAAGTAAAATCAGAAATGTACAATTATCTGGAAATAATTAGGATGTAAGGCAGAGAAAAATGAGGTTTTATTTCTTTTATTTTGCTTTTTGTGGCAGTACTTAATTACGAGCATGTGGAATGCAGATGAAGAGCAGTCCAGGTCTCTCAGTCTACTATTTGTCTCTTCAGAAAAAAAACTGGAGGATTCAAATGATGATATAACTAAAGATTGTCTTGATTAAAGTAAAGTAGAAGAAATGTAAAACAGAAGCTCTTTGGAGCAACATAACACTTGGAAAAAGATCTTTGGGATAATTGCAGATATTAGGTTTGTTCTTTCTGTTTCAGTCTTAAACATGTTTAATAATAAGGGTGAAGTGGGTAAATATGAGAGGTTCTTCTGATTTGTTAATCACAGGATTCAGTTTCTCTCTGATATTATTGTAGGTTATCAACAGTGGACAGTAATATATGAAGTTTATTGTTTTTATGTTTAAGTCTCTAGCAATGACTTTTGAGGATTTAGAGAAATAATTGTGGGATAACAGTTAAGACACAAAGGTCAAAAAGTTGATGTGGTGGAAACAGAGGAAAGGAATAAATTGTCAGTTTTAACCTAGATGGTGTTTAGGATAGCAGAATTTGTATCTCCTTGAAACTAATAAAAAATAGAAAATAATGATTAAATAATACTGAAAACATTGTATTGTTTATAATTTGTATGCTGTTCACAAGGAATGCAGCATTCAGTCCTGGTTATCAGTTCTCAAAGCATATACCAAAAAATTATCTGAAGGGGAAGATTGAATCTGGAGAAGTTGGAATTCTTTTTTTTTTTAAGTATACTGAGAACATAGAACATTAGAGCCGTTTCATATTTACTTTAAATATATTAAATGGTGTAAAATTTGTAAACTTTATTGACACTGTTAGCTGTTTATTATTTTTAGCTTATCTTTTTATTATTTTTAAGCTTCTTTATTTTTCTATATTTCTTTAAAGAAAAAAAAAATTGTAAGGTTCAATTCTCTGAATATAACTGCAGGAAGACAGGACCAGTACAGTACTCCAACATAAAGGTGCTTTTTATGCGACTTCCTATGTGAATCCTAAAATTTAAGTTGCTTTTCTACTTCAGAGCTTTAAATAACTTCCTTTCTTTTTCATTTTATTTCACATCAGCAGTCTTTTGGTTTACTAGGAACAGATCTTTTAATTTACCCCTTTATGCATCCAAGCTCAGTGCTGTACTAGGAACATAATGCATTTGTTTCATGATTTTCTTTAATGTAACTTATGTTTTTTTTCTCCCTTCCCCCTGATCTAGTCAGCATATCCATGAATTGCCTCTCGTACTGATTTTTGGAATCGCGACATCTCCAATGATTATCCACAGCTTACTTCCTCACTCTGTTTCCTCTCTGCTGTGCATAGAGCTTTTCCAGTCCCTTTCCTGTAAGGAGCACCTGTCTACTATAATTGACAAGGTAATTCCCTTTCTAAACAGGAGGAGTGTGTGTGTATTCCAGCACAGTGTACAAGTGTGGCCTAACATAGAAAAATTCCGTTCAGCTTGAATTTTGCTGCCTGTCAAGAACTAGCAGCTATCCAAATAGTCAAGCCGTATAGATGCTGTGTCTGTGCAAGTCTCAGTACACAGCTTTGTGCAGGATTTCCCAAATTGCCATTACAGATGCTGAAAGCAGTGGTATCCCTGGTTATTACAGCAGTGTCTGATCTGGTTTTTGTAATTTTAAAAGTAAAAAAAGAAATAGCGTTAAGCAAAACTAACTTCAAACACTGCATATTAGTAAAAGGTACTTACAGAAATGTAGTGTAATAGTAAACTGAAAATCAATCTTTGCATGGGTATTTTAGTAGAAGAATTGTTTTTAGAAGTTGGCAGTGCATTTAGAAGTTGGCAGTGCAGTTAGTATCTCATTTAGTTGAATGCTAACACATACTGACAGTTGTATCAAATTGTATATATAAATTTTGCTGAGTTGAATTCTGGAAAGAATTTCTGCTATGGCTACTTGTCCTTTTTGTCTCCCATAGCTGCTTCTGACACCCCAGTTTCCCTTTAAACTGGGTGAGAAAGTTCTTCAGGTTCTCCTCAACATATTCTTGTACCATGATTTTTCCGTCCAGAATTTTGTCAAAGGATTTCAGGTAGGCAGTGGTAACAAGAACTCATCCTTTGTTTTCACAATCATAGTTTAATTACTAGGCACTGAAAGATTTCTTAGGTCCTAATCTTGCTGTCACTGAATTGGATAAAAAAATGTCCTTTGGGAAACAGTTTGGATCTGTGAACAGGTGGGTGTTTTAAAGTTAAAGTTTTAACTTGTAAGGTTTTAAGGGAAAACTTGTAGGGTAGGTATGAAGAAACATGTAAAAGCTTTCTCTGCCACAAAACCCCCTGTATTTAGAGGTTACATCTAAAATGATAACCTGTCTTAGTGGGTAGAAAGACCTGTATTTTTCTGTAGATTAATTTGTATCTTCTAACACCCCTGGCAGAACTCTCCAGCTGTGATCCTCTGTGCCAGATCCTTGTACTCTCATTTGTCATGGTGTGAGTAGGCTGCAGCAGTGTCTCTTGCCCGCTTGAACTCCTCTGGCACAGTTTTTGGATGAACACTTCTTAACTTTTTGGGGAAATAGGAGCTGTAAGGTCACTTACTTTGTGCCTCAGAGTAGGTGGTACTTGTGCTCCAAGCAGCCTTGCAGCAATGTGGGAGTTAAATTTACCCTCTCAAGAGAAAAAGTGGAAGACTTTCAGGTTTCCAAAAATAGTCTGTCCAGACCATGATTATTATATTTTTACTGGCTTATATAGATCTTCATATTTCTGTATCATGAGTCTCCTTGTAGCTTTTGTGGGTTGCAGTTGAAGAGTTCTCTGAAGAATCTGTAGTCCATGTAATCTGTTTTAGTGCAGGATTGTGAGACTGTTTATTTCTTGCCTGGTTCCATGAGTGAACCTGTTAGTAAAACATGCCCTTTTAGTACCATATACCTTTTAGAATGCCTCAGATTCTTCAGTATCTAAGATTTAGTGATTACACGTGGCCAGGAGAAATATCCTGGCTGTAGTACCTCTTCCTGCAGACAGAGCTGCATGGGCTTTCATAGGTTTCAACTCCTCTTATTTGAAAGAGTCACCAGGATTTAATGATTCCCATTGATCTGATACAGAAATACAAGTCCTAGTCCTGACAGCATATGGCTTTGTCCTTGTGCATTAAAAGCATTCAAGGATGAGGCAATTTCAGATCGGATGACCTAAGTGGTAGATAAAAGGCATCACCATAGTCTCATTATGTCTGTGAATGATGTTATCTTTTCTAACAGGAAGTGTTTTTCCCCTTTGACAGTTCCTATGTTTTAAAAGTTTTCAGTGATGTCTGTTTGGGTTTTTGGTATTTTTTTTAAGAATGGATGTGATGAGTATATGCTACTATTCTGCAAGGCCCTGATGCTACAATTAGTGCAGCTGAAATCAGTGATAAAGTGTGTTTGTAGGTATGCATAGTAGGAGCTTATCAGTGTATTTTTGTGTTCATGAAACAGAAATTGAAATTAGGACATATGATAAGTTTGCTTATGTACAGAAGTTGCTTTACAGGTCTTTAAATATACTTTGATATTTGTGAACATTGGAGCTGAATATATAGCTTAAAGAATGCAATGATTCACATGAGTTAATAGAAAATATTTGACGAGCTGTAGTTATTGTCACGTGAGAGGGCGGAAGGATGAGGTACTGAATACGAATAGCACATACAGCAAAAAAGGTAATTACGTGACTATTTAAAACTGAATAATCAGTGTCCTACAGTGACTTATGGAATATTCATGAACTGTAATGTGTATTTTTTTTTAAAGGAATAACTACTACCATTGTAGGATATGCACTGTAGTAATAAGAAAACATTAAAAGGTAGATTTACCAGGGAGGATGAATTTTATTAACATCACTGCTTCTTGCTTTGTTTTTCAGCTCTGTGTTGTGGAGCACTTCTATTCCCAACCTCTTAGTGTACTGTGTTGCCAACTGGTAGACAGTAAGAAGAGAGTAAATTCTTTATCGCATGATCAGTGTGAAAACATTCGAAGACTGCCCTCCTTTAGAAGGTAAAAGCAGTAAATTTTTGGATAATATTGTAGTTAGCTTTAAAAAAGATTAAAGGTGTGTCTGTAAATAAATGTAGCTCCATGACAAGTGTAGATCACTTGTGCATATGTTTCTATAGAAAAGGTAAATGATCAAAAGGAGGACAGTTCTAAGTAATTTCAGGAAGCCTTAATCTTCTGATCTAGAGAGCACAGCTTCTGTGATGTGCAATCACTTGAACTTTTTTTTGCTCTTGTTCTAAATATAGAAACAAGCTATTATGACAAATAACCGTAAATCACTTTTGAACTTGTTAAGCTGACTGGGTGCATAATCTCCAGGATTTTGGAGTGACCTTTCAATTTGCTGGATTTGGCTGTCTCTTCTTGAGTCTTTCCAATGAAGCATTTATAGCAGCATAAACTTTAATTTTTTAACCCTATAATCTTTAATCATACTTTACATTATAATTTCTGTAAATTTTTTTTCTTGCCATCAGGTATGTGGAAAGGCAAGCATCAGAGATACAGATTGCACTGCTGACAGCAGACGATGTCTTAAAGGTAAAATTTTAAGAATGTCTTTGGAGAGCAAAAATAACTTTCCCAATATATTAGTTTGTGGAGGCTAAGATGTGTAGTTCTGTATAGCATCTGTCATACAGTATGTACTGTGTGGTTCATGTCCAGTAATGGAGAATTAGAATCAGCCAGTCAAAATTCAATCTCTGGGGTTGCCAGATACACCTTTATACAAAGCTGCACAGCTGTTCTTGCATCAGTTTTTAGCTGTATATAGAAATATTAACTGCTTAAAAAGAAAGTTACAAGGTTAATTTATGGTATGGCCTTTTAATGCTTACTCAGACTGACTTTCTTTGAAGGTCAGTGAAGTGTTTGAAGAATGAGTGGGTAATCTTGGAGGTTATTTCATAAGCTCTTAATCCTCCATATGCTCTGTGTAGTTTCAGAACTCTGTAGGGCAGTCTAGGTCCCGACGAGGCACACAGGATTAAAACTTGTCAGGCTACTACTGTTGCGAGCTCTTTAGGAATAACCCGAAAAAAGATCTCTTGGTTATTTTCACCAGCTCGACCACTCCCAGTAGAAGCATTGCTTCTAACTCTTCATCTCAACTATAGTTAACCTGTCAAGCAAATGGTACAACTACAGATATATCGGATAATTCCTGGTCTGTAAGATCTTTGCAAGTGTGAAGAACAATGATAATGGCTGGAAGAGAGGTTGGTAGCAGGCAAGTTTGCAAGTGCAGTGCAGTTATGTTGTTGAAGGTGAGGCATGATTTATGTAAGATTTTATGATCCATAGTCTTCAACAGCAAAAATAGCTTAAGCTACTGCTGTTCTCTTGCTGTTTATTCCCACCTCAGCAGATGTGCCAGCACAACTGCTTGTGTGGCTATGCAATGAATGTAATCAGAGAAACAATCTAATTAAAATAACCTGACCAAAAAAAGACAAGACATGGGAATTTTTTTTTGATGGGTTGTTTCTGCAGAATGATTTCTGCAGCGCAGTTCACTCTGCAGGGGCATAAATGCTTCTGTTGAAGCCACATGAGGATGGAAGGAGTGGGAGTGAGCAGCTGAGACTGTTTAAAGACCATGTAATGGGCTGCTACTTTGAAGGATCATTACTCATCAGCTTAAATTTTATATGTTTTAAACTTTGTATGTTTAAAAATATACCCCTTATTTCACAAGCTTCACCCTGTAAGTTTGGGAAAGAAACTGGAATTCTTGTGCTTACATGCAAGTGATTCTTCTGACAAATTTTAATTGAAGACACTTGATGTAATCTCTGCCATAGGGGTAGGACCATTATTGCATTGCCAAGCTGGCAGCATAGTCTGCTTGGGAGGAAAAGGCCCTCTCGCTGCATTAATGAGGTGCTGTTTATTCTGTATGTTGTTCTAATCTCCAATATCATTCTAAACTTGGAAAACACTTTCAAAGGCACTGTGATACTACTTCATATACATTTACTGTTCATGTTCAGGACCAGGTAGACTCACTGTTCAAGCTTAGCACCTAAACCCTTTGTCAGCTGCAGTTTATATTCCATGTTGTTAACACTTTTAAAAATAACTATCCAAGGAGTTCCACCTATTTAGAATAATCAGTTTTAAAAGCAATTTTACATCCTAATTACTTAAAACTCTGAAATTTTTCATGGCAAATTTCATTGAAAGTATGTAAATGTGGTGATTTATATTTACGGAAATAACATTGCATAGTCTTCTAGTAATGTTTTCAAACTCTCATAAAACAGAATCTGCCTTTTCACTCCATTGTTTGACAAAATACATAGTCCTACTATTCAGATATTTTAACTACTTCAGTCTTGATCTGGGAAACAAGATGAAGGAAATATTGATGCTAAAATGCTCTGTGTTGGGGGGAATAAGACTGATATAGGAGCATTAGAGAACTTGTTTTCTTCTCTCAGCTTTTTTTGTGGTGGGGTAATTATTTTTAATGATCCTATTTAGAATTAAAATACAGACTTGTGAGTGTCTACCCTAGGGTCTTGGAAGTCATTTAAACAACTGTTATATTGGTGACCCTTAAATTTTAATTTTAATAGATACAAAGTCTATGGGGAAAGAAATCTTTAATGATCTCAAACATATTTTAACATCAGAAAGCTCTCTGCAGCATAGTTTGCTCAGAGTTGAACAGAATGGCAATAAAATATGTAGAGAATCCTGTGGGTTTTTTCCTCTTTATCTTTGACTGAAGACAGGTGAAAGAAGATCTTCTGATTCACAAACTTAACAGCCCAAAGTACTTTAATACAGCTACCAGAAATTTTGAGTGTGCTTTTCCAGAAGTGTTAACATATGCTTCCATGGGAGGCCAGTGATAATGAGATGCCATAAACAGAAATCAAGTTAAGAGCATGTAGGAGCAGCAACTACATATTTCTTTATTTTCTGTGAACTGTTCTTTGGAGCAGCAACTACATATTTCTTTATTTTCTGTGAACTAAAAACAGCAGCCACCCACAATATAGGAAATGAGTTTTTAAATGCATTTGTAATATAAAAATGCAAATAATAAGGTTTTGAGTAAAAACAGATGTATAATTTCTCATTGCCTAGTAAAGGCATAGTGTATAGTCTCATTTTTGCAAGATGACAAAAGGCTAAATATAGTTGAAAATGGAAAAATAATAACGCTAATCAATAACAATTCTCCAGTGAGATAGACAAAGAAAGTAAAGTTAACAATTTGCGATGTGATTGCAGTGAACTGTTGAAATGGAGCTTTTTTGCATAGTGGTCTTGATTTAACACTGGTGATTTAAATCATAGCACACCACAATGTCAAAACCTAAGAGTAATTTTGATTTCTTAGTGAGATTTTTAAATAAATGTATATCAGAATGACTTATAAAACAATTATTCTGTCACTGCAGAAAACAATACAGAAGTTGCTGGAGGAGTTGTATGTTTACCATGAAAACTATGTTTTGGTTCTGAGATGTCTTCATGTTTTCACATCATCTCTTCCAAAATATCCTTTGGGCAAGCAGGTGATGTACTGTTATTCTGTTTTAGTGAAACATGGGCTTTTTGTTTCAAACTATGACATCTGAATAAGTATTTATTCTTTGTCTTTGTTTACTATTTTGCTGCTTTGCCCCCTACTTCTTAAAATGGAGACAGATGCTTTCTTGCTATGGGCAGAGGGCAACAGCATGCGGTTTCTTTAGCGGTGTGTATGATACCTTGTCAGTCAACAGGAAGGTGTTTCCAGGAGGAGGCAGATGCACAGACTGGCAAAAGAATCCACGCGTGCGCTTTGCCACATCTGGGATTGTCTGTATGCATTGCAGTGTCTGCTCTTCTACCACCTATTAGCTTGCTAGTCAAATTCAGATGGAGACAGTGTTTTAGCAGCCTTCTGTAATAGCCATATTGCTCTAATGTCATTAAATCCACCTTCTTTTGCTAAGCAATTTCCTCTTCCACTGGAAGACGCGTGCGTTCTGTGATGTGCACTTGTCTTTTGCTTCTCAATGTATTGCACACTATTATTAGAATCTGTCCATGAGTACAAAATCAGCATGAACTGCCCCAGTATTTCAGAATAAAAAGCTGTTTAGCTGCGGCAATTGATTGGAGTTCCTTTCTGTTCTCCGCAGTTATCCTCATCTGAATGTTCGTTGTTTGAAACCTGGTGTAGAGAACACATAAACTCCAGCAACACTAGGAGTTTAGTTCTCTAAGATACTAAATGTTCTCATTTCTTTTGCAATCATTCTGCATCTTTGGAAAACAAGCTCCAAAGGAATTACGTATTACTTTGAAAAACTTGTTGTAAGAGTTCCACATTACTTTGTAAAACACTTCATCCTCTTTTCACCTTCTGCATAACAGATCAGGGAGCTTCACTGTGCGTGTTTGGAAAACCAAGTGTGGGAGACAGAGGAGTATGAGTCATCACTTCAGCTAGCAAGGTAATTATTTTTTTCCATTTTGTTTTAATACCACTGTACACATGGAGAATATCAGTCATTGATTATTCTGGAACTTAAAGCTGAGGATATTACATGTTTGCAGCTAGTTGTAGGGTTGTTTGCAAGTATAATTGACTGCTGGTTTTATGTTGTCTTTCTACTGTTTTCCATGAAACTTAACCAGGTTCTAATATCTCTTATACCCTGAGTAATTATGCTGAAACCACGGAGATTACTATGTGTGAATGAGAACATCAGCTGGGTTTTGTCTTTGAAAGTATGATTGTGCTAGATATTATCAACTAAATTATTAGCTTTAGTTGGCCTAAATTTTAATGTTGTGAAAATTAGAATCTGTTCCAAGTGAGTAGCTGAGGCCTTTTTTTTTCTGTTTCACTGCTTTTGCCTTGCCTCCTTTGTCTAGCAGTTTATACAGGAACTGAGTTAGGTTTTTTTTGTGTTACTGTGAGCTTAGGACATTAGGAGAGCCTACACTTGTGTTGTCTGTCAGTGTTTAAAATGGAGGAGTTATTTAAGCCAATTTTCTTAGTTGAAGACCTTCAATTCCAGTGTTGCAGCTACAGATTTTTAAAAGTGCTTTACCATGGCAAATGGCTGTTGCCTGATGGCTGCATTCATTCAAGTAATACATCAGTTCTGGATGTATTACAGATACACAAGCAGCTGGTGCAACACTGTTACCATAACTGCCTCTCCAAGAGCCTGTGAGATTTGATGTGTCTGCCAGTAAAATTGCACAGGAAAACCATGCCAGTGGTGGGTAGAGGATAGCTGTCTGGGCTCATATACACAGAGAAACACTTCAAACTGCACCTTTGCCAGAGTGGTTCTTAGGCATTGCTGCTGCGCTGTTCTTTACCTTAATTCCTTTGAAAGGATTGCATGCTTGATTGCTCATTTCTACAGTCTTTCCTTAATCCTTCTTTGACTCTCCTGAACTGACGTTTCAAATTCTAGCCTTTACAAGCATTTAGCATCAAATGTCAGATAGAAACTAGAGGTGAAATTGCAATTGCCCCTGCAGACATCTATAAGGCTGCCCCAGCCTCTTCTAAGTTCTTCTTTCAGTCTCTCTTAGTCAATACTCAGGTAGCTGATATAGAGGACCCACTGCCTGACAGGCTGATCACCATCACTTCATTCTTTTGTCATGCTCCCTTCTTTTTGTAGCTGTATTTTTTGTGTCTCCTAAAATCCTTAAACTATTAGCACTTTTGTTTTTTATTTTTGTATTAGCACCTTTGTTTTGTACAAGGCAAAGCAAAAACACAAGAATAGGTGGGATTGGCTCTTAGTAACAGCTGCTATTATGAATGTGTGATTGTTCAGAACCGGAGTGTTTAGCAATGGGAGCCTCTCCCACTGCAAGAAAAGACTTACCTGCATGTGTAACTGGCTTGATGCAGTGACTTGATGCAATGACTGTAATTCTGGATTTCATTTATATACATTTATAAAATGCCCTAATACATAACTGAAAGTAAGTAAATGCTAGGCTGGAGGTTAGGCTACATGATCTCAAGAGGTTCCTTCCAGCCTAAAGGATTCTGGGATTCTAGTGGTGGATAGGTTTATAGCAAATAAATACAGAAAACAGCAATTTGGATTTTGTTTGAGAATCGTTCTGAATCACAGAGTAATTGATCTTTTTTTTGGATGTGTGAATACATACTAATCTGTTTGTGTTTTTTGTTTTTTTTACCAGTTCATTTACCATTCTTGGGAAGGAGTTATGAACCTTACCATACATTTTGATTTTTAATCTGTCTCAGTTTCAGAAATTACAACTCTATATCCAGCAAGTGTTCTTAGGTAGAATATCAGAAAAGCTTTAAATTGTCAGCTCTGAGGGAAAATGTGAAGGGCATCTATCCAAGTTGATTTGTTTCTTTCTGTTAATCACAGCAAGAAAAAAAAATTTACTGCAAGACTGAATGCTTGAAATTTTGGAGGTTTTCTTTTCTAAAAGGAGTTTTTCAAATTATTTTTAAACTTTTTTTCAACTAAGAATATTGAAAGCTGTTTCATCACTCTGAGTTCAACTTCAGCCAACAATTGTGTCTTTTAGGATGTTGAATAAGTCTGATTTGGTAACCATGCTTCAACAATGTGTGGAAATTTTTGTGTCATCTTCTGGAAAGGAGTTTGATAAGACAGTGGAGAAGTTGGAACAGTTCTTGACCCAGTTTCAGAAACTAGAAGGTAGGTGTGTAATCGTGTATTCCCCATTGCAGATTATATTAAAGCTGGTTTATAGTCTGACCAGTGGGTATCATTTTCCCTGGTGATATCCTGTCATTGGGTCAAACTATCAGATTTTTCAGATTGTTTTTTTTAAATACATGCACAAAATTAGGAAATGTTTATTTTCTTTATTGGTATGTGGTTCATACTTTTTATAATACGGAAGAGTGATGTAAGATAAGAAATTAGACAGATCAGCAAACATTACTCACTAAATCTGTCATATGTATATCTAGAGCGTTTTACCGGATGTTGCAATCTTTAAAAACATTTCGCAAATAAAAAGAGATATTGAAAGATAAACAGGAGCAGACTTCCTGATGATGTGGTATTTAATCAAAATTGATGTACAGTTCTTTCACCTGCACCTTCAGTTAAATTTCTGTAAGAGCTAGGACACCAAGTGCCAGTTCTCAGTGCTCTGCTGACGTGCTGTAACTTGTCAGGCCCATATCTTTGATTGTTCATGGTAGAGGACATAGCTGAAAGTTTAGCAAGGCGAATGAGTAGCAGTCTTCTGTCTTCCAGAGGCAGGTGAACAGAAACTGCTCTATTCCTCCCGAAATAGGGATGCGACATCTTCCAGAATGCTTCTGGAACAGGAATGTCATTCCTTCTGTGGAGAAGTGCTCCCCTGTGATTCCCTTTTGAAGTTACAGTGGTTATCATCTGGTCTGTTTTATGCATATTAAATGAAGTGCATTATCAGAGTGGTTGCTACCAAGCTTTTGGATAAGTAGGCAATAAGCCACCAGTCAAGTATAATTAAAGTAGTCATGTAATGCTCAAGGGCTGAGACTTGTTTAGAAGAATTTGCTCTTGCCTGTACCATGTATTTTGAATTGATGTAGTAATAACAGGGCTGTGGTACAGAAAATAGGCGATCACTTTGAAAAAGCTGTGTGTGTCATTGAAGATACCAGCATTGAAGAATTTGAAGTATGATGGAAAACCTAAATGTTAATCTAGTTTGGAAAAAAAATAATTGAAGCAAAAGGCGTTTAATTAGTTGGATTTTTACCTTCAGGGAATAAAAAAAAAAAGAACAACTCTGGGAATACAGAGACATGCAGAACTATAAACCAAAAAAAGGTGGTATTTATTTTCAGTTAGGATTTAGAGATTTTTTTAAAGCAGAAAGGTCTAATGAATCCATGAACAATCTTAGTTTGTTTTCAAAGTGTATTTAAGCTATAATGAAAAAGTGAGAGGGAGAAGTTAAGATAAACTTTACATGAATAGGTTGCTGAGTTAGGTGACTTCTTCCTGTATGTCTCTGTGCTGATCTTCAGCGGGAGTTTTCAGAAGTCTGTTATGTACCCAAATCTCTCACAGAACCCTTAGAGTAATAGTCCTTTTTTTTTTTTTTTAACAACTGAGTCTTCTTGATTGCCTGATAAACTGGAAAAAATAAAAACATGAAGTCTGAGGAAACAAAAAAATCTTATGTTCAGTCTATTT